>JARIHS010000039.1:600000-924043 GCA_029320655.1 Mycena floridula | reverse complement strand
TCTTCATTGCTCTTGAAACTCGACCCAAGCTTATCGTCCTCTCCATGGATGAGCCGTACGGATGCCACTTTAGGATCGACCAGCTCATCGAATACATCTTCCTCGACATCAGCACCTGCGCTCAATGGGAGAGCGCCGAGATCAAAGACTCCATGTCCTATGAGGCTCTGGCTCGGCGAGAATTGATGAAGGCAACCATCATTCATGAACTTAGCCATTTATGTACTTCAGAAGTGAGGAAGATGGACGCGACTCCTGAAAAATTGAAGGTGCTGTGGGATAAAGAAGGAGAAGCCGGATTCTGGATGGAGTACAAGCTCTTCGGTGGGATCCTCAGTGTTCGGGAATCTGGGAAAAAGTTTGATGGTGTGTGCCAACCTGTCATCATCCAGCACATATTGAATACTAATGATTATCCAGCGGCGACTCTTCAAGTTGCGAAAGAAGAGCGAATGGTGTTGACCTGGGACATGCTCGCTCACGGGCGGGCACATTCCATCATACACTACCCAACCGAGTTCGCAGATCGCTTATCGAGCTATTCAAGCATCACGCCCTCGCCATCCCAGAATCAAGGAGAAGGTCTATGGCTAAAAGATCTCAACAGGGAAGGCAATGAAGGCTCAGCGGCACCGAAAGTTAAATGTACAGGTGTTATCTATGATTTATTCTAAAACATACTTTCGGCCAGACCTCGATGACTTCAGTCAAGATTGAGCAGAACAGTCAAAATACAAAACGTCTATCATACAAGCATATCTATGTGGTATATAATTTACAAATGCTTCACCAGAATGCACACCTTGAGACATGGTCGTCAGCACCAGCAAAAGTCAACTTTTACCATCCAGACTGGAAGACAGGAAAAGCATGAATATGAGCGTTGTCTGCATCGTGCCAGTAGATCCGAGAGCTGCTTGACTCGCACTTTGGACGCTCCAGGCCGCTGGGCATGCTCGCTTTCGTGTTGCAAATCCTTTCTGACATTTTGGACGAAAATTGTCGCCAGAAATCAAGACCTGGAGCATCCAAAGCCAATAATTGCGCAACTGTTTGCTCTGCGAGATCTGAAAACATTAATGAGCTTCAAGGACAAGATACAGTAAGCGGTGAAATCAAAGTTGTCGTTAGACGCCTTCCTATGACGACATCGTCCACAAAATACCAAGTCAGAACAAAACAAGACTTCGCCCTGAGACCCCTATTTTCATTGCGTTTGTTCCTTACCCCGATGACGACCACCAAGATATACTTCTCGAATGTTACTGCAGAAACACTATCAAAAATGTCTCGAGAGGACCGTGAGATGCATCTCAACCCTCACAACCCCTCGGATTCCTTCTTAACAGCCTTAGTCCCACTTTACGACGAAATAATGGAAGCCGCTCAAACACAGGAGAAATTCCGCCACAGACTGCATCGCCTAATGAATTTGGCCGGGGCAACAAAGGTCCAGGCAACCGAAATTTTCAAGCGTCTCTTCATCACTTTTGAAACTCGGCCCAAGCTTGTCGTGATCATGATGGACTCAAAGTCGTATGATTGTCATTACAGGGTTGATCAGCTCGTCGACTATATCTTCCTCAGTATGGAGACATACATCAAATGGCAAAGCGCTGAGTCAGTCGACTCTATGTCCTACGAATCTTTGGCTCGGCGAGAGTTGGTGAAGGCGACAATCATACACAAGCTTAGCCATGTCTGTGTCTCACATGTGAGATCTTCAGCCTTTTGCATCTTACCAGTGCTGAATCCTCTCTTCTTAGATTTGCAGACCATGGAGTGGAACCTGGCGACACACAATAGCAACGATTCGGCTCTCGAACCAGAGGTTCTCGCGGACCTCAGCAAGACCCGGCTGCACAGAGAAAGAAGACCGCGACCCCAGAGAAGTTGAAGTACCGTGGAACAATGAAGGAAGGAAGCGGGTTATTGGATGGAAGACAACTTTTTGGTGGAATTCTGAGTGTCAAGGAATCTGGGAATAACTTGAAGTTTGAAGGTGTGTACTGATCAACTTGTCATTCGGCACATATTAAATAAATAATGATCATACAGCAGCGATCCTGCAGGTTGCTAAAGAAGAGTGGCTGCAATTGTCCTTGGACATGCTCTCTCATGCACGAGCAAGTGTCATTGTGCATTATCAGACCGAGTTCGCCGATATTCTAGCAAGTCATTCGACCGTTACAACCCATCATCGTCAATTCAGACACAAGGGAAAGGACTACGGTTGAAAGATTACAACGATGAAGTTGATGAAGGCCCAGCGGCGCCGAGAGTAAAATGTCTAGGTGTTATGTATGTTATTCTAAAACATACTTTCGGCCAGACCTCAATGACTTCAGTCAAGATTAAGCAGAACAGTCAAAATACAAAACGTCTATCATACAAGCATATCTATGTGGTATATAATTTACAAATGCTTCACCAGAATGCACACCTTGAGACATGGTCGTCAGCACCAGCGAATTTCAAGAAAGGACAACTTCTCACCATCCAGAAAAGTGTTGACACAGATTCTCCAAGGATATAGATTGAATTATGAGCTTGTCGACTTGCTCCTTCACGCTGAGCGCTTTCGGGCCAAAGTCCTCGCCTATAGAGCCATTAATCGCCGTTTTCAATGTCTTTGATTTCACAGTACCTCTCAACTTGTCCTGTACACGTTTATGAAACGACCAAAGCCTTCTCGTTACGAGTTTCTCTGGCTCCAGGTTCACCTCCATTGTCTTTGATCGGCGTCAGACAGTGAAAAACAGACTCCAACTGATTTACTCACCATTGAAAATTGTGTTCTCATCGGCCTTGAGCTTTCGACTTGGTCCCTGCGGATGAGCGGCAACCCTGGCCAATTCAGCAGCACGATCAGGATCAGTCTCTGAATCTATCAAGAGGTCAATAGAGCTCAAAGACCAGGCAAAGCGACCAACCTTCTGTTCTGCGAGTGTCCATATCCGTCTGCATGAGTCTCCAGTTGATCAGCGGATCGTAGACGAATGCCTCGAGAACAGCCATCAAGGACTCTTTGTTGTCCCGAAGAACTTGCATTGTGATCTCGCAGGTGTTTCGGAAACTACCTTCGATTCCACTGACCTAGAGAACAATCAACATCGCAATCTTGTTCAAGCTATTTGACCCACCTCCATCGCATGAGTGAGCATCCTGGTCAGTCTGAAAGGGACTTTCTCCGGGAATTTTTCTCTGTTCATGGCCACTTCGAAGCAGTCACCGAAATCGATGTGGACGACCTTGCCAGTGCTTCTCTCGAGTAACAGGTTCGAGGGATGACGATCTCCGAGTCCAAGGATGTGGCCAACCATGCTATTGACAGCGAGAGACCGGGTGTAAGAAGCTCGTCGCTCTAGCCAATGTTCCGAATCCTCGCTCTTTAGCCAAAGGACCCGGTACAAGTCCTGACCGGTCGTATTCTCGAGTGCATATTCGAAGACTTCAACCTTTTGCAACAGCGTCAGGTTCTCGTAGTCTGGTGCCATCTGAATATTCGTTAGAAAGCGAAACTTTGCAGAGTGATAGACGAATACCTGAAGCATTAATCGGTATTCAATGTTCAGCAGCACCTTTCGAGAGTCGCGATAGTCGCGAACAAGGACATGCAACGTGTCACTGCCCTGGACCCAACCTAGCAATCCAGCGTTCGGCGCAAGTGGTATCACAGGATATCGCTGGATATGGAGACGACGGATGAAACTGTTGGTATCCACAGCGAGCAAAGTGTTCATCAAACTGAACAGTTGCATGACTCTTTCGTCTTGACGGAGATCCTCGTGGCCTAGATGAAGAATTGAGAACATGAAAGATGGCCTTTGAAAATGTTAAACCTTTCAGGACATATTGGTAGTCTCTGCCATCGCTTCCTTTCAAGCATAATCGACGTGGACGTTGTTTTGAAGCAATGACGCTCAACTTGGGAGCAAAGTTCATGATCTTGATCACCTCTCGTCCGCTCTGGTAAGTGCCTGTCGAAATAACATCAGTCTATAACATCAGCAGTAATTCACGCTTACCAGGCACGGCTAAATCAAGATTGCGAAGTGTGAGCAAGTTCGGCGAAACATATTGCAAGTCGAGTGTCGTGAGTGTCGGCAACTGCTTCTCCACCTTTTTGAAGACCTTGAATCACTGATCAGCTGAACGACCCAAGACATGGAATTCGAACTCACCGCGTAATATATGTCCCAGGCCTTGTCCAGTTCGCTGGTTTTCTCCGTAAATCCGGTATCTTCGACAAGCCTCTCGAGCCTCTCGCAGCTCCTTTCCAAATACCTGGGCGAAAGAGGTCTCACGAGCTGTAGTCGGTCCCTAAAGGCGAATCAGTAAAGAACATGATGACTGAAAAGGATAGTTACTGTTTCCAGCATCTCGTGCAAAGGTTCCAGTGTCGCAATCATGCCCTCAGGATTCTTCTCCGTAAAGTACAGACGCGAAGCTTCTTCTAGACCTTCATGCCACAGTTCGTGCCAGAGAATTGCTACTCGAATGAGCTCTCGACTGACGGTACGAGCTTGATCAACAATCTTCGGGCTGTGTTGTCCTCATCTGACTCATTATCTTGAGAGCGGCACTCTGTCGCGAAGAGCTCGACGACTTTGACGCAACGGTAAGAGCGTAGATCAGGGCTTGTGGATGGTTTTTTGCCGACGTTTATGAGCAGATTGTCGATATTTCGGCGAATGTTAGTGTGAGGCGTTTGAATGCGAGCAATGATCTAAGAAACCATGAGAGATCATGTTTGACCTGATATGAACCGACAAACCTGTGGAATAACCTCGAGCCAGGTGTCGACCCCCACTTTGGAGAAACTGCTCTCCATTGCATGACTAACATCTTCGTGCGCCCCGAATTTGAACCAGAGGGTGAGAAGACGGAGAGTGTCCTGCAGAGCATCCGTCGATCGAAGAGAAATGGATTGGAAGAATCCTGAGCAAAAGGTCAGACCAACCAACATCAACACCAAGCTCGTACCTTCAATCGCCTGAACAGCATGAGAAGCAAGAGTTTGAGGAGGAGCGTCGAAAGACCGCTTTTGTTGCTGACTTTCCATGTAACTGACGACTTCAAAGTTGGCCAGCGCCCATGTATGCCAGGCTTTGTACCAGCCATTGTCATAACGTGTGGCGAGAACATAGCAGTGCAATATTTCAGGCACACTTGGCTGTGGTAGCAGTCAGAGCTGAAACTAGCTAGAGAAAGCTGAAAACAAACATGACCCCAATTTTCCAGCAATTCCGCAGCCCAGGCGCCTTGTTTAAAGTAACATCGTGCCAGTAGATCCGAGAGCTGCTTGACTCGCACTTTGGACGCTCCAGGCCGTTGGGCATGCTCACTTTCGAGTTGCAAATCCTTTCTGACATTGGACGAAAATTGTCGCAAGAAATCAAGACTCTCGTCTCTTGAACCGCTTGCCCACATATACTTGAGTTGAGCATAGACAACATCGGGCGGAGCTTTGACTCGATCAGTCTTGTGTAAATGTGCAAGCTGTGACGATTCGACCGGCGAGAGAAGAGAGTTGATCGTCTTCTCAGCCAAAACCATGCGGTCAGACTTTCGACACAAGTTCGCGAATTTGATCCACATAACCGGGTCATCCTCGGGATTCAGTACCAAGGTTCGGACTTGAAGAATTCTTTGCCAAACTTCAACGTCAGGCTGACAGCCTTGCAATCTGTCTAGGTGTCAGATTGATTCCTAAATCAAAATTGAACAAACCTCGTCATCCAGGTCTTGCGCATCGTCTGCTGGCGATCTGGTTGATCCGCAAACTGTTTGTACGAGATGATTTCTTCAAGTTCGGAGAGCATCTGAGCCCGAACCATGATACTGCAAAAGCCATTAGTATGCTGTTTGGATCATATAAATCGAATTACCTGTATAAGCGACCATATCCTTCGCCGTCGAAAGAGGTCAGTTCGGGGTCCAGTAGATCACGGGCTTTGGCAATCTGTATCAGGGCCTTGGGGAATTGGTTCTGATGGACGTAGAGAATCGCTCTGTAGAAAGCTTTGTCCGGAGAATCTGATCTCATGGCTGCGATGTAATCGTCCATTGCATCCCAGTCGTTCAACGACCACGCAGCGGCGGTGGCAATGGGAGCAATCTCTCGGCGATCATCGTGGCTCGCCTTTGTCCAGTGCTCTTCTACTTGTCGCGCCAGTAGATCCCATTCCCCTAAAGCATGGAAACACTTCATTCTACCAATTTGAATCTTGGGGTCCGTCGGATCCGTCAGTGCCTTCTTCTCGTAGACGACGAGGGCCTCTTGCCATCGTCCAAGTCTCTCGTACCATTCTTCCTGCTTGGTAACATCATATTGCTCCTTGGCAGTGATGAGAGTACCCCAAGCTGCGTCATGCTGTTGAAGTCGAGTATTGATGGAGATCAAAGATTCAATGGTGGTCGGAGACGCTTCAGCAAAGAATTCGAGTTCCTTGTAATGGAGCGCTTTGGCATAAGCAAGATTTCTCTGAGCATAATCACCTAGAGTTCGATGCTCGATAGGTAAAGGTTTCTCTTCGTGCTCCATGAACTCTGCCAGATTGAGCAGACGGTGGATCAATTCGGGGGGAGCAGCGCTCGACGTAATTGCCAACTCGATTGAGCGCACAAGATCCTCCTACAGGAATATGAGAAGCGACCTGGAGGAAAAGAAGTTACACACCTGATATTGATCGTACAGCTCGGTCCAACAAGACAAAAAGGCGGCGTTGAAAAGTTCTTTCGCCAACGGTGGATGAATGTCGACCAGGCTCATGCAAGCCCGTAAGGCGTGAGAGGGCGACTCTTTCATAAACTCGACACCAAGACGATGCATCCATTCAATCCAATCTTCTCGAGTACTGACTTGGGAAAGATCCCAGGCTTGCTTGAGATGTTGCTGATTGACCGCCATTTTGGTGGCTTCTGCGGGCGCCGAAAATTCTGGGGCTTTTGTATTTTCACTCAGCCTGGGAAGCACCAATCAGTTTCTGTCTCTCTGATAGCAGACGCTGAGCTTACAGCAATTCTAAAACACCCGGCTCTTGGGGAAGCTTCTCGCCGTTAAGAGCTTCGAGATGAGATTCTCATACTTTGGATGAGTAACTCTGTTTCGCAAAAGACACTGCGAAACGTTCATGTTGGTTTCATTGAATTGAAAGACACAACTTACCTTGTTGATTGTCGGGACGAATATAGCAAAGTCAGAGCCTAATTGAGTGACCAGGGCACAAAGAGTATCCATGACGGCCATTCGCAACTCTCCGCCGGATCCGTCAAGGACACGGACAAGAGGGTGAACAATTCGAGAAGCGTGATCTGAAAAATTGACTCGTTTCGACAAGCCATCGATTGTTTGGATGGCTCGCTTTCGCAGGGCAGTCGTACCGTCGGGTCTCTCGTAGGACTTGACGAGAATTGGAATGACCAAATGAAGATACTCCTCGATATTCGAACCAAAAGTCAAAAAGGCATCGAATATCTTGATCTGGGTGTTGGTCCTCTTCTCGTTAAGTTCTCCGTCAAAAACTCTGAGAATAAGTGGTATGATTGTCGGAAGGAATGGTCTAAATTCCGCATTTAAAGCTTTGCCCAAAGCCTCGATCAACGCCACCAGTGGAAGCTGGAGAGTTACATTATCCCAAAGGTCCCGAATGAGCTGATAAATGTCGGGGACGTAGTTCCGTATGTGTTGCTTTATGATTCCGATCAGAATAGCAAGTTGCTGCAGATGGAACTCTTGTAATCGCGCCGCTGCAGTGCGAGTTACATTTGTGAATGCAGGCAAAATCTGACGAAATTAGATATCGGTCATGGTGATCATGTCAACAACATACCTGAGGCAAAAATGAAACGCATTTCAGTCCCTGCGTCTTGAATATCGACATTATCGCTTCAATGACTGTATGATGATGACTGCTAAGGGTCTGGTCCTTCAATATGGCAAGAAGGGCGGTTATCACGACAGTCTGAGAATAATCATCGGATGAGGGCGACGGGTTGTTCTGGACAAGGGGAATTTGGTTGACTGCAACCATAGCGGTTTCGGTTGCAGAATCCTCGCCAGGTTTGGTCTGAAAAGGAAGTTAGCAGCGCCAGAAGTTCGACGAGACGGCTTTACCTTGCGTCGATAAGGGTCGAGAGCACCAAGAATCCCCAAGACCTTGACCACTTCCCGTCGCACAGGCTGACTCGACTCGGTCCTCAGAATCCTGCTCAAGAGCAAGAGTAGCTGAGGATGGTCGACAACCGGGGCGATAACATATCCGGTGCTTGAGCAGACTTGACCGAGAGTATGTAGAGCAGCATCTCTCTTCACAGGTGTTGGATCAGCAAGCCTGGTCATGATTACTTGCATGAGCTCCTGAACATGGGGCATCGCATCTTCACCACCGACTGTAGTCAGCTCGCCAAGACACATCAGAACATTGGCAGCGACGGTCGGATTCCTGTCATCAGCTTTCTGCAGTAGAACTCGGAGCATAGGAAGAGCGTAAGGCTTGATCAATCGCTGAGTCGCGCCGACCAGCAAAGTCAATAGTCGAGTACATTCCTCGCGACTTCGCCTAACAAATTGGAGGTCAAAAAACGATATTCGAGGCAAAAAAGGTCACTTGCATCACAGTTGAATACTCGAGCTCCGTCAGAAGCTGTATGAGAGCTTTTCGCAGGGAAGGCATAACATATGCGGGATTGTGATTCGCCAGTCGTCCGATTAAAGCCACAGCGGTCACTCTGTTTTCAAAAACCTCATCGTTGAGTGCTATAAAGAGTGATCGAACATTCTCCGCTTGAGCGAGATGCTTATCGAATCGTTCGTGCAAGGAAGAGAGTACAGTCTGCCTGATCCCTGGATCTGAAAGACATTTGTCAATAGATTCGTTAAAACTGGCGACTGCACTCACCTGGATCAGCTATTCCAACCGTAAGCAACTTGTCCAGAACATCGCTGATGATGTCGATAGCATGGCTGCTAGCTTGATAGCATATAGGATCTCGGACGAACAGGCGACAGCAAGTTAATGCAGCGGCGCGCCTGACTTCGGGGTGGTCGTCTTCCAGAAATGGTAAAGCGCAACTCCGAACGAACTCATTCAAAACATGTCCTTCGGAAGATGAGATTGGAGATGAAGAATGGCCGAGCTAACTTACCGCTGAAGTCAAACGAGCCCAAGGTAGATAACGCCAAGGTAAGTAATTCCGGACTTTTCTCAGCGCCAGGAGCCTGATGGAAAAACTAAGGTCGATTGACAAAAGGATCATTGATGTTGCGCACCTGAGAAACGTTGATCTCTCTCGTCGTCGTCGCTATATCGGTTCGCCCGTGAGAGGGAGGAGCACCGAGAGGTTTGTATGTTTGTCCACTAAGAATGACGGACAGAAGATCCAAAAGTCGGTCTATTGAGTTCGTCAGCCAAGAATGTATACAATGACCTTCCGACAAACCTTGAATGTTCTTCAAGAGAGGAGGAATATGTTTTGTGATTGCAACGAGAGCTTGTCGGAGCGGTTCACTCAGGCCACAAGCAAACATCAGATCGAGTTGGTCGTGCAATAGTTTCGTGAGATTAGGTCCGACTGCAGCTGCCAACATGCCTATGCATTGAAAGATGGGCTCTTCTGGCGGAGCATTCTTTTTCCTGAATCGTGATGTTCAAGTTGGGATCTAAGATGAACGATTGTATAGCTTACCCTTTTCCCTGAAGCCCGAGCTTGATCTGGGTCATAATAGAGTCCAAAAATGGTTTCATATCACTGCCCATTGCCGTGGCGGTATGCCCGATAGCAATGAAGGCTGAAAGAGTTAGTTAAAACAAGTAGTGTTGATACATGAACTAACCATAAGTGCGCTCTGGAGGTTTATCGAGCTGGGAGAGTAAATGTGCCATTGACTTGTGCAAGAAATGCTCCGAGAAAGTCTGAGTATCGTAGGCGGCAAGAGACGGTATCATGGTGATGACCATTCTGCGCACGAGACTGTCGCGATGTACCCGGAACCGTAGAATTTGGTCTCCAGTGTCCACAAAGTTTTCTTTCATAAACTAGGTGCATTGTTGATATGAGGCGCCACTGAAATAAGGAAGCTGCTCACCATACCTGCATGAAGCAGCAGCTCACGATACGTGAGCAATGATCCATGTATAACCTCCGGCTGTGTCAACCTCAATCCTGCTGCAGCGTCTTGAAGGATCTTGGATAAATATGGACTGCGAATTTGGCGCTCTCGTTGTGTCACGATTTCCAGGCATGCTGCTAAAAGCTCGGCGGCACCCTCTCGAACAATGACCCTCGTGTCTCTCATTGGAACAAGAATATTGTCGAATACGACGCTGATATGGGCGTAAAAGTAGATGGGACTATTTCGTGCGAGCTCCTTCAGGATCAAGACTCCAGCGTAACGCGGTGATTCTTGTTTATCTGGCTGCATGAGTTCGATTGCAGCTGGCACTTCATAGTCCATAAATCGTTCGCCAAAGGCTTGGCCTCCAATGTTGGCTATGTGACCGAGGGTTTTGGATGCAGCAAGCATCAAATTGAGGTCGGAATTGGGCAGGAGATGCTTGACATAGTTGTAGAAACGGAAGAGATTCCGCTTGGACTCTATTGTTTCTTCGCCGTCGACGTCGAGCAGATGATCTGGAGGAAATTGAGCCGATTCAGATAAGATAAAATGAGGACGCACCTATGGCCAGTAATCCACCAAATTTGTCGGCATTGTTCGCGCTATGCATCAGCTCGAATAACCGTCGATTTATATTGTCGTCCCAGAGCTTTGCAGCAGCGTCCGAGGACATTTCAGCGACAGTAGTTGCAACCTATGGCAATGAGCGAAGAAACGGGCTGGACAAGGGTCAGGCTCACATAGCGTCGTAGCTCAACTGCATTCTGTAGTCGGACCTCATGGCTCTTGTTCTTGAGGCCCTGGAATATTGTGTTGAGAGTGTCGCTCTGAGGCGACTGTATCGACATTCCAAAAGAGGCTGACGACCGTAGTGGTCACAAACTTGTCACAAGGTCAAGCTCAACTAGATGCCTTACTTATGAGCATCTGACATTGGTTTATTTCTTTTTACAAGTCCATCGTTGACTGTTCAGGCGTATTCCAAATGATCAGTTTGCTCCTCAATGGGGCTTGACGAATATGAAGCTAGTAGTGAATGAAGTACCGCTCCACGCCTTCACGGCCCTCGGTCGCTGCCCTGTTGGTGCATAGAATCATGAAAATATGCTGCGAACATTGCCAGAGGAGCAATACCTAAATTATTCTCATTCTCAAGATAAATACTCGTCAGAAATGAAATACCGACCAAAAATGCCTACCAATATGACAATCCTCTACATGCGCCATGCAAACCCGTAAGCAGGCTCCAGTAGCTCCCGGATGTTCTGTTTTAGCCGTTAATTTACGGGAATACGCATACAATCGATATATATCCTATGACTGAGCAGGCAGGCAGGGGAAGCCAAAAGGACCAGACGATGGACTTGAAAAAACAAATATCACGATGACTCATGCATATTTGTCATTTCCCCAGGCATCCCTTAATTCCGATCAATAGGTTTTTTCCAAACTGCTCTCATCGAAGCAAAAATTCTAATTCCTTGTCTCCCTCGACCGGTGCCATTCAAAAGGATTTTTCACTCACATCCCGACGAGTAGTAACGGTGACGCGATCCCGTCGAACCCGCTTCAGTTCCGTCAAGGTCGCGGTCCCCCCATGCGAGCCGACGCTTCTTGGCTCGAGTTTCACCATGGTTTCTGGAACTTCTGAATACCCCCAGATGATGTTGGATGTTTGACACTGAACTCCTTGGTGTTCGACTCGGACATCGGTGTCGGTACTTGCAGAAACTCAGCATGATATCCGGATTGCTGAAGGCAGACAGTCAGAATACTGTATTGACTTTTGATCCTTTTGTACGGTTCGGCGCCCTTTTCTACCGGTTCCACCACTTCTCCAACGGATTCAACGCATAAAATTGCTCCCTAAGGCAGCGCCGCCATCTCCAGCTAGCTTTACTAGTGGATAATCCGATATTCATCTTTCCCCGGGAGTGCCTGAAATCACTCATTGCCGTCGATAATGTACTTACTTGTGCCACAGATCCAAACGCGGATGCAGACCTTTCCGTCCTCCGTCCCGTCGGAGTTGTCTTGAAAGAACAGAATTTCCTAAAGAGCATTCGAGGTACGCCCATGTTGGTCCAATGTCATGCAGACCTCAAGATATTCCAGACTTCTTCCCAGTGCGACAGAGATCCAGGCAGATCTAGAGATTTGCGTGAGGAACAAACGATCAAGCTTAGAAAAAGTCCGAGTTAGGCGGGTGATCGAAACTTTTTGATGAAAATAGCAGGTCGTTAAATCGCACCGCGAATATCAGAAATGCCTTTTAATCCCAGCGAAATGATCAGGGTCGGCTGGTACTCCCTTGACCTCTCACGTTCACCACAATGCCTCATGAGCCAAGCTGCTTTCCTCGTCTCTTCACACGAAAGCGCTCGTCACCAGTGGTGTCCCAGCCAGCCCGGGTGTCCAAGAGCGAACCTCGAGTCGAGGTGAGTTCGATTGTCGAGTTTGGCATTCACTAACAAGGTCTAGCTCAATACCTGCTGCAACTATTCATTCTCTAACGAATCCGACCTGTGTTTTAATGCTCAAGACGCGCTTCCAGTCTATTCATCCGTCGATGAAGGCATCGATGTCGCCCTAGTCAAGATAATCGACGAGTGTCTGGACAAGTTCGACCCTCAGCTGCGAGATCTAAGCTTGCAAATACATGGTCTGTTGCTTCTCGTAGTCAAGGCATACCATACCGATTACCCTGTTCTGTAGGTCACCCGGAACTTATGTTCCAAGAGCGGTTGGTAGTCCGCCTCTACTTCGACCCAGTATTCAACTTACATTTGCAGATTTGCTCACGAAATCTTGACCACCTTCATGTCTGACAATGGTTTCAAAGTCACTCGACAGTATATGGGACTTGAAACAGCGTGGAAAGCGGAATTCACCCATGGCAAAGGCGGACAAGTGGTGGGCATCAACTCTGGTAATGACGTTAATTCTCTTCGACTTCGCATCCGTTTACCTTTGATTTAGAAATGGATGCATTAGAAGGGCTCGGTCATGCTTGCGGTCACAATCTGATAGCCGTCAGCGGGTGCGGAATTGCTTTAGCCATTAAAGCTGCTCTGGAAGCCCATAACATTTCAGGCAAGATTATACTACTTGGAACACCTGGTAAAGATCTCCCATCTTTGTCTTCATCCATACATACCAATCCTTCACTAGCTGAGGAAGGTGGCGGCGGAAAGTTGCTGCTTTTGGAGCGCGGCGCTTACACGGAAATGGATGTCTGCATAATGTAGGTCTCGACCTTATCTTGATAGTTCCGTCCGCACAGTTTTTTCCTGCTCCAGGTGCCATCCAAGTCCCGGAACAACTCATTCTGCCAGTATCGGACCCACGGTCGCGATGCAGAGCTTTGAAGTCGAATACTTTGGACACACGTAAAAGCTTCTCTGATTTATCTGTTTCCTTCACTCAATTGCTCCCATATTACAGTGCTCATGCGGGATCAGCTCCATGGTACTGGTTTCTGACTTGATACATTATTTTTCTGCTAATTCTCCCGCTCAAGGGAAGGAACAAATGCTCTCGATGCGGCTTTTCTGGCCTACTCGAGCATATCAGTGCTGAGACAGCAGATAAAGCCAGACCATCGAGTCCATGGAACAATCCAAGGCAAAAACTGGACTCCGAACGGTGAGGAATCTCCCGCGGTTCTCGACGAGTATACCAGCTGACTATCTTTTACCAGTGATACCCGATTACGCCAATATGAAATGGTTAATTCGCGCACCGAGCTACGCCGAGCTTGAAACATTCGGGTTACGCATCAAGAATTGTTTTGAGTGCGTACCAGTTATATGTTACATCGGTATACCTTTTTTGATGTAAGAAACCCATAGAGCTGCTGCCCTGGCGAGCTCTTGTCGGATGAAACTGACCCTGGGATGCGCTTACCGCGATATGTGTCAGAACAGTGTACTTGGTAAGTAAAAATCCAGCGAGGCCGGTGCCTTGCGCTTAACATTTTTCCTCCAGCGCAGGAATTCTCCAAGGCCTCGGCCAAACATTATGGACTCAAGGTTTATTCCACCGGAACAACCGCATCTACAGATTTCGTGAGTACAAATTTCTGTGGCGTTTGATTTTCTCATTGACATTATTGACAGGGAAACGTCTCTTATGGTATGTCCCATTCTAGGTATCGGTCCTCGCCCTTATATAACAATTCAGCATTGCCTGCTCTTCATCCTGCTTTTGGTACGCGTCTCCAATTGTCTTGGGAGCTGAAACTGAATCGATCCAGCTATCCCAACATCACCCAATGGGGGAAATCATACAGTGGCCTTTGCGACATCTGCGGCCACGAAAGAGGCCCATGACGCTGCCATGACCACCTCGAAGGGACTGGCTCTGACCGGTCTTCGGGTTCTAAGCGATGATGCCTTTTTCCACCGAGTAAGCCGGCTTTTTCCTCTTGGCCAAGGGTCTGACTTTTTCCAAGGTAAAGGCCGATTTCGAGTCCTGGAGAGCTTCATGAGATCCAAACTTGTACATAATTATTCCTATGTATTTGACGCGTCGAGTGCGAGACCATGTGATCGTTTCTGCCTCTTCCTACATCCAGTGTCCTATTACCACGAAACAATGTAAGATATGTTGCAACACGAGTAAATCTAAGCATAGATATGGTATTCAGGTGGGTCAGACGCTTGGTCATGCAGCAGAAGGCTGAGGTTTCTCCGCTTGACGGATCATCTCCTCGCGTTTAGCTTTCGCCGACTTGGTGGCCGACTGCTTCGCTTTGGGCTGCGCAGCTTCAGCGACCATCCTGAAACCAATTTGTTAGTCAGCTCTGTGCCACCAAGTGGCTTACTCACCTTTCCAGCTCCCGTCGCTCCTCGTCCGACTCGTCTGGGACGGTCGATTTGAAGATAGCTCCTATGAGGAGCAAGCCCTTGTGGATGTATTAGCAAAAGACTCCTAAAGGCCGAATGATGACAGACTTTGGCGCGGTTGTACAGCACATCGTCAGGCGCACTCCGCTCTTTCAGGACATTATCGATAACCTAGGAGATCATCAGCTGCGGTACAACAGCACTATGTCGCCGCAAGTCACCTCACGAAGGACCTGAACCACTTCCAACCGAGCGCCTCGCCATGATGCCAACATAATCTTTTTAGAATTTTAGCTGACGTTGACACTGCTTGGTGGCAACATACCTTCCCAGTGACATCCATCTCAAGAGCTCTCAATTCTTCTTCGCCGAGTTCACCTTTCGCTTGAGCTTTTTCCATTTCCTGGCAGAAGATCAGAACCGAAATGAATTCCCTGGCAAAGGCGTACAATCATCATGTCCCGAACGCTCAATCTACATAGAAGGCTTGGTTAGCAAGCGGAAGAAGGAGATAGCGCATGACATACGCGCTGCCAATGACTCCCCAGAGATCTTTGGCCAGTGAACCCTTCTCCTTCAGTCGCGAGAAGAATCCAGGACTAGAAATCAATGAATCGCGAATTTTCAAACAGTTGAACACTCACATCCCAAGAAACTTTTTCGACTTGAAGTACGAAGAAGCCTTCATCATGTACACGGTACCAATGGTATGTAGGAGCTAAGATCAACATGAGGACTTGTAGAATCAAATATTTGACAACCAAACTCACTTCGACGCCGAAACTTTCCAGCTTGAGATCGTCTGCTTCCTTCTTCATCTTTGCCTCAAACGCCAGAGTTTCGGGATCGTCCTTTTCTCCCGGATGCTTAGCCTCTACGAAGGGGCGAAGTCGCTCAATCATCTTTGTTGTTAAAGTTTGAACCCGAGCTTCCATGACCTTCCGACGCTCTCGCTCCTGCTCTCTAAGCTTCTCTTTTTGCTCCGCAGACATTTTAGCGCGTTTACGAGCAGCAGCAGCTTCCTTTTCTTTAGAGCTGGGACTTGGAGAGACGGAAGAAGGATCAGTCTGCTCTCCATGTGGAACTAGAGAGCTCGATTGATGTGCAGGGGTGGCAGGTCTATTAGGCGAAGGATCCGCATAAGAGCTCGGCCTTGACGCCGGAGTGCTTGTAGGAAGGTTCGCAGCAGTCGCTGGGGTCGCATTCGGTGCGATGGAAGGTGTGGATGTTGCTGCAGAATCTGCATTCAAAGACTTTTCCAGTTCTGTCTTCTCCTCTTCTGTCATCATAGTTGTGGCCATGGAGGTCATATCTTTCATGATGGAGATTTCTCCAATCTGGGTTCCGTTTGAGGTTGCTCAACAATAGATCAAAGAATAAAGACGCACATAATCGGTGAAACGTTCACCTCCAAAGACGTTCGCAAAGAAGCCCGCAGCGTCTTCCATGTTAATGCCGCCCTCCTTGTCTGCCTGCGAAAATGTTAAAAGCGAGATCGAGTTCGTAAAAGGCGCGTGAAGCTACCATAGATTTGCCGTTCTTGTCATAAACAGCTCGAAGATTCTGCGAGGAGATGAGAAAACGAAATGAGTGAGAGGCACAAACTCACTGAATCTGACAAAACTTGATAGGCTTTGCTGTAGCCTATCCGTCAGAGAACACTCAAAGATAAATAAACTGCCACTGACCTAATGTCCTTGAACTTTTCTTCAGCATCCTTGGAAGAATTCTTGTCTGGATGATACTGGTGGTCTGATGAGCTTAAACAGCCAGAGCTCAACAACGGATCGCACCTTCATGGCTTGTTTTCGATAGGCCTTCTTTAACTCAGTCTCATCGACATCGACGGCCACTCCAAGCTAGGTGGCATTGGTGAGTTTTCGTCGTATGATGATGAGAAAAGCTGGACATACCAGATCATAGTACTCTGTTTCGACTGGAGCCATTGCTCAACAGATAGAAATGAACGATTAGAGAAAAAGGAGCTGGAAGACAAGTGCAGGAGAGACTGAGACTGAGAGAGAAACAAGCAAAAGGTAGAACAATAAATTTGTACAAGGAGGAAGCTGTGACGCGGTGGCTGTGACTATGAGCAAATCACAAATGACTAAGTTGAAACGTAGCCAAAACGTAGCAGCCGAAGTTCCATCCATGAGACGAGCAGAAGTGGTGGTACAGCATTTCATTTCAAGGCGTAAGGAGTTGATACAAAGTTTATAATGGTCGTATAGTCGTAGAATTATCTAGGAGAATGTGTCCCTGGATCCCTATATGTAGCACCGCTGTCGCTCAGGTATAGTAAATGTAGTCAAAAGAATAAAGATAGTATGCAAGAGGTTGAGCTCAGTCCCGTGGCGGTGTCATAAATCTGACAGCTTTTTTTGGGCTTCGACTCTTGAATAGACGTGGCAGGTGATATGGGCAAGGATGATGGTCTCGACGAGCGTGTTCCAGGCAGAAATCGCGACACTTTTGTCAAGATAGAACTGCTGGAATGAGGAGTGGATGGCGCTGTAGAATTTACAGTGGTGGAAGAAGCCGTCGAGAGCCCAGGATTTGTCGCAGTGTTGGGCTTTTTCAGGGAAGAGCGTACAGGAGGCGGTGGTAATTTGAAAGGTTGGCGACGAAACTGAGGGGTTTTCGAAATATGCAGTCCCATAGCTATCTGCTCAACCGTCGGCGGTGAAGATGGTGGGCTACGGAAGCGTGAAGGATATGGATTGCTCTCTTCCGGAGTGGAATACATGCCTCGAGTCTAAAGCCTGATTAATTTTCGGTTGATTTGAAAAAGAAAAAATTACACACCAAAGGCTCGAGCTGTCGTCGTTTTGTAGGTCCCGCGGAAAGAGATCTACGGACAGATGACATTATGGACCTCGAACCAGACGACATTACTGGGTTTCGCGGTAAAATATCTTCTGTCGGGATGATGTAGCTGGTGCTGGGATAGGACATTGACTGCTTTTTGTGTGTAGGCCTCATGGTGGACGTCTCTCTGGACGGAGCAGCCATAAAAAATAAAACAGCTTCGGCGTCGTGTCGCGCAGCAGTGAAGCTGTCAACAGAGATTATTGTTGGGGTTGGTTAGAAGCACGATTAAAATAGCAAAGCCCCATTAAAATAGCAAAGCCCCAGGGTTTTGATGCCGAACCCCCGTGCCGACAATTTGTCACAAATTTCTAGTTACGACATCGAGCTTTCAGCCTAATTTACGGCTATTTACCGAGCCACGTCCTCGATAGTTCGTCGGTTGAACTTGTTCTTAAGGAATATCAACCCTCTAGGATCCAAAAATCAGTGCATCTTCACCAGTATAATCGGTTGTTCATGTACCAATAGGCCTTTGTTCGCATGCTGCATCATATCGACCACTTGAGTCATACTGGGACGGTCAGCATAGGATTGCTGCCAGCAAGCCTCAATGATATTCCATAGGAAAGTAGGTATCTGTCGGCCAACTTGTTCTCCCGAAGGACGAGGAGGTCTTTCTCCCGCCAAGATGCGTAGCATGACGGCTGGATCGTGTCGCAAGTGGGCAAAAGGAGGTTCCCCGGTGTAAAGCTGTATAAATTAGTTCCGGCTGAGACATGGAACCAGAGGAAAACTTTCGGACCTCGATACAGACGCATGCAAATGAGAAAACGTCCGAAGAAAGTGACCTTTGCCACGTTTTCAGCCCAAAGGAATGAGGATCGTGAAGTTCAGGTGCCATCCAGCGGATCGAACCAGCCTGATGAGTGGTCGCAAAGGTGGCTTCGGCGAAAACAGCCAGACCAAAGTCGGCTATACAAGAATGCCACTCTTCATTCACCAGTATATTTGACTGCAAAAAGGAGTTCAGAACTGTATTTCGCGCCGCAGCCAAGGACTCACACCACGAAGATCGCCGTGGACGATGCCCTGCGAATGCAGATATTGCAAACCTTGTGCAATCTCGAGAATCTGGAGAACCTTTAGCCAAGCACAGTCAAATCCGACTTTACGCACTCGTCGTTCAATATTGGCATGACCATTCGCCGATAGATAGTTCAATATTGTCCCATTTTTCATCCATGGACTGACCATACAGAGGAAAGACGGAAAGGTTTCCGAGTCGATTCCGCTGAAGGGAAGAACATATGGATGTTGCAATCTCTGCCATAACAGAGCTTCGCGGCATAATCTCTGATAAAAAGTAAGACAAGTGTCGGTCATCTGAAATCCTATGAATACCTGACGAATCTTGTGAGCAGCAGAATCCCGCTGAAAGACCCGAACCCGCTTGAGCGCCACTTCCGTACCCTGATATGAAGCGCGAAAGATATCACCAAATGTTCCACCATAAGTCGCATCCTTATCAAGGCGCTTGACCCCTTTTATGAACAAACAAGACGGCAGGATATCTCGAGACTGAGAAAGTTTCACCAGAAGACGTCGAGCCTTCATCGTGATACCATCATCAGTGAGATTTCGAAGTGTGCCTTTATCCAGGACCTGAAAGTGTTCAGCTCTTTGCTCAAAACAGTGACAACATGTCCAACCTCTTGGATAAGGTCAATGAGATGTTGGGCATCTGCTCCTTGCAAAGCCAGTACCGTCTTTTTGTCTGCGTCAGAGTTGACGACGAGACATAGCAGCTTGGCGAGCATCATATCATCTTGTTCAAGAGCTTCGCGAAGTCTTCGGTCATCGGATACAGCTACTTCTGCAGATACCTTGGAAACAAACTGATATCAGCCTCAGCCTGTTCAAACTATAGATATTCTACCTCGAGCAATTTCAAGCGCAACTGTCGACTGTCGACGAGACGTGATATCGGGTCGAGGGTTGCCATAAATTTGATCAAGCTACCCAAAGGCATACGTATACTGGGGTTTGAGCTCGCTATACTCGTCAAGAATTTAGCAGAAAACTGAGGGGTATCAGTCTGGATCAAAGTTGATGACGATCGAATACCTTGTAAATCCCGGGATAACATGACAGGTGCTGACAACTTGGTAATGGCTTCCTTGCACGTCTCGAAGAAATGAATTGGTCTATCGAAGACTGCAGTATGGAAGAACTATCTTGCGCACGAGACTCGTCATTTGTAAATTCCAGCAGAGCTTCGTATGTGGCACCAGTCCTGCTGGTCGGAGATTCTTGAACAAAGTCGACGAGAGCGATGATGCACTGTGCGACTCGGGTCAGAGACGTAGACGTGCATTCAAACAAGTCATTTGGCGAAAACAAGGAGGAAGAAGGGATTCCGTATGCTTCGCAAGCTCTGAGGAATTTGGAAATGTTGGCGTTGGTCTCATGGCCGCGTACATCTGGTCTTAGCATTGTCGATTGAAGAGTGTTCATGAGTCTGACGTGACAATCAATTCTCTGCGAAGAGAATAGGGTATTTGTACTTACTGGCAGAGAACATAACCATCTTGCAATGCTTCAGCAAACGTCTTTTGCTCTTCGGCAGGGGAAACATCCGTTTTCATCCACCTTCTTTGAAGCTTCAGCAATGCTCGAAGACGAATCTCCACTGGGTCCACGGTTCTCTCTCCCCCAGGTTCGCTTTTCCGCAACAAACGGGGTTCCATCGAAGAGCAAAGTATAGATACCGCCTTTCTGATTATATCTCGCTGATATTCGTCATCCTGGCAGATATCATTAGGTTCTGATTGGGACCTGAACAAAAGAAGTGACCTGGAGTGCGAGAGATATCGTCCGAGGACTTCCATCATGAGCAGTGAACACGAGACTGAGTTTCGATAATGAACCCAATGAAGCGTGTGCGAGAGGAATTGACGCGGAATATAAGGTGTTTGGAGGGGGCCAGTTTGGAGAATCAATCTCAGTCACGGGAGAATTATCTGGAGACTATGATGACCGGTCAAATAAGACGTGGATGCAGTTATTCCAGCTCACCAAATAATAATCGTTGATCAGATCGTCCAGGTCAGTGTGGTTTGGAGGTTCAATGAGACGGTGCTGGTTGTAGATAGCCTCGTGCCATGCATAAAGTTGAATATCGTCTTCGAAAGCAATGCAGCACGTCCTGCGGTTTGAGGCAGAGAGAATCAAGCAGCGCCGTCCGCTTGAAGACTGCTCAATCTTGACCAAGTCGGAGATGGCCAACCTTGTACAAACTCGGTGACAATCGTCAGTCTCGTACATGATCAAAGTGGTGGTGGTCAGAACGAGCCAGCGCTTCTTCCAGGGCAGCAGACGCGAGACCATACCGTCCTTTCTTAGATGGGCCGGCCCAGCTCGAATAACAGAGTACCGCTCCATGGAAAGGAAAGGGCGAGCTCTCTAGCAGCATGATGACCATCGTATGTATTCCGGTATCAGGGTGACCATGGAGATGGAAGCTGTATGACGGATTTTTGACAGGACGTAGCCGGGGCTAGCCGGGGGTGGCCAGGGGTGGCCAAGGTAGCCGCAGACCTGATGACAAAGTTTTGCTACGTCAACCGATTACGCGGCTCGGCTCGTTCCGCCAGCCTTAAATATCACAGCTTGCAATGTTGTTTCAAAACCACAATACCCATCTCTGGGTCCTCGTTCATCAACAATGTCGACCATCCATCTTTTGGTTCTTGTCCACGGCATGTGGGGTAGCCCGGTCCATTTGGCAGAACTCGATAGGATAATCAGAGAAAAGGCCGACTCTCCTGCTGAAGACGGCACACTTCTTCATGCAATGCTAGCTACTACAAATTCTGAGGACAGAACATATGACGGACTTGATTGGGGCGCAGAGCGTGTCGTGAAAGAGGTATGTTTCCCTTACCAGCTGCATTTCAAGGCCTTGACTGTCTGTCTAGATATATGAAGCCATAGAAACCCTCGAGAAAGAGGGCAATACTGTGACCAAGTTTTCTATCACCGGATATTCCCTCGGTGGCCTGATCTCTCGCTATGTTGTTGGGTCAGTTCTCGTCCTGCAAGCTGGCTTTTGGCTGAACTCAAGCTCAGGATACTGAAGCAGCGTGGCTTTTTCGACACTGTGAAACCAGTACGTTTGCTGAATGCAGTAGGGTCATTTTCCCTGATCTTGACATCCATAGGTCAACTTTAATACCCTGGCTACACCGCACATTGGTCTTCTCAGGTCTCACATCGTTTTCGGTGCACTTGCATCGACGCTGGGACCCAAACTGCTATCACGCACGGGGAAGCAGTTCTATCTCAAGGACGACTGGAACAATAGCGGAAGACCTCTTCTAGATATCATGGCGGATCCTGGCATGATCTTTTACCAAGGACTTGCGCTGTTTGAGCATATCAGAATTTACGCCAACGGGTGAGACTAGTTTCTATCCATGCTCGCTCCTTACTCACCATTATCTTCAGCGTGAAAGACTCGACAGTTCCATATGTGACCGGTGCAATAGAGGAGACCGATCCATTCACTGACTTTGAACACAGTGGCATTGAGATGTAAGTGTTCATACTGTTGCCCGTAATCCTCTAATATCATTACAGCCAATTTGATAAAAAGTATGACCCTATCATCAAGTCCTATTCCTTGCCCTTGGTCCCACCACCGCCGACACCTAAGCCTCGATTTCTTTCGCGCAAATGGATTCGGGAGAACAAGAATAAAAATTTCCTTCCACCATTCCTTCAGTTCAGTTTTCCGATGAATATTGTGAGTAGTATCGTCTTTGTAGTATTACTTGGCTTATTCAGTGTCCAGGTTTTCTATGTCTTGCTACCACTGCTAATACCTGGCGTTTTGACGATGATCGTCGTACGCTTATCTCTCGCCTCGCGGTCCTCTAGAGCTCGAATTAAATTGCTCGAATCGGATGAATCAAATGGCCAGCGTCTCGCCAACAGTCTCGCCAACCTCGAGAAACAGATGGAAGATGCTGTTGCGGAACTTGTCGATGACCCAGGTCCTGTCCAAGAGTCTGATAAACAGCATTCAAATCAGTCTCGCAGTCAACCTTTGCTCATACCCTTGCAACACAAAATCGTCAAGTCTCTCAATACGCTGCCTATAAAAAAGAAATCGCGTATTTCCCCCAGATTTTCAACTCGCATGCTGTGATCATCTCGCGCGATGTGAAGAGATTCGAGTGGCACCGCAAAGGCGAAGGGGTCATCAGACATTGGGCAGACTCTTTTATTCTATGATGCATTTATTTATTTATTCCAAGACAGTTTATAGATGACAGAACTTGTATGTACAGGGATTATATTATCGTAAGTAAGTAATTGGTCGTAGACCACTAGAAGATAATGGAACCGAGAGTGTTTAGGACTTTTTCTCCAACAAGTTTGTTCTTCTGTCAGAGGAGCAGTACAAACGAGCGCGCTGGTAGGAGCTCTCGCATGGGAAATAGCTCCGGACCGCTCCAACCTCGCTCGACTGTATATGAGGACTCCCATAGCTAAACACACCGCCAACGTTCAATTCCAACCCTTGCATGACACTGTGTTCGGTGGAAGCTTTGTTAATCTTTCACCATCTCATCTGCTCTGGGTATTGATGAACATACAGGCCAAAATCCAAGGCCATGGAGTGTTTCGAGTCTGGTGTCATTGGATGATTTCGACTTGAAAGTTCACTTCGTTAGTGACAGACTCCGACCAAACTCCGACTCAAACTCCGTCAAAGGGATTTTTGACGGTTGCTTCCACGTGCACGCTAAACAAAGAGGCGCGACTTCTTTGCACAAAGCCTTTCAACTTGAAAGATATAAAAACCTCAGAGTGCTGCCATGAGCTCTTCGAACCTCCAGCACCCCATAAACTATGGCCCCTCGTCGCCGCAATCTCAAACTTCGGACCTATATACAAAGTAGGTTTTCCATCCATGATTCCACTGGAAAGAGCGTCTCAAATTCTCTAGAACTCTTGTTTGCAATCCAAGAAATAAGTGGCCCGTGGCATGAAGAAGACCTCATCAAGCAGAGTTCGTCAACTTGATTTTTCCTTCTTCTTTTCGCTCTAACCGTCATGTCAGTCCGGCGGGTCTTGAAGAAATTTGGAATACCCATTAGCAGAGAGAAACTGTTTAACCGTGGGATACGAACTGCGTTGAGAACGATGGTACGTGTCTATTCGCTTTTTGAAGATACGCGTCGAGTGTTTTTGGAATCAGGTTCTGCATAATTGGGTGCAGTACCATAAATTGACGCCAGAGTGCCTTCGATTGACTCCAAGAGGCCGAGATGTGTATGTTGGATCCACCTCACCCGCAAAAGCGAGCTAATTTTATACAGCTTGAGGGGCCTACACTCCCAAATATCTGCTGAAGAAGCAGACCAGCCGGGCCAGTTCGTTCAAATATTGAAGAAGGACCAACCGCTTGAAGAATTCATCAAACTTCGTGAATACGATGACGATGAGGAAATGGAGGCCGACGACGATATTGACCAAACCCAGCCAGCTCCGGAAGATGTCAATATGGAAGAGACACAACCTGAGGCCGGCCCTTCAACGATGAGGTATTTTCGACATTCACTCAAGTTTTCTTGACTGAGACTCGATCTCGCAGCACTCCCCCTCGTCGGACAGCCTCATTCATTGAATATCCAACACCCGATTCGAATTATCGTCCTATGGTCCATGTTCTCCCGGCTCCAGATACACCATCTGGCCCACGAAGAATCACCCGCGATCGGTCTATGCAGACCTTGCGACCTCAAGTCGACCCCGCACAACTGGCAAAGGTGAGCAATTTCTGCCTCCGACTTTAACCGTGCCTCATGAACAACAGCGAGAGGCTGCTCGCCACCAATTTGCCTATCACCAGAAGAAGGAGCTGGAGCTTTTCGAAGCGAGCTTACGGGCCCGTTAGCTATAAGGAAATTTCAAAAGTCCATTGTACACTGTCGCTACGCTGTTTCGACAAATACCCCCGAATAAAGCAACCCTTCCTTAGTTCCTTCTTGAATTCCAAAGTGCACAACATCAGCCTGGTTAGCTGCTGAATCTGCTGAATTCACGAGAGGAAGCTAGAAATGGCTTTCAGCATCTCGGGATAAGAGTTCGTCTAAAAGATACCTTGAGAAGCCCAAAATGAAAGTCGCCTTGACCAGCCGAGCCAGATTGGGTGGTGAGATTCGGTACCACGTCGGTGACCTGTTTGAGATTGTCGGCATCGACAGAGTAGAACACCTGAAGAGTGCGATTGTCCCAATCAACTTCGACAGCAAAGTTGTGCCAGACGCATGGCTTGAAATCAGTCGAGAAGATCACATTTGTGGCGTGGTCGAGCACTTTGAAAGAATGAGCATCGGGCGCGGGAAGCGTCCCTGTCGGATTCGTGAAGGGAGAACCTGGTCTAACGTGAGTGAAAGATACATAGCTAAGAAAGATAATAGACGGACCCAATTGAAGTCCGAAAACATGACTACCGTCGCTAGGCTCAATGAACACCGGCTGATACTCGTGGTCTAAATTCAATGGATTCGCTGAATCAAGTTGAATGGAAAAGTGAAACTTGGATTTTCCCACTTCCATAACTGCATCAAGAGCGGCAGAACCTGAGCTTCCTTGGGCAATGAGCTCAGTGCGCCTGAAGCCCAATTGCGGCGCGCCTCCACCAGGGACAAATACCGAGCTGTTGTCGATTGTGATGGAAATCGTCTGCTCAGCAGAGACAGACCTTTGACGAAGCAAATTGTTCCTCAGAGGAGTGGGAGCCACAGCACGCCCTAGAAGCTGAGTGTACTGGACGAAAAAGTCAGCCATGACGAAAACAAGAATTTCGCTGTCTTACATGGCTCGCGCTTTGGCTTCCTTTAACTGCACTGTGAAAGAAACATGAGACGATAACAGATACACAAGGCTGATCTTCACGTCAAAAATGGCCCAGTCGAAGTGTCCAGGTCGGAATTTTTCAGTGTAAGCGGAGCCCGTCCGTCATAGAGCAGAGAGCTGGCCAGGGTATACGAAACGAAACACAGAGGAATGAAGAGCAGCATGAGTGGGAGAAGGAAGAGGTATGTGTCCAAACTGGAAGAACATCGGGGCTGGTAACACGAAAAACGCCGAGAATGCCTGAGTGAACACCGAGGGAAAACGGAAGAATGCTACACTGAATTAACCATCGAGTAAGTAAGCTAATAAGACAACCGGTATACAGGAGAAATACAGCGGGTATAATGAAAAAGTGATTGGGACAAGTCCTGGATAAATGGATTGCTGTGTCGGGTATCAGCCGCGCAGCATGCTGCGTCGACGACCAGTGACAAGGATAAAGTCGCGTGGCATGAAGGAAGCTCGTTGCTGTTTTCGAGTAGACTGAGTGACGACCTTCCAGGCGTGTATTATCTGGCGCTTAAATGTGTAAGAAGCGCTGCGAGCAGAAGCTCTTGATGCCGAGCTGTAAAGAGGCTGTCAGAGAGAGTTGAGCCAAAGAATCAAGCAGCGCACCGAGGTTCAAAAATGTCGTCTGAAAATGGGGTCATGATGGGTGAAGAAATTTTACAATGGGCAGATCCTGATCAGGCCTGGAGAGTACTGTTCCATTATGGCGGTTTTTATGGCTGAAATAGAACAAAAGACTGTTGAATAACAATGGAGAGAACAAATTTAAAGACAATGGCAGGACAATAATAGCTCGCGGTGATGACGCTTATTTGGACAGCAGCCTGCCGCCAAAACAAGCCGCAAAAGCTCCCTTCGCCATGAACCAGGCCAGTCCTTCGGCGGTCGCGATGCCACAGCCTGCTGCAACAGGTCCTCCAATGTATCTCATTTCTCAAGTCAAACGACCTCCAGTTCTTCCTTGGCCCGATATCTCAGACCGCGCCAAATGGTCCGTTTCATCCTTCAAGTTCGGGTTTGGGACAGAATGCCTACGTGACGGCGATCCAGAAACATTTTGGCAGCAAGTTGTTTTTCGAAGGCACTTTTGTTGATATTGAAGCCTTGAATAGCTCGGATGGACCTCAACCGCACTTTATCACCATTGAATTTCCTCGCAAAATGGCTATTCAGGTGCATTTCCTCAGAAGCGCGTCAATATTGAACTCATGACGGATACAGAAGCTCTCTATCTATTTGAGTCATATTCAGGACGATTCTTATACACCTTCTACGCTGGCGATTCGAGCTGGAACTGGGCCTAGCGATATGCAAGATGTTCGCATTATAACACTGGACAAGCCCGACGGTTGGATCACCTTTGATGTGTCCCCTGAACCCAACGAGGATGGAGACGGACTGTATGCATCTTATTGCTCTAATTGTTTTGAGCTGACCGGGTTACAGGAAACCCGTCTATGCCTACATGCTTCAAGTCATCATCCTGGGCAACCACATGAGCGGAAAAGACACCCATGTTCGGGGTCTTCGTGTCCTTGGACCTGTCGAGTGAGTCTTTAGGTTTTGTCTTTCACCGATTCTGAATTATAGCTCAGAGAACCGACCCTCGATGACGATCCTTTTCCATGGAAGGATTCCAAGTATAAACTCTACGAAACTTTCCGGTAGCAGGATATAGGGCGACATTAAAGAGGCGCGACACTACGATGGCAAGCCTGGCGAAGCCCACTGATAGCGGCCAGGTTACCAGCATAAACCCAGTGAGGGCAAGACACTGGTCGTACTTGAGTCATGGGGAATACATCGGGACTACCTTGTTCCTTCCATAGACATTCGCTTGGGTGTACATTATTATTCGAGTAGTCTGTAGCTGAATGGGTGACGCGAAACAGCGACCTTGACAATCTATTTGTTTGACTCTGGCCAGCTGCGCAAGCTTGCCTCGAGGAGGCTCCAAAGCTCGATAATGCATCTTCATCTCTTCATTCACGGGATGTCTGGTGTCCCTGAACACCTTGACTCGGCGATTGAACAGTTCAAGAAAAGAACAAGTTCAGTGCAAGTCCTGAATGCATGCCTGAGCAGCGACAGGGACGGTATCGACTTCAACGCCGAGCTAATTCTCAAACAGCTCGACGACCGAATCAAGTCCCTGTCTGTTCCTCTTTCGCATTTTTCGGTAACAGGCTATAGTCTCGGCGGTCTTGTCGCGCGATATCTCGTCGGGTCAATTTTGTTCGTATCGACAAGCACCCGTTCTAATCCAAAATTATAGTATTCTGTACCACCGAGGCTTTTTCGAGACGGTCAAGGCAGTGAACTTTTCCACCTTTGCCACACCCCATGCGGGATTGGCCTTGTACCCGCACCGATTCTATGCCTGGATGGGGAGCCGACTGCTTGCTCGAACCGGGACCCAATTCTACTTGCTCGACAAGTGGTCAAACACCGGTAACCCTCTCCTCGAGTTTATGGCCAACAAAGGTACCATTCATTCATAATTTCTGCCGGTACTCATTCATGTTTAGAAAACTAGACTCTTTCTTCTTCCAAGCCCTCCGACAATTCTCCGTCGTGGCTGTATATGCAAATGCAATCAACGACTTGACGGTGCCCTACTACACTGGCGCATTTGAAGAGTCTGATCCATTTGGAGACATCTCTGAAGACCAAATTGTGCCGTGAGTACCAATCCTGTTCCGTCTCCCAAAGTCTCATACAATTACAGTGAATACGAGGCTGGCTATGAGCCTGTATTAAAATCATTTACAACCACCGAAAAGAAATCATCTCGCAGACTACGATCTCCAATGACTTTCGATGGCCCTCTCTTGGAATGGCACTTTCCATGGAGCTTGGCGAGTGCAACTGTTATTCCTTCAGTGCATTCTTCTAACACTTTTTATAGATTCTGTACCTGTTGACACCATTCTTCATCTTGGGATTCTTCGTCTATGCCTCGTTTGTCTATCTGACGGCTGACCGAAGATCTCGCTCTCGGATATTACGCCTAAAAAAGAAACACGGATCTTCTAGTCTAGGTTTTATCGACGCTCTCCCTTCGAGCCTGGTTCCAACAGTCTCTAGCGCTATCGATACTTCTCCAAACACATCGCGAATTATGACTCTAGAACAGCGTGGCGTAATTCGGTCTCTCAACGAGCTGCCCAACGTTCGAAAATACCTTGTTTATAGACCTAGAGTGCGTAACTCTCATGCCATGATCATTTGCTTGGATCCTCGCTTCCAAAATCATCGCAAGGGCCAGGGAGTCCTGCGACATTGGGCAGACAACTTTCTCCTTACAGAAGATGAGATGATAAATGTTTCGAACTCAAATACATAGACGAGTATACAGAATACAAATCGAATAGAGAAAGACAAGTCATAGTTTGTCAAGGACCGTACGCCACTCCTGAAGAGCCAAATCAACGTCCTCAAGTAGATTCTCGATAATCGGATGATGCCTGATAACAGCTTCCTTCTTGGGCGCATTGTTCCATATCTTCCAGTTTAGTGTCGGCATAGAGATCGACATTCCAATCCCAACCGACATTCTCTCTCTTCTAGTCGGCTCGGCTTGAATCTGACCCATCGACTGTGTCCTCCTTGCTTTCTTCTTGACTGACAAAGATGATGTTGAGGGAGAAATCTTGATGGTGTCTTGGCTTCTCCAGAAGGAAAATGGCGGAGGCGGCAGGAGCAGCCATTCTGGGATAGGTTTCGGTGATGATTTGGATGGAACCTGCAAGCTAATTCCAGTATCATGAGAGAATTCCGCATGGCGAGGAGGTGGTGAATTGGTCACGGAAATAAAACTTGGAGAGGGAGCTAATAGAGATGAATTCGACGAAGGAACAGCTGAAAGTAATCCATGCTCGAGGTCGTAAAGTGATTGTGATGTATCTGCATGAGCTAGTGGAACTGGATTCTTCGGGGATACTGGTTGCACTGGAGGTTGTACATTGTTGGCTGCAAACAAATCGATGATAGCTGGGTCGTCGTCATAGATAGAACTGGGCGAATCACAGGTTGCCTGAGGAAACGAAAAGATAGTTTGGGAAGCAGCAGTAGAGTCGCCGTCGTCGGATTCACCGTCGTTAGCAATGACTGACAAGTTGACGGACAAGTCCGCTGGAAAGCTATCTGCAGAATCATCAAAGCTGACTTCGGTGGCGTGAATGATAGTTGGTGTAGTGAAATTCATGCCCATGATTGTCCGTAGACTTCCTTCAGAGTCATAGATGGCATGTCGCTTGACATGTTCCATGGCGCTTGGTCGTCCTAAGGATTTCCTCGGCTGAGCATATTCACCAGCGATGGAAGCCATACGGCGTCTGTGATCATTTCGTGGACTGGGACAAGAGAGAGACTGTGTCGAAACGTGTGTTTTGACGCGAGTCGATGCGATGAATGAAGTTTCATTCACGAGTGTCGCATCGGCATCGATAGCCAGTCTATGAGCCTGCAGTTTTGTAGATTTCTGAGGTATTGTCAAAGTTCGAACGCTACCGACGCTAGGCGACCGGGCATGTTGGTGAAATGTAGGAATCTTTGAGCGATTGAGAGAAGATTCGGTGACTGTACGATGACGGGGCCTTTCGACTCGTCGGACACCACTGTCACGTCGAACTGGCTTCAAGGAATCCTGCTGACGAGTTGAAGTTCGCTGTGTGATACAAGGCTTCGTTGGGATGGTTTCCTTGATTTCTTCGACATGCTAAAAGGCGGTTCAAGTAATAATCAAGCGAGATATAAAAAATTACCAGACGAGGCGGTCGAGTCGGGGCTCGCGAGCTTGCGACGGGCTTGAGCTGTTTCCGAATATTCAACAATGGCGTATTGTCCTTTAAGTACTTCTGGGACTGGGGTTTCTGTTGAGCTTCTTTCAGAGGAAGAACTTGAAAACGATGGGGTTTCTCGTCGCGAACAGCGACGCGAGTTTTCATTCGGGCCTTGGAGGCCGCTTCTGAACCAGCCGGAGACAGATATCTGGTCGCTTTAGAGGAGGATTCTCGATTTCGATGAAGAAATGGCTGACGGACACTCGCGACCGCTTCAGACATAGTTAAGAGCTTTGAAACGGAAAAAGGCAGGATCAAGTTTGCATGGTCACGGGACTCGGCAGCTTGTGACCAGCGACCATAACCGTGACCAAAATTCCTTCCTTCGCTTGCAGACTTTCTGATGCACTTTCAGCATCTTGCTATGGATTTCCCGAACAAACCGTCCATTGTCAACCGCGCCTCTTGCGCCAGTAAGTGACGCCAGGAGCCAAAATAGGGCCATTTTTACTTGCACCTAGGGCGCGTTGATTCAACGGCATGCACCGGCCTGAGAGGAACATCGGCGATAGGCAGGCTCGAGTTTGATGCAGGACAACCGCTGGCTGTAAATCTATTGCTTCTAAACCTCTTCCTTGACTTGGTGCTGTGATCTTGCTGCGTGCCATAGTAACAATGGCAGCCGATAGCGCGACTTTTACAGAGGGTCGAATTCCTTACACAGTTGGTGGCGATGCATTGGAAACCTACTACAAGCTGTTTGGTTCTTTGGGCTCGACGAACCGACCATTGATTGCCCTTCATGGTGGACCTGGGATGGCCCACGATTATATGCTTCCCATTTCTGATCTCTCCATGGAACCTTACTCTCGTCCGGTACTCTTTTACGATCAGATTGGCAGCGGACGGTCTACCCATCTTCGCGAGAAGCCAAAGGACTTTTTCACCATCGACCTCTTCATCAACGAGCTATCCAACATCCTCTCCCACTTCAAAATTACTGAATATGATCTTATCGGCCACAGCTGGGGTGGGATACTGGCCGCTGAATTCGAGCTCAAGCTGCATCCCGTCGGCTTGAAAAGCTTGATTATCAGCGACTCGCTGACGGCGACAAAACATTGGGGTCGAAGCAGTATGCAGCTCATGTCCACTCTTCCCGCTGCTGCAGAGATTGGCGCTGGTATGGCTGCTGGCTTTGGTGAACCAGTTAAGTATCGCGCAGCTCTGGAGAAGTTTCATGCAGCTTTTGGATGTACTGTTTCCCCAGTGCCCAAGGAGGTCACCTTCAGCGTACTGGATCAAATTTTTGGCGACAAAGAAACCAGTGAAGGTGGCGATCCCACTGTGCCTATCAACATGTAAGTTCCAAGAATTGATTCCACAGTTCAGGGACTGACGGCGACTACTTTCAGGTTCAGCGGTGCCCTCAGTAATTGGACCATCGAAGAGCGCCTACACGATATCAAGGTTCCCATCTTTCTCATCAACGGAAAGAAGGATATTGCCCAGGACTTTGTCTGCGAGGGCTACTTTTGGAAGGTCAAAAAGGCGAAATGGGTGACCTTTGAAAACTCGAGCCACGTCCCGATGTGGGAGGAGCGCGAGAAGTACATGACAGTCATCAATGAATGGCTCGAGCAGGCGTAGTGAAACCATGAACTTTGTATTTTATTGTTTTTAGTCGAGTTAGCCGAGCCAAGCTCCCGTGCTTTTTTTTGTGACCATGATCTCACTCTCAATATCTGCGGCTGCAAAACTCCCTGCGTTTGCCAGCAAAGCAGTACCACTGACCATTTCGGTGTCACCGGAGAGCACCATCTACGACGTCAAGAAGAAAATTGCTGAAAAAGCGGCAAAGGTACTTAACTTGTGACGCGGTATACCTGACCAGGATGTTCACGGTTCCAGTTTTATCCAGCGCGTCAGAAAATTGCTCTCAAGGATGACAGAAAAGCCCTGGCTGATGAGGTCAAGCTGCAGGACCTTGACTTGAAGGAGGGTTCAGAGCTTACGGTGAAGGATTTGGGACCGCAAATCAGCTGGCGGACGGTTTTCCTCATCGAATATGTGAGCTCAACCTGATTCCCTTCGAATCTCCTAAAACTTTTCAGGTCGGTCCGATGGTGGTTCATCCCATTTTCTATCACTTGAGCCAGGTATTCTACGGAAAACCCGTCATTCACAGCAAGCTCCAAACGTAGGTCTCTGCCAACCATCCAAAGCAGTCGCTCATGAACTCCAGATACATATACGCCTTCGTGATGCTGCACTTTCTCAAGAGAGAACTGGAGACGCTATTGTGAGTTGGACGAGAAGGTCGAGGTTCAGTTGCTTAACGAGGTATAGCGTACATCGCTTCTCCCATGGCACCATGCCATTGAGGAACATCTTCAAAAAGTGCGTGCTATTTTCTCTGTCGTGTTGTCTGCTTTAACTTGTTCTAGTTCCTTCCATTATCATGTCCTCAGTGGTAAGCGCCTCGTTTGTTTAGTGTGACGTCGATTTATCAGTCCTCTAGGCCTCTTTTTGGCTTATGACATCTATCGTCCAATGTATTCTGCCAAATCGCGATATATCAGGGGAACCATTCGCGACAATGACACATTCTTGATTGCTGGTGCCGCTTTGTGGGCCGTGAGTCTCGAGATTATGCTCCATTCCAGCCTGCTGATGAGCCCGCAGTTTTTCGAGATTTCCAACCTGATCACACATATCAATGTCCGGAATCTTCGACCTGAAGGAACAAAGAAACGCGCCATTCCTACTGGATATGGATTCAATCTGGTCTCGTACCCCAACTACTTCTTCGAGGTCTGCGGTTGGGCTGTGATCGCTGGAATGACAGGAAGCTTGGCTGGTAAGATTTTGCAACTACTGTAGATTTTATTGCTAATGAGGTTTTAGCATCCTTCTTCCTCATAGTTTCCGGTGTACAATGTGGTATCTGGGCGCTAAAGAAGCACAAGGCGTACAAGAAGGAGTTTGGCAAAGAGTATCCGCGCGGCAGGAAGGCGATGATTCCTTTCATACTTTGACGACAATCTCTAGTGTTCAAACACGTCTCATACATTTCATTGCTGGTACGAGTCAAGCCAGTAAATCCGTATTCAAGGGCCAGGGTCTTCCCATCCAGGTAACCAGCTCTGTATGGTCTCGAAGGGCATCTCCAGTGTTTGGATGGATGAGAACACTGTGAACATAAATCTTTATCAACTGGCAACAGATAATGGCTTACGACAATGGTCCTCGGTGGACAACCAGCCATCCAAATAGAGTTCCAGTCTGATGCGGGGTAAAAGTGTTCACCTCGAACATCGCGGTAGGATGAGGACCAACAGGTTTCTCCCAGAATTTGTAGATTCGCAGCTGAAGGAATTGGTATGAGGAAATCCTTGTCAGTAAAGGTGATTTTACCTCTGGGAATTCACGACGGATTCTCTCATGCAACTGGCGGGCGAATTCTAGCTCGGATGGCTTGTTCTGCATGTAATAGACTGTGAAACGGTTAGTGGAGCAAGAATTAGAGGCAGAGGACTTGCTATGAAAGTCAAAGCCATTGTTGTCTTTGGTGATAGGCTCTGGAAATGAATTGTATGCTGGGCTCTTTGTGCTTTCGTCCACTGGCAAGTTAGTCAGCGACTTTCCATCCGAATTGATTGTGGTCGGCAAGGGTGGTTCGTTTTCGTATCCCTGTAACGGCGAAGGATAGGCTTTAATCGTCATCTTCACTGTTCAGCTGGTTTCACACCATTAATCTTGAGTCTGTTTTTATATCTTTGCGGTGACAAAATATGCTTACGAGCCTGACGCCATAGCCCAGAATTCTCGCATTGATTTCAAAGTCTCTTATAAACGCAATACGTAACTGGAATCTGTCAAATCTTCTTGGATCGAGCGCTCCGACGCGGAGGTGGCTCGACGGGTGTTGCCTTCTTAGAAGCTTTGCCCTGTCCCTTGGCTGCCTTTTTAGGTGCAGGTCCATTTTTGTCATCTTTATTTCTCGCACGATGCTTGCTTTTCCCATGCTGTTCAGCGGCTTTTTCCGTAGAAGAAGCGTTGCGCTTGGCATTCTTGCCTTTGGTATTTGAAGGGACTGGTGATGGAGATGGCGAAGGCGTCGTGGGCTGTGATATCCGCTTTCCCATCGACGAGGCTGCAGGTCGGCGAGCTCGATGAGAAGGACCAGCAATAGGCTCCTCCTGTTCGACTTTGAGTTGTTTTCGAGGCGAAGGACTCGATTCATCTTCGTCAAGAGCTCGTTTCTTGCCCGCTCTAGAGACTCCTTCCAGCGAAGGCAGCGCTTCCGAATAAAGAGATGGGACAACAGGGATCGATATCGACGCGACAAAGACAGAAGTCGGTGCGTCCATTGGCGATATATAAGGACGCACAACAGAAGCTGGCTGGCTGAAGGGATAGATCTCGGTGACTTCCAGCATGGTACCTTTAACGGTTTTCTCCCGAAATCTTTTGATGAGTGAAATCTCTTGAACTCCATCTCTCTTCGATGGACCTCCGTATTCTTCCTGCAACACGAGGATACAGAGCAACATGCCATTATGGGCTTGGTCTATTGGATTTTTCTGGGTGATCTCAATCCATTGTGGACGAGGTTCATCCAAGGTGGCAGTTGGATAATAGAAGATGTCGTAGTGGGTAAGAGCTTGTGGCAGGGCTGCATTGGTCAAAATGAAGGGTTGTATTGCCGGAGGTGTCGGTGCCCTATGGTATGCAACTCCATCCACATAGGTTACAGCACTGCGAGTGAGTCCACGTTTCGGGCCCGGGGGTTTCCGTACGACGTCTGGCAAGCTAGACAGATCATCGGTCATCTTCATGACCTCCGAGGTTAAATCTAGAGGGCGTTTGGCTGAGAGGATGCCGGGAATTACGCCTTCTGGAGAAGCTAGACTTTCTCTGCAAGCGAGAATGAGGAAACATGATGGTGAACTGGATTGAATAACTAACCCAATAATGTCGTCGAGGGGAACGTGGATTTGGTTATAAAACGCTTGTGGATCGTCGTCTATGTACCCCAGAAGGTATACAACTCGACTAATGGCAATATTAGTGGCATTGGATAAACGGCCACTGTTCTGGAGGTCGTGAATTTGTTGAAGAACCTGAGGAACAAGCTCCGATATCTTGGATTGACATTGGGATTTGGAAACAGGTGCCGTGAAGGGGAGTTTAACGTCCTGGATAAGTTTATCGGCTTTTGAGGAAGACATGTTTCGCGAGCAGGACTTCAAAACAACGGCCTTATATTGCGCGCCTTGCCGACGCCATGTTTCCTAATTGGGGAACAATAGCCTCGTTGAAATCAGAGACCAGCCACGTTGTCCCCATTATTGTTCAGAACTGTAATCCTTGAGAGAAAAAAGGCCGTCGGAGGAATCTGCGCGCCTTCCGGTCCTGTTCTACCAAGACAAGAAAAAGGTTGTCGACGGCATGCATCTGGTCGAGAAAAACCGGATCACGTCATCCGAGGCTCTCATCTCACCACCTCATCTCATTTTTTCTTCTCCAAGTGCTCCATTTGTCGCTCGTCTTCAGCAATTATGCCTATCCTCAACAACGCTCTCGAGGCCGTCGGACATACACCTCTAATTCGCCTTGACAGAGTCGCAAAACACTATGGACTCAAATGCAACCTCTGTGAGATCCGGAACATACAGTTCACCTCATGAGAACTGATAGCCCTTTCAGTGGGCAAAGTAGAATACACTTCCGCAGGCGGTTCAGTCAAGGACAGAATTGCCAAAGCAATGGTCGAGGCTGCAGAAGCTGACGGAAAGCTCATTCCTGGAAAGAGCGTCGGTAAACATCTTTGAACATTGAGTCGTCCTTCCTCATCGACTGATATTTTCCTCTTCAGTCATTGAACCGACGTCTGGAAACACTGGTACATCCTAATCCACTTGCATGGATCTCAATTCTGATATTTTTTACTCAGGTATCGGGCTCGCTATGGCCTGCGCTATCAAGGTGATATCATGGACTAAACCCTGCAGAATGTGCACTGAATACTACAGATAAGGGTTATTCGGTGATCATAACCTTGCCTAACAAGATGTCTTTGGTACGCTATATTTCCCGCTCGCTCCCTTCATGCTCTGACCGAGCCCTAACAGGAGAAAGAAGCTGCACTTCGAGCTTTGGGTGCCGAGGTTGTTCGCACCCCTACGGAAGCTGCCTGGGATTCCCCCGACAGCCATATAGGTAATTTGCTCGCTGTTCACTCCCGTATCGTGGCTGAATTCCTTAACGATCGCTAGGCGTCGCCCTCAAATTACAGAGTGCGATTCCTCATGGTATCATCCTTGACCAATACCGAAATGTGCGTACAGCCTGGTGGCGCCCCTCCATCCGTCCTGATGTTAGCTTTCCAGGTCAACAATCCTTTGGCTCATGAATTGACGACTGGCCCTGAGATCATCGAAGCTGTCGTTTCAACGCCTTCTACCGCAGCCAGACCGTCTTCAGAAAAGGTCGATGTATTCATTGCTGGAGCTGGAACCGGCGGCACCATCAGTGGGGTTTCTAGAGCCTTAAAGAAGTCGCATAACAAAGACTGCATCGTCGTCGGAGTTGATCCAGTACGTTTTGCTCCAAGCTTGAGATCCGTTTACTGAACTCTTTTCAGAAAGGCAGCATTCTTGCTGTTCCAGAGGAGCTCAATACCGCTGATGCAGGCGCAATGTATGTCGTGGAAGGAATTGGTTACGATTTCATCCCCCAGGTTTTATCTCGCGATACGGCCGATATAGATTCCTGGATCAAGACATCCGACGAGGAGGCTTTCGCTGGCGTTCAGACTTTGATGCGAAACGAGGGTCTTTTGGTCGGAGGAAGCAGCGGGACTGCGCTAGTCGGGGCAGTGAGGTGGCTGGCTGATACGGAAAAAGGGAAAGAGATTGCCAACACCCCCGAAGCCAACGTCGTGATTCTGCTTCCCGATGGGTGAGCCTTTAATACGATGCAATCCTCTCGCCGCTGACCTGGTTCAAGGATCCGAAACTACATGAGCAAGCCTTGGTTCCTCGACATGGCTATGGGCGGTGAGCCGTCGTCTTTGGCTCAAGATATTGCGAAGATTCTTTCCAAATGAACAATAATTCAGGGATAGTATCCATTTTCCATACAATACATACAAGGACTCCACTATAGAATGGTTATAGATATGGGACGAACCAAGGGGAGAGAACATCATGAACAAAAGCCCTCGTTTCCTAGCCGCGACCGCTGCCTGTGATCAGACAGGCAACCACATTCATCTTGGCACAATACTTAGAACCGGGCAGCGATGGGATGAACGCTACCCAGGCAGAAAGGTGCCAGCAAGAAAGGAAGAAATTAGAATACACAGGTCTGACTCCGAAAGGCCGCGCCTGCAAAGAGAGATGGTCGAAAGGTGGATTTATTAGCAAGGAAAGATGGTGGTCTGCAAAGAATTTATTGGTGAAGAAAGATGATGGTCGAAAGCAAAAATACTCGAAATTTTATGGCTTATAAATAGTAGCTTCACGTCACACTGTGACGCTGACTCACACACGCGTCGTTCTATATTTGAAAGTCTTTCTTTCTTCATTCATGTTTGTTCTCTGGTGAAAAGTGTTCCACGATGACCTCGGTACGTCCTACTAATTCAAATTTGCTCTATTCACTGACCCATGAGTAGGTAAACGATGTTCTAGAGCGCTTGACCAGCACCAAGATCAAGGAGCGTGGAGAAGCTGTAGACAAGCTGAAAGAGCTTTTCAGCTCGAACAAAGTTCTCGAGAACTTTGCTGCAGACAATGATGGAAAACAGAATGCAGATCATTGGATGACTCTCATGTCGAGGCTCTTCTCTGCGGTCAAGAGGGAGAAGATGACAGTACAGAAGGGCGAGAAAGGCGCCAAAACAGCAGAAATTCGCATGGCCAACCTTGCACACCTGATTCGGTGGCTCATAGGACGCGCGGTTCATCTCTTCAACACGGACAACTTGACATTTATCTTGGAACGACTGCTGAAAATCCAACACAAAGACGGACTCTGGGAGCCAGTGGCTCTGGACTTCGTCAAGGGTATCAAGACTCTTATCAGCTATCGCTCGCACCTAGAACATCTTCCAGAGAATGAATGGATGGAATTGGTCAGGTTTGGGTTCAATCTGATCCTGGGGGACGACTTGGACGCAGAGCTGGTGGGAGGCAGCGATGTGGAAGAAAGCGACAAAGAAGAAGAAGACGAAGAAGAAGACGAAGAAGAAGACGAAGAGTTGCCGAGAGGAAAACGTCGACACCTTGGACAAGCTTCTCCGATGCTAGAGAAACGAAGAATTACCAGCAATTCATCCACCAGCAATTCATCTCGCGTCATAGTTGAGATTGAATTCAACAGCATTCTCACCATTCTTCTGCAATCACCTTATTCTCCCATTCTACGACAAGAAGATCTCCCTCACGCCATTCTGCAACGATGTTTACGCGCCTTGAACACGTTCACTGACTCGTCGACCCTTCATATCGATTTCCTTCACAGTCTAGCTGCACTTCTCTCGCAGCTGTCGCTCAACCGGAGAAACGACACCATCAAATTCGCGCGCAGGGCTTGGAAAAAGCTGATCTCGCTATGGGGGCACAAGCACAAACCTCTCAAGGAGGCTGTCGTAGTCGTACTGCATCATCTGTTGCCTTTTGTCGCTGCAGATCTAGACAGCCCCGACATCAGGCTTTCTATGAAGCATGACTGGTCGGATGGGATTTGGAAGCTTTCGAATTCTCTGGACGCGGCTGCCTCCAGCAGCAAATGGGGGACAGATCCTCTGGAACTGAACGCGCTCAGGCTGGAGCTTATGCCCTCAGATCATGATGAAGCTGTTTCTCAGGCATTCGTCGCAAAGACATTCAGAGCTGGACTACGTTTTACCGCAGACCAAGCTCTCACATGGGCTATCTTGGAGATGCAGGCAGATTGCGCTGAGATGGTGCGTGATTTTTTATTGATTTGTCTTTCTTTGTTGATCATTTCCATTTCTCCAGCTTTACGCTTTCTCCGAGAATCGTTTATGGGAGGTTGCTTCGCCGAGAGGCACTCACAACTCCAAACGACGGGACCCCATCTCGGGCCTTCTATCCTCTCTTCGAATCCGGACCTCTGAAAGCCGGGTCTATCACTATCAAGTGCTACTCTTTATCATTGACCGCCACTGGACGACGTTGCATGCTGAGCTGCAACAGTCTGTAATCGACCACTTGATGCAGTCAATCACCAGCGGAGAAGCAATCATTCAATCCTGGGTTTTCCTCTGCTTAGCAGCGGTAGCTTACCACGATGGTCATATCCCAGAGTCTCGCCGATCAGCGATAGAATCACCTCGACGAGATGCGACCATATGGGATGCTGTTTGGATTTTTGCCCTTCGCCGAGTCAATACGCCAGCTACTTGTCGAGCAGCATGTCACACTGCTCATACACTTATCGTCTCATTCCATTCTTCCTGCCATTCCTTTTCTCACCCCCGATTGTCTTCTCGAATGGTCCTCACCGAAATCGAAAATTTCACCAAGGATCTCGACGTCCAAGGTCCCGCTTATCCATTCGATTCGGTCAGCATGTTTTTGACTCATTGTCTGAGCATTGCTAGTCAGGATGTGCGATTGTATCGCATGCATCTCGAAGATAAAGTCCTTTCCTGGTTACTCGACTCCTGGAAAGTTCGAGATCGCACCGAATTGCCTTTACAGACATCTGGAGATATCATACGCCTTTTCGAAGTCATCTGCGGTTTCTCCAATCGGACAAGTCTCATTTGTCGCTCTACCCTCCCCAATTGCCTGGTCGTACAGTCACTCGTCGAACAACAGACAAACCGGGTCATTCGGGACTATGTGCTTCACGCTAAATTGCCAGCAGTACGGAAGAGGCGAAACCAGAAACCGACGAGCGATATGGTTCAGGACAAGCAGTCTGACAGAGACAGGGACCTGGTAGATCCGAGAGGTCGAGAAAGGAAAGTCTCGGCTTTCATGCAAAAGACTCTGGAAGCATTAGGTGACGAGTGCGAGAAAAGCCAAGCTGAGCTGCGAGCTGAAAGAGCTCGGGATATGTTGGACACAGCGGTCATTGCTTTGTCGTTCGAATCTCTCGCGATTCTGAATGGTATTGCGGCCAACAGAGCAGTCATGCAACGGGCTTGTAAGGTCATCAATACTGTTCTGTCAATCAACTTGCTTCCCAAATGGTCCATCACAGACAAGGCTGTCATCCTGCTGGCACTAGAGCCGCTTGTTGCGAGTAGGGAGAAGCCTGCAGATCAATCACCATTCCTCGCTATTCTTGCTCCAGACGCTGATACTGGCATCAAGTCGACCACTCTGAAAGAACTCACATTTTATCGTCATGCAGTAGACGAGGAAATGCGGATCTCCAGGATGGAATTCCAGAGAAACATCTGGCGACACAGTGATGTAGGCAACCTATTTTCTTCTTTGTTGACTTGTAGCTGAAACTTGAGATAGGTCAGTCAAGATTTCAGGGGCTTTGTGGAAATCATGCGAGGGGTCCTCGATCAGTTGGTCGAAAACGGCCCTCGCTCCCTCGACGATGGCGATGGATTCGGTCACATTAAGGATGTGGCTGAAAAGCAATCTCGAACCCTTGCAGTCCATGCTAGCGAAGCAGATAGTATTCGGTGTATTGCCGAAGTTTGTTTCGGTTTTCTGGCTTTTGGTCCCATCCTTCAATCGAACTCTGGCGAACCTACTCGCGACAAACCTTTGCTTGAACTCGTCCTGAAATGCGCCGATGTATCACCAGAGCGCTTTTGGGTCATATTCCCCGTCTTACTGGAACATATCCGGTTCAAGACTTTCACCCTTAGTTTCCCGAGTTTGGGATCATATCTCGACTTTCTAGGCGACGATCTGAGCAGCCGCGATTATTCCAAAAATGAGGCATTATTCCACATTGTCCTGGATCTCCTCGATTCCACCATGCATCTGTGGTCCCAAGTGGGAAGTGACGCCTCAGAGGGGTTGAAGGACGTCCAACACAAAGTGAAAATCTTGATGCGAAGCTGGTTATTCCGGGCTTGGAATGATGATAAGCTGCCCTCGTGGAGAGCTCGCGACGCTCTGGCTAGGTTCACTGATCGATATATAGCACTTGATCCAGTTCGCTCTTGTGCTGACATGAATGATGACGACGTAGCTTCACCGATGGCTTTAATCTGTCGTACGACAGTTGACCGGGATATTCGAGTCCGCTTTCGGGGAGCGGTATTGAGCGCAAAGCTCTTTCGTGTCGCTCAACGAGGGCAATATATGCACGAAACATTATATCTGAAGCTTGGGGTTATCCTTCAGGCTGCTATGTGGCGAACGGAAGTGAAACCCCCTGTTCTTTTGTATGTTAGTTTCTCAGCTAGCTGAACTATACTCAAATTTTTTCAGCCAAGAAGTAATGATCACCCGTCTCCTTACCTTTGGGAATATCATGGTCGCTAGCTCAGCCATACGACGTGGTCCTTACTGGCATCTAATCGAGCCGGCTCTCAGGCCACTTGGATTCAGGCCACACATTCAGGCAATCCTTGGCTCTGTAGCAGCCGGATTAGGGCTGAAGGATACCCGAAGTCTATTTGAAGCGTACAGCTTTCATCTGGCCATCTCTATCCTCAAAGACGGATCAGACTTCCTGAATATCCCGTACAATCTTCTTGGATTCAGTACTCTAACAGAATTCGCCACAGTATCCTTCCCCATTTTTACTCCTGCATATCTCTTCGAGACGAGAGCCAGTCAACTCAGCCAACTTGGCGAGCGATCTTTCGAGGCCCATTGTCAAATACTTCAGAAAACTCCTGATGATGGAATTCAACAATGCTTCGGGGCCGTCGTCGCTCATGAGATTCTCTTCTGGTTCAAGAATGAGACCTTGATGCCGGAAGGAGGACTGGAGCCAGCATTGCTACAGAAGACACGGTACCCTGATAGAGAAAGTTTCACTGCTTTCCTCCAAGAGAATGTCGATGCCGTCGCAGCAGCCATGCTGGAAACACTGGAAGCGCAAGAATTCTCCGAGAATTGCGAGATTATGGTTGCCCTCAAGGTTCGCTACGAGCATGGCGATTATGATCCAACTGGTGCAGCTTCAGCATTTTCCAGCCTGATGAAATACCGTCGCGCAGAAGATTTCTACACCCATGATCCCGACCCTCCCAGATATCCTGCTGGCGTCGTGATTTATTCACTGACCTGGCTTATCTGGCGATGCCAAATCGATCCGCCTGGAGCTGTGATTTACCATGTTCTTCAGGCTCTTTTCTCCAAGATACACAGCTATCCTTTGGTCAACGAACAATTTCGCCTGGTCAATGCCATCGCGATATGGGTCGCCATTAATCACCGACATTTCAAGTCGGATATTATGCTGCTACATATGCTCATGCACGGCGCTTGTGCAATGATGGTACAGTCCGACCTTGCTCATGCCGCTCAATCCTTCCTGGACTGGGCCTTCAGTCAGTACATCATCCTGAAAACCCAAGATCAGAGGTTTCCGGATATATTTGTCCGTACGTGCTGTCTAGCTTATGATTACTCGCTGGATCCAGACACCGCCGAACTGGGTAGAGAATTACTGCAGTGGATGGACGCACAAGCACTTCGTTTGGCTCAGGTTCAACCACTGGATCAACAAATCCTCAATTCACTTCCAGCCTGGCCAAGTGAACTCTCACCAGACTTGGAGAAGAAGTTTCGTGACACCATTTCCTCCAATCGTCTGTCTGCTGTTCTGGGTGATCGCAAGATTACTTCAAACAAATTCCGTATCGTTCGACGACTCTGCGACCCAGAAATCTACAATCAACAGTCTTTCTCCGCGACAGATTTCTGGCGGTTAAAGGAATCTATTCCACCAAAGGAGCATCTTCACGATATCGATATTTATGCCTTTGCCGAACTTCTGGTGTGCAACCAGGGTGTAGTCAGCGGCTTTGGGGACGAACAGCTTTCTACAGACAGCGGTCACCGGGGACAAAAAGATGAGGCTGCTGAAAGCGCCATTCTTCGCTCATTGCTAATAATGCTCGACGGACATGATCCTGTTCGAATGCATGCAGCTTATACGACGCTACGATTGATCAGCTCGACGGATTCAATCCTGGTCTGGCCAAAAGACTATCGATGTAAGGAAGCGGAATACTTGAAAGTCTGCCGACGCCCAGCTCGTCCAACTCAAGCAGCCACCATTAACGATATCTTGGGTAGAGGATACGTCGATTCATGTGTAAACTTCTCCCAATGGGTCGCCATGGTTTCCGGCTTACTCAGCGCCATTTTGTCAGCCACTGACACGTTTTACGCCCAGTTGCAGTCCATTTTGCAGCGCGATGCCGCTTTCGGGCAAAGTGTATTGCCGGTACTCGTTTGGAAAGTGCTCGTCACTGACCCATCAAGCAAGCCGACGCTGTCAGAGTATTTCACATCCATCTTGAGCTCTGATCGTGTTGAAGCCAAGTGCCGACAAGCCATCGTCGATATCGTTCTCCATCTTCGCACTCGAAAATCGCCATCAGAAGGTTCCAATAAGCGTCTTAAGACTTCCGATGCGCTAGGCTACAATAGATGGCTGGCGATTGACTTTGGTCTTCTCGCAGAGACAGCGATATCTTGTGGAGCTTACACCACTGCTTTATTGTTTCTAGAGCTTGCGGCAGACAGCGGTGATGCACCTGGAAGCAGAAATGGAGCCACCGAGCGAATCATGTACGACATTTATAGCCACATCGACGAACCCGACGGATTCTACGGTATCAAAGATCCAGACCATCATCAGTTTCTTCTGAAGCGGTTTCACCATGAGAAGCAATGGGAAAAGGCGTTTAGATTCCATGGTGCTGCTCTGGAGGCCGGAAGTACAGACGCCCAAGAATCAGATGGGATGTTGCAAGCCTTCCATTCCTTCGGATTCAACCATCTTGCAGTCAGCTCTTTCCAGCCCACGACCGACAATCCTGCATCATCGTCGATGACTTATCATCTGGGCTGGCGAACAGAAACTTGGGACCTTCCAGATCGAGGTGGAGCTGAACGGACTCCAGGACATGCCCTTTATCTGGCTCTTCGAGCTGAGCATCGGGAAAGGAATCCCAAGGCCGTCGAGAGCACAGTACGGAATGCTTTAATTCGCGAAATGCAGCATCTTCGCAGTCTTGGGCCCGAAGATATCACCCAAATTCGCGAAGTCATCCAGAGTTTGATGTGTCTCAGTCAAGTCGTGCAATGGGCGCATCCCATGACGAGGCAAAGGTTGACTGGCGTCGACATTGACGAGTTGTCCGATTTTCTGAATATCGAAGCCGGCTTCGAGTGAGTTTTTCTTCTTGTTATATTCAGATCACCATCTCACTTTGTATTTCAAGTTTCTCTGATTCTGAAAACATCATGGCCACCAGGATCTCCTTATTGCGTTCAGCTCGGCAAAAGGAAGAGCGTCAGCAAATTGGCGATATGCGTACAAAACTCGCAAGTAACTTGCTCGACATGGAGAAGCAATGCTTACTGCGGATATCTTCGGCTGCTCGCGAAGCCCATCATAACCAGATAGCGCTCAACTCTGTTATCCGTGCAGAGCGACTCGATCCTTCTTTCGAAGTCTCGGAGGAATTCGCTAGGGTTCTGTGGGATCACGACGAAGAGAAACGTGCAGTTCAACTTTTGACAAGCCTTCGAGAGCGAGCTCAAAGGGCTTCCCAGCCTCCAATCAAGCTGTCTCTGATAAATGCTTGTCTGGTACGACTCTTGTTTCTGTCGCATTTCATAAACTAACCTTGTATTTCAGGGAACCTGGATGTCGAAAGCATGTCTAGAAAAACCTTCCCATATCTGGCAGCACTTTTTCGATGTCGCCGGTCAATCGATCCAGCATGAACCGTCCACCGAAACTCATGCAAAAATATATCACGAATGTGCTGTATTCGCGGAAAGCCAGTACCGCGCACTGCTTCGTTCGCCCGATGTTTTCCGAGCCAAACTTTATCTGGATAGAAAGGTTCAGGAGATCCAGCGACTCGAAGAAGATATGAGGAGATCTGGAGCCAAACATCTCTCAAAGGTTCTGACGACAGCCCGCGCAACCAAAGAAAAGGACTCGGAGATCCATAACCAGTACACAGAAGGAATGCAAAAGTTCCTTTCGATTGCGATCGAAATGTATTGTCGATGTCTGGAGGCTTCGGACTACTACGATGATGACGCCCTGATAAGAGTTTGCTCTTTGTGGCTGGCCAACTTTGACAATGCTCGAGTCAACTGCCAGACGTTCGTCACTGCAGTTGAACAATGGCTCAAGCAGGTCCCCTCTAGAAAATTCGTTTTCCTATCTGTGAGTCAGCTAGCTCGGCTACATGTCGTCTCGAGGCTAATTTTTCGTTAGCATCAACTCTCGGCTCGTCTTTCTCAAGGGTCACGACCTGCAAGGGCTCAAAATACATCATCACTTTCCAATGAACAAGCTCAAGAGAGGCATCAGCAACAGCTCCATTACCTCATTATTCGAATGTGCCAGGAGCATCCCTTCCACAGTCTTTATCAAGTTTTCGCTCTGAGACCGGCTAATGGGGCTGCACCGACGGCCTGTGGCTTAGCTGCCAAAACGATATTTGACCGCGTCCTGGCAAATCCTGATACCCAAAAGAGAGCCATCGATGTCGAATTCATCGCTCGAGCTTCTCTTGAATGGGCGCAACACAAGATTCCGAAAACTCCACCGCCAGCATCTGAGCAACCTATCCCGTCAAATATGCTCATCTTGAGAATTCCTGCTGCCACCAAGGTCCCTGTCATGACGCTTCGTACTCCACCAGACCAAACGATGGAGTACGAAAATTGTATTTGGATTCATCGATATGAACCCAGGTTCAAGCTGGTTGGCGGTCTGACTCTGCCAAAACTTTGCGAGTGCCATGCTGAAGATGGAAATGCTTATAAGCAGATGGTGAGTTTTCTTCAAGTCTAAGTCTCGATCTGACAAAGTCTGCAGTTCAAAGGCGACGATTTGCGTCAAGACGGGGTCATGGAGCAGGTCTTTGATCTTTGCAACATGCTGTTCAAGCGCAATCGGGAGACAAGTCGGCGGAAATTGCTTGTCCGGGACTACAAAGTAATACCTCTTGCCCCGTTAGCGGGGGTCATCGAATTTGTCGATGGTACGCTTCCTCTTTCTAAATGGCTAGAGTCAGCGCATCCGAGGTAAATGGGATTTCAAACCAACATCAAAGCTTAATTTGACTCTGATTACAGGTATCGACCTGGAGACCCTTCTTTGGTGTCGACTCGCAAGCTCTTGAGCGGAGAACCACCAGGCTCCATGTACAAGGAAAGCAGTGAAAGGCGGATCAAGACCTTTGTCAATGCGACCCAGAAAGTGAAACCAGTCATGCGACATTACTTTACAGAGCACCACAAGCGACCTATTGCCTGGTTCGCCATGCGCTTGAATTATATTCGCTCTGTCGCCACGACTTCTATGGTCGGACATGTCCTGGGATTGGGAGATCGCCATGTTTCCAATATTCTGATTGACGAGCGAACTGGAGAAGTTGTACATATTGATCTCGGGATAGCATTTGACCAGGGCAAGTTTCTACCAATACCCGAGCAAGTACCATTTCGAATGACTTCGGACATGGTCGACGGAATGGGAGTAGCAGGGACAGATGGAGTTTTTCAGCGATGCGCCGAAGAAACACTTCGAGTTTTGCGAGAAGGTTCTGACGTTATCATGACTGTACTTGAAGTATTCCGCCACGATCCGCTGGACATGTGGTGGGTGCCCTCATCGCACCTTTCTCTTTTCTGATCGCTTCCATAGGACTACAAGTTCCACGAAAATACAGCGGGTTCAGCCAGGTGCTGCGACAATTTCTGAAGCCACAGCTGCTCTCGGAATTGCGATCGACTCGAACAGCACTGTTGCAGCCGAATCAGCAGATCGAGCTCTCAGTGGTGTCGCTCGCAAGCTCGAGAAAACGCTCAGCGTTGAATCCACCGTCAGCGGCTTAATTACCGAAGCCAGAGACCCGGCCAACTTGGGAATGCTTTTCGCCGGTAAGTCTAGATTTCTTCGGGGCATACCACAATGATAACATTCCTCGACAGGATGGTCACCATACTTGTAAAATCTAAGAGACTGTACTAACATTGCATTTGTATTTCATTCAACAATTAATAAATTACTGCTTCATTGTCCAATGTATCAAACACAGCAGGAGCGGCGAGATATAAGGACACGAAATCAAGATTGCCTCCTCGATTTGTTTTTTAACTAATCCAATGCCTGAATATCGGGGAAAGAGGTACGCTACAAGTCCAGAGATGGAGGATGCCTTCTAGTGCTCAGACCATTGAACTGAGAGGCCATAAAAGTAGATTTGGCTGGAAATTGATTTGTATCTGGTTGCATAATGGATGAATCATTGGTAGATGCTGGGATTATCTTGCGTACAATTAGGAAGATGCGGAATGGGCGGTGATGAGAGAAAAGCAACAGTCAGTTATTCATTTATTCTTCGCGATATCCCGAGCAGCTTTAATGAGAGGTGCCAGTGTCCTCAGAGGCTCTGAAAGCTTGAAGAAGGGATGCTGCGGGAATATCAGCTTTGAACTAGAAAAGCAAGCGAGACGTACCGCTAATAGTTGAGTTGCCCCTGGTCGTTTCTCTGCATCAACCTCGAGCGTCTTGGCAAGATAATCCGAAAATGTTGAAGAGAGATTCTCGGGGTTTGCGATTGTAGGTGTACCGTTGGTGGCAATGAGATAAAGAGCCTTCAGCGGATTCTGGTTAAGATATGGCGGCTCTCCTTCGATCATTTCTTGAAAACAATCAGTAGACGCCCCGAGAAATGATAGATAGTGAGCTCACCGATTGCCATAATACCCAAACTCCATATGTCAACCTTGGGACCGTATTCTTTCCGTGTAACGACTTCGGGCGCCATCCAATATGGTGTACCGACCATTGTTGTCCGCTTGGCTTGTGAAGGATCCGATATCTGAGCACAGAAACCGAAATCAGCTGTACAAGTCATTAGCGTAATTCAGGCAAGACCTTCGGAACTTACTGAGCTTGATGTCGCCTACCAAACTGAGCAACACATTATCACTCTTGATGTCTCGATGGATGACCCCATGGCGATGAAGATGTTCTAAGCCTTGGGCCGTCTCCCTTGACACTGCAGCAATCTGGCCTTCGGTCATCAAGTTGGCAGTGACTACATCCGTCAAAGAGCCTCCTTCCATGTACTCCATGACCACCCAGAGGTCATTCTTGTATAAAAACGAGTCTATATAGTTGACGATGTTCGGATGGCGTGAAGACCTCATGACGAGAATTTCGTTGATTATAAGGTCCTTCTTGGGCTGTTTCTCCAAGTCCATCTGTTTGATGGCGACAGAGAGATTTGTTCCCACTTGATAAGCAGTATACACGCCACCAGAGGCTCTGTGAGAAAGAATCAGTTGGTTGGTCGACAAGCAAAAGAATTAGCAGACGTACCCTTGGCCAATCTTTACCAGACTTCTATACAGTCTTGTAGGGTCTGCGTCGGTACATATTTGCTGAAGCCTCTTGACAATATCTCCTTCTTTGGCTTGATCCACCTTCTTCTCCCTCCTTCTCGGTGTCGCAACTCCAGCAGTTTTTGCCAAGCTCTGTGCTGCAGGACTTGGCTGCTGGTTCTGCTGCTGGGCCCGCGGATCACGGTCCCGAGGGCCAGAACTTGCGGGAGGGCCTGCCGCCTGAGCTTTAAGTGGCAGATCTGTAGAAGATGAGCCTGGAGATGGTTTTGGCGTTTTGCTCGATACTGGAGCCGATGTTGTTGGCGTACCTGTGGGCGACCGTTTGTTCGTCGAAGTTGTATTAGAACGACCAAGTGGATCAACTGTCTTGATGGGCTTGCTAGGAGTCCGCTGCGACGTCGACCGGTCTAAAGCTGGTGTAACTGTACTTGGTGGGGTGGGAGCAGGACGATATGAAGAAGGTGCGGATATTGGAGAAGTTGGCTTTTTCGACGGCGGTGGTGGAGGAGATCGCTGAATTGATCTGAGCGAGAAAACTAAGATAGGTAATCGATACTCACCGGACTGTGAAAGCCGTCATCGATTGCCGGTGGCGATTGAGCATAAGCTTCGCCAGGAATTGCGCCCAGCTTATCCCAAGCATTGCCATTTGCCTCCTGATAGAATTTTACGATTTCCATCACCGCCTGGGGATTTTTCTCCTGCTCTGATCTCGAGATACCGCTCTCCTGAAGAAGCTGTTGCCATTCCTTTGGCAAGCCAGTGAATTCGCCAGTGGAAGAATTGAAACCGACATGGGTGAGATGGACAGGATCATATGGAGTGCTGATCTCAGGTCGCTTTGTGGTGTTGAAGATAAAGCCAAGGACGCTCTTCTTTGGCTTTGAAGAGGTCGAACTGCGTGAACGACCTCCAGCGACAGTGGAACTGTTGTATTCTGATGGCAGAGACTCTGATGGATCCGCATAAAAGGGAGCATTATTGTAAACTGCTGCAGCTGGAGTCGATAAACGTCGAGGAGATAATGGTGAAGTCGGCGGCTGTTCCTCTGTAAAGATATCGTTCAGGTTTGCTGTATTAGCACGAGACGGCCTTGGTGGTGGTGAACTTGGAATCATCGCAGCGAAGGGGTCTTCTTCTGATGCTCTCGGTGAAGGCAGACTGAGTTTACGTGCCCTTGGTGGTGCTTTCTGAAGAGAATTCCTAGTTCGCTGGGGAAGATCGGCCTTTGATGATGAAGGCGGAGGAGGAGGGGCTCTGGCTGGAATGAAAAAGGGAGCTTTAGCTGCTTCCGCTGCGTGCAAGTTGGATTCGGCTAGTAAAGCGTTGTATTCTTGGATGGATTCCCTGGTTTAATTATCAGAAAAGACGAATATCATCTATGTCTCCAAGGTGATTACCTCGAAGGTCTGTGGTACTCGACGGTTATTTTTGACTGGCGACGTGGCTGCTGTTGATTTCGCTGCTGCTGGTTAATTGTCGACTGCGACAAGGACATGACAAGGTCCACTAGCGATTCTAGAGGACTGCGGCTTGACGACAATCCAAATCACGAGTATCGTCGTCAAGTTCTGATCTTTTTCCTCACGGTCAGCGATGACGGCTTTTTGTTGGTACCGTCCACAGGCGAGCTGAAGGTCGTTCAGTTCAGTGAGCGACCAGAGTGAGCTCGAAATGTGCAGTGGTAACGTGACACAGCCCAACCTTCCAACTAAGGCTCAAGCCGGCTCAGGGACCGAATTGCCTAGAAGGGACTATATGCTATCATCAAAATCGGAGTCAGAGTCCAGACACAGAGGGGCCGTGTCGAAACGATTTTCAAATCAAAACTGCGCCACCAAGTCGACACCTTTTTGATGCTTCCAGCAGCACCCATTGCTTCCTTGCCACTGTGGAACCTTCCATGCCCTTGAACGGCTTCCAACATTCAGCGCTCAGAGTTGTTGCACCGGCAACTATCTGTACTATTGTCGGAACATGCCGTCAAAGAACAATGGAAATTCGATCAAGATCGATATTTTTACAATAAAAGGCGACCCCGTCACCTTTTGTTCACCCCTGCTCAAGTTCAACCACTTGTTTAACGACAAAAGTTCTTCTACCATGATCTCTTCAACGACTTCTCCTGACGCCTCTGTAATCCAAACCAACTGGGAAGCACAGGACTTGGCCAAATCAACCACTCCTGAAATGGCGCCAGAAGTCGACACGACAACAGTATCGCGCACCCTTCACAAGAAAAAGAGCTCTTATGATCTGCGTGATGACTTCATTAATGCCAAAGACCCTGCCCCTTCGCCGCAAACTCCGAATTTGTTGGCAGTGGCGCACTCGTCCTGATCTCACGATTTCATGAGTATAACGAACCTTCGATGATTGTGAGTGATCTGTATCGTCTTCTAAACATTTATTCACTTGCTCTCTCTAGTTTGGAATTGGGATGACTGTATACTTTTGAGAGTTGTGATGTTTATTGTCGATAGCACATGGATGCGATTCGACGCACTTGGATCACTTGCCCTGTTTGAGCTTGGCCCACGGCCCGTCAAAAATCAACAGCAGACCGTATAAACGAGATTTAACCGACATGAACAACCAACTAAAAGTCCCAGACCGAATTTTAATTCCTCAGCTGACTCTTTGATTCTGACCATGGTATTCATCTCCAAGTTGCAGCGGCCCGTTGTGGATGTTTAAAAGAAGTTGATCTCTGCTTAAACGTTTCCCTTGCCATCATGCTGTTCAAACTGTTTGCGGTATGGTTCGTGCTTCTTGCCCAACCCTCAAGTTTCTTCGCTAGTGCGACCTTTACCAATCCAATCAAGACTACTGATGGATCGGACCCATTCATGGTACTTGAGAATAATTTTCTCCGATTACTCTAGTCTAATGTCTAGTCTAATGGAAATTCAGGTATTCCACGAAGGATTTTATTGTATCCAATCTCATCTTCTTGTCATCGGGAGTTGTACTGACCACATCTAGATCTCACTACTACGACTTGGTTGGTCGAAAGTCTTTCCATGATGTATCCTCTAAACTGCGTCAAGGACGAATATTCAAATTAGAAGAGCCACCACTATTGGTGGTCTCAAGACCGCGACTTCAAAGGTTATCTGGACCGACAGCACCGCGTCACGCTGCTGCAACGTCTGTACGTTCAAGTACTATATTATCATGACGAGGGCGAACTCACTTTCTTTCCAGGGGCTCCTGAAATTCACTGGATGGCCGCAGAAGGAACCTGGTTCATATATTACTCTGCAGGTGAATTCGCAGCTTGTTCCTTGATGAGTCTCCTTCTTCGATCGGTCGCTGACCTTCATAGGCTCGAGTGGCACACTCGATAACCAGCGTATTCATGCTCTGCGAGGCTCATCGAACATAATTTGGGATTCTACATGGTGAAATCGGACTTTCAAAAGTGTTTTCGCCTCCTGACTTTTTGTCGTTTCAGGTCGTACGCCTGTTCGTTAGACGCTCGATCGCTTTCGCCTTCTGATTTGTTTTGTTTCAGCTCGGATCGCCATTCCCAATCGCGATGTTTGGTCTATAGACGCCACTATTTTGCTTGTCGGCAGTAATTCGTACTTGGTCTACTCGAGTTGGGACGGCGCCAGTATGTTCATATGCTCTTGATTCAGTTTAACACTAGTACTGATCATTTACAGACCAATGCTTGTTTATCGCGTATGTCGCGTTCAGGTCCCTCATGATGAATAATACTCAGAAGTCTGCAGTCAAATGTCAAGTGCGACTGCCGTCGGAAATGCAGTCAAGATTTCCACACCGACTTTGGCCTGGGAGACAATCGGGGCTAATGTCAATGAAGGACCGGGTATGAACTGCACTTACTTCTTCCATGCGCCACATTCAAACCTCTCAAAGCTGCTCTTTACCATGGTGGAAACACCTGGCTCATCTTTTCCGCCTCTTCGTGTTCTGGAACAGGCTATTCACTCGGTCAACTTACTTTGACTGCTGGAGCAAACCCTCTGAGTGCCAGTTCGTGGACGAAACTCGCGAATCCGATATTCACAGGTGCCAACGGGTCAGATAATCGTTTCTTGAATTGCCTTTCTTGCTTACTTTTCTCCACAGAAACCTGGAGCCTGGACACAATGGTTTCTTTTTGTCGCCATCAGCCGCACAGATCTGGATGGTGAGCAAGGTCCCTCAGAGTGATGATTGTAGCTGAAGAATTACCAGGTCTATCACGCGTCGAAAGTTAGCCCGGCACTTTGTGATGGAAGTCGCTACACGATGGTTCAACAAGTTCAGTTTCACACTGACGGTAGTCCGCTGCTCGGATCTCCTCGAGCACTTACCGACAACGTACCTGACCCCGTTTGAGTCATTTAATGTAGCTTTGTACTGTGACCTTGGTTCTCCAAATGAATACTGCCTGTCCAGAGGCGGAAAAAGCATAGCATTCAACAAAGCAACAATCAAAAAGCTTCATCCTCCGAGTCCATGTACGAACCAAAGCCAGGGTCCAAAGAGAGTAACCCGTGGTCGCTATCATCCGATTCCATCCCATCATCCGAATCTGCAACACATCCGTCCCAATTAACTTCCTTTACAGCTTCACCCAGCTTCTCCACCGGTTCGTCGTAAATATTGTAGCACCCGGTCAAAGAGAGCTGGTGAAGCTCAGCATTGTGATCAGCTCTGAAAAGCAAAGTCTCCTGCAACTCGTCAACCATCGACCTGAGTTTCTCGTCGACCTCAAAAGCGACATCACTGAGCAAAACGCTACGAAGCGCTGGGAAAATCATCTGCTTCTGCTCAGTTACAGTTTTAAGAGCCTTGACCAGCTGGGTTAGTGCTCTTCCATGGAAATCGACGACACGAAGCTTCGGTAGGATTCCGAAGGTGGATACCCAAGCATCGGCGGCAAGACTGTCGATGGGCTGTTTGAAATGTAAAGCCCTAAGGTGGTTCAAAGGGAAAGCCTTGGCCACCGAAGCAACAACACCCTGGAATATACTGGCCTGGAATCTCTGCCAGCTCAATTCCATATGCAAAGCCGGAACCACAGTCGGAATGGTCGCATCGATTCCGCAAGAATTCCAGAACTGGAATTTGACGGTACTTGTGGTGAAATGATCGACGAGAACCCGACGAATGGGGCTCGAGCGTTTGAGCCAGGTCGAAAGAGATGGCAACAAGGTGGAAAAGTCGCCTTCGGTGGCATCATTCCCTTTGCAGATAAGATGGACAGTGGCTGTGGCTGGGAAAGAGATGTGATTCAGTAAATTGGCGCACTCTAATGTTTGACCGCAGAGCTGGAGACGTGAAAGAAGAGGAAGGCTGACGACAGCAACAGGAGCAGGCGCTGCAACAGCGTCGACTGCAAGAGTCGGCAAACAGTCTGAAAGATCGAGAGATTCGAGACTGGGCATCTTCTGGAGCAGTGTCACCATCTCTTCGATGGTCGGAAGACACTGCAAGCCGGTGTCGCATATTTTGAGGTGAGACAAATTGTGGAAAAGAGCTGAATCCCATGGAATCGAGCACCTAATGAGCTCTAGATCACGAAGGCGAGGAGCATCTCCCTGAAGGAAAGAGTCGGGGAAAGCATAACGCTCGACCAAGTGATGGTAATTGGGATAACTGTTCGAGATGGAGAGCGACTCGAGGAAAGGAGCTGGTTGCTCTAGATGTCCGAGCAACTTGTCGATGGTGCCATTTGAGGCGGTGAACTGAAGATGAGTCGTTCGAGAGATGTGTTTGAGCGCATTCTGAACCGCCTCAATCATTTTTGGAGTCATGAGCGTAAGGTCTGCCTTGATGGTGAGGGGAGCCATTTTGGACCTTTTAATCATCTCGTGTGCCCATTTTGAAGACGAGAAGACTGGGGTGCTCCAAAGAGCTGGGCAACCGAGAGCTACTGCACGCCAGTGACGAGAGACGTGAGCAACCTTGATCCAGGCTAAGGTGTTGAGCTCTGAGGCACAGGAAGCAGCGCAGAACATGAATATTTTGGAAATGATTTCCGGCGGTACCCTGGCGACGACGGCGAGGCCATTTCGCTTGGACTTCAATTGTCGGACAGCATCTTCGTATTTTCGAATCTCCTGGTCGATATCCTTGTGGCGGCTAGTTTCGGCAGCGGATACTGTGCGGCGAACAGCGGGTCGTTTAAAGGTCGTTAAGGTCGTGACTTTATTGGAAGATGAACAAGAGTCTAGTGAGAGAAGGATCTGGTCGACTTACAGGTCATAAAGTTTGATTGTGTTGAGCTATGGGGATGATGAGAACGTAGACCAGCTAGCGTCCCAATGCTTGGCTCGATGTGCAAATGTCCTGTTTATATATCATAGCACAGCCCCTTCGGCATGTTTCAAGATCAGCAGCTGTGGGAGAAAATCCCAAGGCAACCCCGCTGCTCATCACTTGCTCATTTGCTTTTCTCTCTTATTTATACGACCTCTTATCTAGCCGCATTCTATTCCACTTGAGGGCACACATCGAATTGGCCACTGTTCGCCAGTAAATACTCTTGAATCGCGTTGGGACATTTCCTTCGTTTCAGAAATGCGCTCAACCGGTCACTGCCCAATAGCATGGTAAGCGGGTCTCAGGTAAATTCCGAACCTGACCGTGTATGCTACTGGTATGCTACCTGTATGAGCTCGTACAGCGCCGTATGAACAACCCAGCAGCTTATTGGGAATTTCTGGCCCAGAGATGTGCAGAATTGTAATGGATAGCGACATCCAGGGCGCTCATGAGTCGCCCATGTCCCGAGCCAGTCTTTTTTCCTTCATATGTTGCCCTCTGTCGTGCTATGTTGTTGCGATCAAATCTGCATGGTGGCCCCGGTCAATGTGCTGAGATCACACCGCCTTGGAATATCCAGGACGCCGTGGTGACTGGTAGATCTCCCGACTCCTGTGTTCAAGCTGCCTATATGCATGTTTTCCCGCCCTAAATTTCATCCTTAAAGCTCATTTAGAGGCTCGAAGGTTGCGCCACCCAAAATATGTTTCCGCAGTCCCTTTGACATCCTGATCATTGATATCAAGCTGGATTACCCTGGGATACAGTAGGATACCTTTTTGAACAGCCGTGATATTCACCTATTTCGGGTTCCCATGTTGCTCTGGGACAACGTCAGACATTATCAATAATAAGCAAGTAGATCTCGGCGGGAATGTCGGTGGACCGATGGGCGCTGATCTCTTACTGTACGGTAGCGTACGGTGTCTACTGGTATATATAAGTACTTTGGACCGGCTTTTAATTATATCACAGTAAGCACAGCAATAAGGCAGTAGGAAAGAGCCGACATCTTTCAATTCTGTCGGAAACACAGTGCAATTGGACTGTGATTCTGCCAAAGTCCTTACAAAAAATGATTGATATTGAGCAGATTAGCCTGTTTGAGTAGGTCTATCTCCCGCAAACGCGTCAAGTAGATGAGGACTGGACTTGGAATTCGACGCGACGGGTCAGGTGACACCATTAATTTCCCACGGGCTCGTGGCAGCAACCTACTTACTTGAAGCTTAGACCATCATGGACTCCTCAGAGCTCTATCATGTCAAGCAGCAATTCATCCTCGGTACGATAATAATGTCTTTCTAGAATCTTATGGCTCAACAGCCATACAGGTGCTTACAAGACCCTCATAAACTTGTCTTTGCCCGACCCTTCTTCTCCCGATTTTACCCCAACATTGCTCTACCAAGTGCGCGCCCATATCGCACTGAACGACCCAGCATCTGCAATCAAGCTCATTCCGGCAGATACAGAAAATGTCGCTCTCAAGGCAGCCTCGTCTCTCGCTCGTTATGTCGAAGCCACAGACTCGACAGACAAGGATGCTGCGCTGGAAGAGCTGAGAGACCTGTCTGTGGAAATTGAAGGAGATGACGCCGAAGCTAGTGAACGCGACAAGGCTTCAGTTCGTGTCCTGGCCGGAACTGCCTTTGCGCGAGCGGGTGAGGTTGAAGAAGCCTTGGAAACCCTTGGCTCTGAAACTGAAGACCTCGAAGCGTGAGTGACTATACTTCGCTGTATAATCTTTCTTACCCTTGATTTCAGTGTCTCGGTCATTGTGCAAATATATCTTTCCATCAACCGCTCAGACCTGGCGAAGCGCGAGTTCGAGCGTTCGAAGCAATGGGCCGAGGATGATCTCCTTCTGCAGCTCATTGAATCAAACATTGGACTTGTCGCGAATAAGGACGGCTACCATAACACCTATTCATTTTACACGGAGCAGCTCGGCAATCCCAGCCTGTCTTCTCCCCATATTCTCACCGCCCGCGGCGTCACCCGTATCCTGCGCAACGAGTTTCAGGAAGCAAAATCCGACTTGGAAGAATCTCTCCAACAGCAAAATACCGATTCCGAGACCGCCGCTGCCTATGTGGTCGCTTCATTGCTAGCCGCTGGTAGGGCGCCAAAATCGGCCGAGATTCACGAAGCAGACCAACTTTGGACGTGCGTAATGGTTTTGGCTGTTTTTGAAATGCGTCTTGACTGGTGTCACAGGAAATTCATGGAAGAGCATCCGGCGCATCCCCTCGCTGTCAGCGTCGCGAAAAAGGCAGACCTCTTTGATGACGTGGCTTCAAATTTTGTAGTGCCACCTGCCGTCACTGTGGCGTAATTAATAGAAGCATTTACCTCCGCATAATTGCCAGTTGGTCATATTACCCTTCGTTTCATTGCTAAATTTACTGGGTCGCATCGCCGGGCCTAACAAGTACCTAACATGAGAACCAAGAACCAGTGAGTCACTGAGTGGCGTCTCTTCTTCGGCTCATTATCTTCTTCGGCTCATTACATACGCCCTGGCAAGTATAAGTAAGGTTCGAGTTGACCAAGTTGACCACCTCTTCGGTATCCCTTCTCCCTTCAATGCCCTTTCGTTTACCTTCGATCTGGGGCAACACAGTGGGAGCAGATTTGATTCTATCCATTCTAGCCTGACGATGTTCCAGCCCACTGCTGCTAATGGCACTGCAACGGTCAACAATGACGATCCCAGCGCTAGCAAGACGCTGAGAGGGTTTCGCGACCAGGTTGGTCTCATTGTTTGTCTGCTTCAATGATTCACTCTCTCTTGAAGATCAAGTCCGGTACCGCTATCAATCTGGATACGACAACCTTGGTGAGACTGACTACTTGTGCTATTGTTCACTGCTGACACTGCTCTCAAGTCTGCAGTCGTCGACGCTATCAGACACACGGATGGAATTGACGATAGAAAGCTGCTTGCAAGTCTTCAGATCCCGCCTCTTTCGTGTCTTTGACTCTGTTCGCTAGCTTGAGCACGCTCTCTCTTTCGTTTCACGACTTCCTCCCGGTCCAGTGGAAAATGGCCTCCAAAACAAGATTGTGGAACTTTGTGAGTCCTTTCTCCACAATCTATATCACGATTCATATGATTTGGCTAGTGTACAACGACCTCGGACATCCACCAGCGACTTGTATCGGAAACAAATATGCTTGGCGTACTGCTGATGGGTCTTTCAACAATGTTAGCTTGCCCGACTTGGGTAAAGGCAATACTCCCTATGCGAGGAGCGTCCAGCAGATTCATCCATTGCCGAAACATGAGCTCCCGGATTCTGGTCTTATCTTTGACACGCAAGTCCTTTTTTTGTGGTTGATCTCCTGCTAACCTTCGATGTATAGGCTGCTTAAACGCGAGAAGGTGACCTTTGTATCTACTAGACTCGGTTCATCTTCTAACACAAAGTGTGGCAGTTCGTACAGCATCCAGCAGGGTTGTCGTCTCTGATGTTCTCGTTCGCGGCCCTGGTCATTCATTCGTGAGTTCTGAAACCCACACAGATAGGCTTTTCATATCCAATTGCTTTCAGAGTATTTCGAACTTCACACAATGACGTGAATGTCAACGAAACCTCTTCTTATGTTGACTTGTCTCCGCTCTATGGTCACGATCAGGCGGCGCAAGACCTCGTGAGGGACAAGAAGCTTGGTCGCGGCTACCTGCTGCCTGATGTATTTGCAGAAGACAGGTAACCAATTTGGTCTCGGTTATGCACAGCCAATTTAATTCCCCTCAGAATGCTTCTGCTTCCGCCTGCTGTCTGTGTCCTCCTGGTTCTGTTCAGCCGCAATCACAATGTCAGTGGCGCAGTCATATATCCTTGTGGCGGAATTGACTCGATTGGGATATGTAGCATATTGCACAGAAGCTTCTCGAGATAAACGAAAAAGGGACTTTTTCAGATCCTTCTCAGCTGGACCGCGAACAATTGATGCGACAGGATGAGGAACTATTCCAGACAGCTCGACTCGTTAATTGTGAGTTGATTCTTCTATAGAGTTTCACTGCTGAAGCTGTTAATGCAGGCGGTTGGTTCGGCTCGGGTAACTGGTTCAGCTCGCTTCTCGGGATATCGTCTCATGTTTCTCCAGTCGTTTTCTCGGATTACTTTTCTTGTATACTTGGGCTTGTTCGGCAAGGAAGCAGCTGGAGCTTGAATCCTTTCGGTGTACGCTGAATCCTCTTGATCTCATGTCGAGCTAACCTATGCTCCAGGAAATTCGCAACGCGGACCATTCTATGTTTGAACGAGGACAGGGAAACATTTGTAGCGTCGAGGTAAGACTCGCCCTTCCTTTTTCCGGGGCGGAACTGACAATCTGACATAGTTCAATTGTTTGTACCGGTAAGGGTCGCAAATTTTTCCCTGACATTCATCGAATCGTTCATCAGGTGGCACGCAACAACAAGCGAGAGTGACGAGAAATGGGTTGCAGACCTCTTTGAAAAGACGTTTGATCATAAAGCGCCTGAAGACGTTACGCCTGACGACTTTAAAGTATCAAATCTGCCTATTTCCTACTTTTTCATGCTCATTTCGTTTGCAGGCAGCTGCTGTCAAAATCAAAGCACAACAACCGGATATATCTCACTGGACCTTTGGAAAGTGAGTTGTGAATGCGCCACAGAGTTGATGATACTTATAGCGCCATAGTATACAAAGACAAGCCGATGGCTCTTTCAGAGATGAGGATTTGGCCAACGCTCTCTATGACGCGTCAGTAATAGTCTTGCCGTACTTTCATCGATAACTGAGAACAAATCTAGCACCGAGCACCCTGCTGGCGCCTTTGGAGCCAGGTCTACTCCAGGTATGTGGATTCTTCTTCTTCTGAACGACACTGATCCGGATCCTTCAGTATCCATGCGTCTCCACGAAATGATGGGTATCGAGCAGAACAGGAGATGGGGTGTCTGCAGTCGGTGCCTTTACCGGTTTCGATGATCTCGGCTGATTCAATTTCAGGTTTGAATGATTTCAGAAAGGTAAAGACTTGCCATTGACCACCGCTCGCAATCTTAGTTCGGTTCAGTTTCTAGGCTTGAAGCGTAGGCCACATCTCAATGCCAGGTTTGTCGACGCTAAATTCTTCGCAGAATATGACAGTTTCCTCGAGTGGAATTCGAATCCAGAGGTCGCAGATGCTGCCGAGAAGCTCTACGGCTCGATTGAAAACTTGGAATTGTATGTTGGCCTGCAAGCTGAAGAGGCAAAACCCGTTGTTGATGGCGCTGGCCTTTGTCCCGGTAAGCTCCCCAGCTTTCTGGCAGAATATGTATTCTCAACGGCCCAGGGTATACCATATCTCGAGCCATCTTGTCAGGTAAGGTCGCGCGATCGCTACCGACTTGAAATCTCAACTCTTTTAGACGCGATTGCTCTTACTCGAGGCGATCGATATTTCACCCACGACTATACGCCCTTCAATCTGACGGCCTGGGGCTTCCAAGATTGTCAGAGGGACGCTTCTGGCTTCGGTTTTGGTAGTACCCTCGGCCGACTCTTTTTGCGAACCCTTCCCGACAGTTTCACGGAGAATAGCGTCTATGCCTTTTTCCCTCTGATGACTCCTGGCGCCATGAAACCTCATTTGAACAAACTGAATGTTACTGACAACTACAACTTTGAGAGACCCAAGGCTCGAGCTCAGACGCAGATAGTCCAAAGCCACTCGCAAGTCACTGCTGCTTTAAAGGCCACTGATCTGGTCAGCCCCTACGCCGCCAAGGCCTCCAAGATCATGAAGGTCGAAGGGTTAGTACCTCTTTCAGTGATTTTCGCCCTCTAACATGTATTCAGGTTCTATCCGGTCAGCAGCGACGATAAGGAGCGCCTGCGAATCATCGAAGCCATGCAGAAATCTACACCAAACATCGCCCTCTTTTTCCATGACAAGACTCGCGAACTGATGGCTTCTCACTCGTATGGCCTAATTGGCAAGAACAAGACGAGAATTTTGGATCTCGTTCGGGATGTCTTGAAAACGGTTCCCGTCTTTTTCATCGCTGAGATTGTTTGTAAAAACATGCTAGCTTTTGCCGTCACTGACCCATATTCACAGGCTGGAATATCATTGACAACCAAGACGATGGATGGACAATATACGCCGGAAAAGCTCTATGAGATGCTTGGTGACATTTACGAGTAGGTTGGGTTTATTTGTGTGTTACAGACATTCTCATCAAAGACAGATTCATCTTCCTGGAGCCCGACAGTGCGGCCACCATGGTACTCCAGGCCAGAGCTCAGGGATACGTCAAAGAGCTCTTGCAGCATCTGAAGACTCATCTGACAATCGGTAGACCAGTGCGTAATTGAATCAACATTTCCGACATACGCTTACGCCACACAGGTTTCCGGATTGGCGTCCATGTTCTCGAAACCGAAGAAGACCGAACAGCATGAACTTGTGAAGCAATTGAGAGCCATTTCCACCTCGACAGATCATTTGGCCCACATGATTCTGGCTATCATGGTCGGCGGATCTGTGGAGCTGTCTCTGAGTATGTTCTGTTTTCACAAGCTATTCAAAGTTCTCTGACATATTGTTCAGTGCTTACGAATTCCGTCAACGTCTATCTCAATTCTGACAAGCAAGGGCAACTTTGCTCGTCAATCAAGGGCAAGAATGCAATTGAAGGCTACGCCTCTGAAGCCCTGCGTGAGTAATATTGTGACCGCTGGATCATCGAGTAACACAAAATAGGTCTCGACCCTCCATTCCAGGGCGTTTATCGTGAGCGTCTCTCTGGTCAAAACTGGTCTATATTGACTTTTATTTCCAGGTACCTCGGTCAAGGATGTATCTCTGCCTGGTTTGAATGTACCCAAAAACACTCGTGTCTTTGTGGATGTGGCTGGAGCTGGCTTTGACGTTGGTCATTTAGCTTATTGTGACGATGTTTCTGAATATTTCTAGGGCAAGGTATTCCCCGAGCCCCAGACCGTCAATTTGACGCGCCCGGGTGAAAACTATGTCTCTGGAAGCGTAACGTCGAGGTAAATTTGGTGATTACTTATCGCAGAAACAATATTCACAAATCGCATAGATGCTTCGGTGAAGCTACAACTCTAAAGGTCAGTTTTTCAGATGAGCATTGGGATATTCACTGAATCATATGTAGATCGTCGGCGAGGTCCTTAGTGCGGTATTTGAGATGCCCAGTATTCAACGTGCCCCTGGGCAATCTGGAGTCCTGAAAAGGTTGGTCTCGAATGTATTTCCTCATTCATGTTCCGACTCTTCTCCAGGTTCAACGATAGCACCAGGCCCGATCTTCGGTTTGCATATCTGGATCAGGCGAAGCGAAGCGGTCCTTGGCCCACTTCGATGGCAGTGCAGTTCGAGTCTAACCTGTAGTACACATGTACCTACTATTTCAAGTTGCAGAGTATTTTCTCTCTCGAGTGAATGGTCGCTTTTATTCAGTATCTACACTCAACCAACCGTTTACTCAAGGAAACACAGCCAGAGAGCTAATGAATCTAAGAGACAATGGTGATTACTTGACGTGAACACATACATCACAATTGAACACTTACAAGCTGTCAGAGCCTGAATCCAAGCATCCCTGAACTGTAGGTTCAGACGCATCTGGACCCCTGTGAAGGATCTCCCCTTTTACTCCAACACAGTTGCTGTTCCCATTAATGAAGGCTGAAAAATCAGTCGAGATATTGTAGGATATCGACTTGATCTCGGCTGCGACATTGCGTTAAGCTTATACACATCGTTGCAGACAAAGGCGTACGTGGAGCACTGTAGCACAGCTCGGATCCCCACAGGTTGTCCGTGGGGTTCAAATTGCCCGCGAATTGCGGGGCTGGTTTAGCGTCACCTTGACAGTTGGCTTGACTGAAGCCTTGAAAGTTGGCAAATATGTCAGGCAAAGCGGCAGCGCTGAGTGCCAGAGAAGAGACAATGAAGATGGCGCGCATTATTGTGAAGTGCAAGAACACCGAGAAGAGTGGGAAAAAAAAAAAAAAAAAAAAAAGTTGGTCACGTGATATAGGGTGTTGGAACCAATTTAAAGCGGAGTCGTTCGAAATTAGAGACCAGAGCAGCAACATATTTTCAGTACCCTGTGCTACATGGCACGCTGGCCTTCACTCCACCCAGATCCTGACCACTAAACTCATCACAAAAAACGGAACAAAAAGATAAGCTTAGACGGGCCTCAATGTCCTTGATTCAATGATTCATATAGAATCCGCATTCAAGTGTCAAAGACATGATAAGATACTGATTCCACAAATGGATGCAAACGGATCGTGGGTCCATCCAAGTCGGTCCGTATCATCACAGACTGTAGGCGTCAGTGCGATCACCTGCATTGGCATGTTCTCTCCGTCAGCCATCCTAAAGTTTGCTGAAGAGCTTGATCCTCTGTCACCCTCAGCCTCACCAAACAGTAAAGCGAGAAGAATGATGCTATTGATACGTTGAGCTCTCGTGCAGAAGCCTGTCGCGAGAGAGAGTCTGATCCATCCAACCCGCCGATATATCCTGACCATCCTCTAGCCGAGTAGTTCACACCAACGCGATGCATGGAGGAAGCTCGATTCCAATGTCCCGAGGAAGATTGTGATTTCTGGTGGGTTTTGCTTCCTTTTTGACATTTGTTTGTTCTGATTTTATCAGGTCGCAGAATCAGGTGTTTCTAGGCTTGAAGCGTAGGCCACATCTCAATGCCAGGTTTGTCGACGCTAAATTCTTCGCAGAATATGACAGTTTCCTCGAGTGGAATACATGTACCTACTACTTATTTGAATCTCTCTCGAGTGTGGCACCCACTGTATGTTAGGGTAGCAAATGATTGTTTTTAACAAAAAGGGCTGGCTGCGGCCAATATAAAAGAATTCCCGCTAGCCGATTTGAACGACTGACCTTGGATAAAGTTTGACGGGCAGGTCGGCGGGTCGGCCTCTTCGGTCACGCGACATTCTCGCAGGTACTCCGTCGCGTGAATCAAGTTTGACGGTCATGACGGTCGCGCAATACATCTAGGACAGCCGTCTCGAGCCTTGGATTTCGTCTCTTGGATTTCTTCAGACGACAAAAGGCGACATTCAAACAGATCGGCCCTCGTCCCGCGCCATATCAGCCCTTCATTCCACCAACAAGGTCGCCAATCCTTGAATCACCCAGCAACCATTCGCAGCAATTCGTCTCGGAACGTCAACTGGGACGCCAATCACTTGTCACCCTCTTTCAATTCTCGCACAGCAACGAGATACATCCACTCGATGAAGCTTTCCCAGCCTCTCATAAGCCACACGACTTTTATCACCAGACCTTTGACGCCACTTTGGACCGACGTTTTCGACGAGCCTCCTCGGACACATTTCATAGGCCTTTCTCCAAATCAAGTCGAGGTTACGAGGACAGCCGTCTACAAGCTCTTTGGTCTCGCAGGACACTATCTCCGTCGACCACCACAATGAGCAACAAAGTAGGTTCTCTATAGCTCGTACACCTTTTACAATCCCTGAATCACCCGTCACCCTCTTTCCATTCTCCACTACCATCGCACAATGGCGACCGTCAAGTTCTTCACAGATTCTGCGCTCGAGCAACCGAGCTAAAATCTGACATCTACGACGGCCTCAGGCCTTCATCATCGTGTTTCTCTATAGTTTATGACATTCTCCTTTCTACTCAGACCCAGAGGCGGCATACTACTCGGCTTTTGCTTCAGTCCACGGTCAAGATACATTCATTATGCTCAATCTTCACCAACTCCACTCGTCAAAAGTCCTTTCATGCTCGTCGGCGACAAAAATGACGTAGGCCAGCAAGAATATACCCTCATTGTCCATGGCGAATTCACCGTGGCATCAACCTCTGGTAAGCATAAATCACTGTTCGCAGTACCAGGCCCGACTGATTCCAAGCTGTATCGTGAGCGGCGCGAACAGGAGACTGTATCGTGAGCGGAGCGAACCGGGGACTGTATTTGTGAGCGAAGCGAACCCTTCTCTTCGCCGCAGGCGGGCCCTTTTTTTTTTTTTTTTTTTAAGTCCACTGTAGCTCCGTAGCTCTATTCTCGCGGAAACATATTTTTGTGCCTATCGTGAAAAATGACGACAATTTGGCTCAGTTGGAACAGAAGCGATACTGTTAGTCTCTTTTTGTGAATGCTTGGAACTCGAATAAAGTTGGACGCGAGCCACCGACCGACATTATCGCAGGTCCTCAATCTCCTCAATGACGTTTCAGACACAATTCTCGCAACCATTTCTATACCCAGCCTCATCTAGGATAGCTCTCCGTCGACCGACCACTCAAAACGGCCAGGTCAGCAGGTCCCATCCCGAGGCCTTTCTTCGGGACACCATTCTCCGTCGCCCCGGCCAACTTGAAGCTCTTCACCTACAGCCATCTCCGGATCACCGACCGACTTTCTCGCGCCTTGCAACAGGTTTCTCGGATTCTCAGTCTTGCTCTTCACGACACCATTCTCCGTCGACCGTCTTGACTTTTATTCATCATCGCGTTTCTCTCTTCAGAGGTTTGACGTCAAATCCAAATCAAGGGGGGCCGAGTTCGACGAGCCTTGGTTTTCGACAGGTTTCTCGGACACAATTCTCGCGACCATCTCGAGGCCTTCTTCAGGATACCATTCTCCGTCGACCGTCTCGCGTTTCTCTTTTCAGAGCAATGCAACGTCGAATCCAAATAGAGTCTCCTCTTTTCACAGACTCTGCGCTCGAGCTAGTCACCTCATGCTCTCAACCGAGCAATACAAACTAGTAATCTGACACCTCCTTCTGAGACATTCTTGCAGCGTACGACGTCTTTGACGAGCCTTGGATTTCGACAGTTGGTTGCGACCATTTCTAATCATCGCGCTCGAGCCTTTTCTGCTCATCCGACAAGTTCTCGAGGTCTGGCTCTTCAGCACACCATTCTCCGTCGACCACTCTCGCGACCGATACATCTTCCTTTTCGACTCATCGCGTTTCTCTAGCTCGACATTCTCCTTTCTACTCGAGACGGCATACTACTCGGCGACAACGAATATCACTCACCACAAACACTCGACACGACTTTTATCCATTGTGCAAGGTCTTTCCCACCAGACCGCACAACGAAATTTATCCACTCGTCAAAAGTCCATTCAAGCTCAGCCATTTCACTTTACTTTTCAAACGACGTTGTATTTCTGCAGCCTGCAAGAAACCGTGGCACATGGTAAGCATAAATCATTATTTTACCGTACCAGGTCTGACTGATTCTAAGCTGTATTGTGAGCGGCGCGAACCGGGGACTGTATTTGTGAGCGGAGCGAACCTTCTCTTCGCCACAGGCGGGCCCTTTTTTTTTTTTTTTTAAAAGTCCACTGTAGCTCTATTCTCGCGGAAACATGACATTTTTGTGCGTATCGTGAAAAATGACGACAATGCGAAAGGTGGTTTGGTCATCGGCGCGATCACCTGCATTGGCATGTTCTCTCCGTCAGCCATCCTAAAGTTCGCTGAAGAGCTTGATCCTCTGTCACCGTCAGCCTCACCGAACAGTAAAGCGAGAAGAAAACAGTTTTATGATGCTATTGATACGTTGAGCTCTCGTGCAGAAGCCTGTCGCGAGAGAGAGTCTGTTCCATCCACCCCTTCTGCGCCATCCAAGTCTAAAGAATCCCAAACCATCCAGAATCGTTTGAACCAAGCCCTTGCTCGCCAGCACAACCCTTTTACCGCACAGGAGCTCCTTGACATGATCACAGGACAACCTTTGTCGAGCCAGCCAGCCACATATTTCGAAGCTCCTGCTTTCCAGTCCCTCGTCTGTGGCTTTTCAGATACAAAGCAAAATATTCTCAATGTTGCCGCCAAATTTGCCGAGCTCTTCAGCGTCAATGAGCAGGACCATTTAGATTGGAGTGAGGATATAGCAAAGACGGACAAGACAGACAAGGAAAGGTTTTTGGCTATGCACAAGGTTTGGTCTTGCTCTACGTGCCACCTGTCGAGCTCACCGATTTCAGGAGCTGATACTGGTTCATTCCGGTAATGCAGTGTCCTCCTGGATCAACTACATTCTTTCCGCCATTCAGACAGTCATCTTCATGCATGAATGGATCGCCTGCGATACCCGAAAAGGCGGCAAGAAGACAAAGACGGAGCACATCTTGGACGCTTTCCATAATGATTTTCCTCAGCTCGACAAGAATATCGACCAGAAAGCCCTCGCAAAGTACAAAAAGAGTCATGCAAAGATCATTATGAGAAGAAAGGCACTATATGATGCATACATGAATGTGAGTCGCTTCAAACCTTTGGTCTCTGACTGATTGCCTTTCCAGTGCGGTCTTGCAGTCATGATGAATACAGCTTGGGATCCAGCTCGAGATTTTCACTCGCAGACCTATACTGCAACACTGGCTCAGATTATTGAGAAGATGCCTGTCGACGACGAGGGTGACCCTGTCGCTCGCAGTCATTTTCGTTCATCTTCCGAGATGCTTATTCCCATTCTCGACGCGTTGGATTCTCGGTTGGCAGAGCATGTTGGCGAATTTAGCGCAGAATATCCGTCGCTTGGGTGTAGCATGTAGCTTTATTCTCGTGGAAATATACTAATAGGGGTTGGCGCGCGAACTTTTGACTATGCTCTGGAGTCGAAATATCTGGTACCTCCGAGGAGTGCAGCGGCAGTCGCTCGGTAGGTCAGCCATTTTTCAGTTGCTGGATCATTTCTTGAGCTAGAGAGTTGAAAAGTCTACTCGCAGCAGCCGGCTTTCTGAGACTCTGCGCCACAAATGTCAATTTGTTACATGTAATTGCTCGAGTTGAAAATTTGTAACGGACTAGTTTCCTCCGACGTGCTTCTTTTACGCGCAGACACGATAAATTCAACGCTTCTTCACGTGAACCGGTTTTCCTTGTTCCTCGATGGACAAAGTCATCGCCAATGCGCAATTTTCCTCCGAATACCGCAGTAACCCCCAGGCTCCACCGCTGGCTCAAGTCCCCGATTTCGACCGCATAGATGCATCCAGCAAAAATCCACGGAAAAACCGTGCATTCAAACATGCCGTCGACGAGATAGTGTCCGACCCAGACAACATGGCCAAGTTTGAAGCAGAATGCGAAGAGCTAGAGAAGGAGCTCGCAAATCATCAGGCCTCCCCGAATGTCCTGAATCGGCTGAAGCAGATGGAGGAGAGATGGGTCGAGTATGCAAGGGATGTCATGAAGAAGAATTCCGAACAATACTTCCTCGCAGACACCTTCAAGGACGGCACCCTGGGATTTCTGGAGTTGCTTGCCAGGATTCCAGGCAGAGGCGAGAATGGCAGAATCGCGGCTGGCACTCTCGAACAGTACAAGACCACCCTCAACCAGATCATACTGCGATATTGCTGCGATCCGAACGCTCTGAAGGCGGGAATGAGGCTGTTGACCGTCGGTGGATTGTATGGGCGCCATGAAGCCACGGTTAGAGCTTGCAAGTATTCTTTCGTAGACCGTCTTTTCCCAAGCTGATTTTTTGCTAGTGACCATAAAGTACAAACTCTCTCGTCATGTCAAGGAATCCGAACGACATGGCCCACGCGAAGTCAGACAGATTGCGGAAACAGTCCTAAAGAGAGCTAGTGGCGCAGGGAGAGGTTTTATAGAGGTCGCTATCCAGTTGATCCTGTTGATCCTGATAAGTCTCTTTACGAGTTGTCGACCAGGCAGTCTCGGATGGAGTTATGACAAGCTCCGCAAGGAGGGCAAGGTAAGGGTTGTTCTGCTAGAAATCAGCATCCTCACCCAGTTTTCAGTACCCCAAAATGCGAGACGTCAGAGTTTACCGACTCCCTGGCGGTCCTATGCGATTCCAGGTCGACTTTGATATAGTAAACCTCAAGGTATGTTTTGCGATTAAAAGAATTATTTGCTTACAGGCAACCAGAACGGAAACGATACGATTGGCAAAAAGCAAATAATCACCTTTCTCCCCGTCGAGAGCTGGACAAATGTGCTCTTTGACCCCACAGTATGGTGGATTCTCCACCTCTTCCTTCGTGGCGCATTCAAGAATATCGACAACCTTGATGATTTGCTCGCTGGAGACTATACGCTGGAGATTAAAGAAGAAATGCTGGACGATCCTCTGTCGGTATTTTCCTGTTTGGTCTTCTTTGTTTGACTTTTTTTTTTTTTTTTTAGTTTCCTCGCCAGCGATATCGGCGGTCGTGGTTTTCTCCCAAATGAGCCGATTTCAGCTGCCAGTATCAGCAGACAAGTTAAAAGAGCCTGTGTCAATGCCAAACTTCCAAAGACCGGTCTATATGCTTACCGAAAAGCTGCAGCTGACCATGTATGGTTTTCATCGCTCGCTGCTTTTACTGCTAATCATTCATTCAGTACTCGATAATCCTCGGACATGAGCTCACTGAGGCACTCATGTGTCATCGTCAGAATGGGGAGCTCCGGACCTATGAAGCTGGAGGTGGGGTAGCTCATCTCGATGTCGTCCGGATTCGTCTTGGGGAGGGAAAAGACCCATTCACGCCGCTGATGCAGGTCAGCTCTTTTTCTGGCCGCCTTCAATCCCAGGCTTATCTTATCTCAGGACCGCTTGGCTATCAGTGAGCTACATGGTTCAGCTGTCACCGCTGTGACTCTCCTGATATCCGACGACGTTCGTTTTCCGCCCGAAGTGCTCGATGTCAAACCGACATCGAAACAAGTGGCGACTGCATCGCTGAACGATTCGGATTTGTTCAAAAATAAACATGAGCAAGATCTCGCATGGGAGGCCCTCAAAGGAATGGTCACGAAACCGCCAGGGAATGGAGCTTGGAAGAGTTCGAGATCTGCATCACTGTACGTTCAAAAAACCGAGCCATTGCCAGGTGTGACTGTAGAAGCTGTCAATGCGGTGCGTCCCCGTTTTCTTCTCACATTCTTGTTCGAACATTTCTATCAGGCTCTGCTGCGGGTCCAGACTGCAAACACCCAAACGTCAAGCCGAAAGCGCCACGTTGTGCGCAAAGTCAAAGATTCCAACGTCGAGCAAGTCAATCAGCTACTCGTATCTCACAAGCCAGGGACACCTGCTGAGCGCCAAGCAGGATTGGCGTCTGCAAATCTTCCTTCCGAATTCATTCCCGATGCCGTCCAGAATTCTAGCGCCAATGTTTCCCTCTTCAATCAAGTAGCCGAGTCCTCCTCCGCTGCTACAGCTGCCATTGTCGCCAATACAGCTGCTGCGCTCGAATCCATGCGGCAAGTCATCGCTACGGCTGACCTCACACCAGAAGAAGAGCAGGAAATAGAAAACATGCCAAAGATTGTTGAATTGACCAAAGCTGCTGATAATGCTTGGGCGACTTACAAGGCTCTCCGAACGATTCCTACAGTAGATTCCATCACACCTGGACCCTACAGGAAGAATACCCAACCGCTCCCTGGCGTAGATGATGAGACGGAGAAGAAGGTATTTTCTTAATGTCTTTCTTTTGCCTATTTTGAACTTTGGACAGGCGTACAATGCGCTTACAAAGGCTCGCAACAATCTCTCTGGCCGCAAGTCTGCTATACGAACCAAAAAGCGAGCCGAGAAGCAAAGCTCGGCTTCGACCTCGACCCCGACCTCGACATTGGCATCCACTTCGACATTACCAGTTGGACCGTCTTATGCTGCTGTCACATCTGGAGCGCGAATCTGGACCGAGCCCGAGAGTGACGATGAAGACGACCCAGACTCTCCTGCAGAAATCAGAGCTCGTAATCTTCTGAATTTTGCTGCAGGTTATCACAAGAAGCATGGAGAACAGGTCGAGGAAGCAGAGGCAGAAGATTTGGTAGTTGCAGGTCCTGCAGAGGCCGAGAAGGAATCCCCTCTCCTCCAGAAAGAGATTGACGCTTCCTTGGTTCGATGGCACATGGTTAATTATCTCATGTCGCTGTTCTCTGAACGTCAGGGATTCCCGCAGGCGGCCGACGAGAATGGGCTCTGGGTTTGTCCAGTTTGCCGCGATGCAACGTATTGGACACCGGAAAGGGAATGGCAGTTTAAAGCTCGTGGAACCCTGCTAAGACATATGTGAGTACTTGCTCCTTTGTCTCAACATATCCTGACCATCCTCTAGCCGAGTAGTTCACACCAAATGGGGTGACGCCATCAATGCGATGCATACAGAGGAGGAAGCTCGATTCCAATGTCCCGACGAAGATTGTGATTTCTGGTGGGTTTAGCTTCCTTTTTGACATTTGTTTGTTCTGATTTTATCAGGTCGCAGAATCAGGTCGACGTCGAGACACATTGCCTCGAGGACTGCCGAAAGAAGCACCTCTTCTCTCAATGGAAACAGATCCACGATTCAGCTCGACACAAACGTAGTGCAGCCAGGCATGCTTTGGTCAAGGGCTACACCTCGCTTGCTTCAGCGCCAGTTGAACATCTGCTCGCTGCCAAAGACAGGATTCTGGCGTATCTTTCAGAGAATGGATCACCGGTCAATTCACTCTGCTGTTTTCGGTCCACCTACTGACTCTCGAACAGGAGGAATTAGAAGACTTTCAGGCGCTGTTTCGGTTCGCAGAGACGACTGGTTCGCAGCCAATTCGGGACGAATTGTTGATTGAGATGGACATGGATGTAGAATAGGTTTCATTCTTTGTTCATACAACAGCATTTACAGTCCATATCATTCCAATTCATTCTTCCGTACCATGCTAGAGTCCATCGTTCGTGTACTGTGTAAAGGTCAACACAATAAAGCCGTTGACAAAACGCGACTCACCTATGCTTCCCCAAGTCGCTTCAATTCTATCTGCGCAGCCAAGGTTTGATTTTGTAATTCGAGAATCCGCTGTTTTCTGGCAAGAGAGTCTGGATTGCTGTCCAAGGCTTTGAAACGCTCCAGAAGGGTCTTGTCCTTGTCCGCCTCCATATCCAATACAGCCTTGCGAGCATCGACAATCTCTTTTTCGAGTTTCAAGGCATCCATCTTCTTCTGTAGTGTAGCCTGTTCCTGTTCAAGACGAGTACGGTGCAAGTTGCCTAGATTCTTGGCAATGGTACCCCACATTTTGATTAAAGCAACAGTTTCGAGTTGTATGTCCACCCTGAAAGCAGGTGAGAGATATATAGAAAACTAGGTGTAGACACACTGGGGCTGTTCTTCTTCAGACTCGTCTTCGCTTTCCACAGGTCCTACGGCGCGACGTTTTCCTCTAGAAACTGCAGACCTGCGCATATATGCGGCTGAATGGCAAGATATATGGTTAGTTGAAGCAACACATACGGGACCTCGGGTATAAATTCATCTTCATCGCTAGCTGGTACAACTCTGTGAAAGCAAACGCTCAGCAAGGCCCAGAAGGCAGAGGGACAATGTACTGATTTGTTTTGGAAACGAGGGACCCTTTGTTGGACGTTTTCGACTTTTTTCTGCAAAGATATTGTGAAGGAAAGATGGGAACAAGAGCGCGGCTCACCGCTGAGGTTTTAGAGTCGTAGCAGGCGCTTCTGGGTCTGAACTGTTATGGGGCGAATTTGCGCGTTTTTTCAAGCTGGATTTCTTGGAACTGGACATATAGTTCATAATAGGCTCAATCTGCACGGAAAATGGCTCTTACCGGCTTCCAGGATTCTCATTTCTGACCAGTGATTTCAGTGTGCAAAAAATGAGCATTATTGGGCTCACTCGTTGTTCGGTACGGAAGATTTCCTGTAAAAATGAAGTTGAATCCAGCACAGTGTGGTAGAGATTGGGCCTACTTGGCTTTGCTACTGCCAGACATCGGGGGTTCTGGCAGACCTTTGCGAATCACGGGTTCTACCGCGCTTGACTTCAAGCTTTCAGGTTTGGGCACCGATGAACCAATTTCTCGGGGGCTAATTAACTATATTAATCAACGTACATTCAATCTGGAACCAAAATCGATGTCTCGTACAGGCGAGATTTAAAAACTTCCCTCTAGCTGACTCGAACAACTGACCTCGTCATCGTGCTTAGCGTTCAAGTTAGCGAACTGACTGAAGCCTGTACTAGTGACGCGCTCTACCAACTGAGCTAAGAGGGATGGAAAGAGGTGGAGGAAAGGTGGTTTTGTGCGTCAAGGATCAATTCCGACCTGAAAATGCAGCCGCCATAGCTCTTTGATCTACATTTGCAAAAGAACTTCGGATATTGTGCTTGAGACTTGAGACCAATAGGCGACGCTGTTGCGCCACTGCGCCACAGCCTGAGAGAGATTTTTGAAACGATCGATCGACGTCAGGTGACCATATCGACCTAGAGTTTTTAAAAAGAAAAAAATCAGAGTGCGAGATACTGGTCAACGAATCAATGCTGCGGGTGTTCCAAGAGGCTGCATGAGGCGGCTAAAGTTGAGTTGGACCTCTGATTCAGAGTCTGGAAACCTCTACGGGTCACATGTCTCTTGCACTTGACGAATACCGCCGCTATGGCAGACAGATGATTCTCGATGGGTTCGGGCTTCCTGGTAAGAGAAACTTGCTTTCAGATCCAATTTATTCAATTATCCAACAAGGCCAGCTCAAATTGAAAAAAGCATCGGTGGTTGTGGTTGGAGCTGGAGGTCTTGGTTGCCCTGCTCTGCAATATCTCGGTGCCGCTGGCGTTGGTCGCATCGGAATCGTCGACCATGATATTGTAGAGCTTTCCAATCTACAGAGACAGATTTTGCACAACGAGGAAACAGTCGGGCTTTCCAAAGCCGAGTCTGCCGCCAAAGCTCTTCGAAGGCTCAATTCTCATCTAGTCATCGATGTGGTGAGCGAAGCGTTGCTCCCGCAGAATGCAGTCCAACTTTTGGAACCGTACGATATCATTTTGGACTGCACCGACAATGCTCCAACTCGGTACCTTCTCTCGGACACTGCAGTGGCTCTGGGCAAGTCTCTTGTCAGCGGAGCAGCTCAGAAATTCGAAGGCCAACTCAGCACATACAACCATGGCCCTGATGGGCCATGTTATCGATGTCTTTTCCCCAAACCTCCAGCCCAAGAAACCGTCGGGACCTGTGAAGAAACAGGAATCTTGGGTGCTGTAACTGGTGTCATTGGGAATTTACAGGCCTTGGAGGCTATCAAGATCATTACCGGCTTGCACAGTGAGTCTACAGAGATTTTGAACAACACGGTACTGAAACTCTCTTAGATGAAAAACCATCTTTGCTTTTGTATTCTGCTTTGGGTGCAACACCCTTTAGAAACATCAAGATGCGGTCGCGAAAGCCTACATGTCCAGCCTGCGGAATCGAGGGTCAGAGAATCGGGGAAATACAGAGCATCGACTATGTCCAATTTTGCGGCGGTTCTCGTCCCGACTGGGAGAGCAGAGGTCTGGAGGAAGGTGATTCTCAAGCGCGAATAGATGTCCAGGTAATCCACTTCATTCTGTCGTGGCTTTCCTGTTTAGCGGTCTTGTAGCACTTCAAGAGCATTATCGACCAACCCTCGGCTCCCCTGCAAATCCTCGATGTCCGACCAACGACCGAATTCGGAATCTGTTCATTGGGAAACTCTATCAGTGCGTTTCCGTCGTATTCATAGTGGTCTCGGTCGTTAACGGTAGCCTAGACATTCCTTTGAACCGCTTTGTTGCTCAGCCGTCTGAATATCTCCCGCCGGATCCTGCGACACATACTTATCTCGTCTGTCGTCTCGGAAACGATTCACAGATCGCGGCGGATGCATTGCGAAGCGTCGCAAGCAGCGAACTGGTCATCAAGGATGTCATTGGTGGCCTACGAGCTTGGTCAAAGCGCATAGATCCCATGTTCCCCGTCTACTGATGATAGTACCTTCCTGCACTGGGGTCAATAAATATATGGCGAGCTCATAACCATTTTATATACAAAAAGCCTCCACCCCGTAATCTAAACGGCCACCTCGGCAGTCTTCTTCGCTGCAAAGTGCAAGGTCCAAGACGACAACAGTCTCTTGGCGTTAACCTGGTCTCCAGTTAACCTAAGAAGATCGTCAGTCCTGAATCACACCGAAAATACCGCAAAGACATACCCAGGTGTCCCATATGTCAACGGAGCAATGAAAACAAACATGATGAACATCAGAATGCAGAAAACAACAAACACGACGGGTCCCTTGAGTCCAATATCAGAATATTGACGTGGGCGAGCTTTTGTCTTTGCTCCCCGAACTGAAACAGGATAGTTGATGGTTTCGGATAGCACAAAATTCAGGACAGCTCCAGCTATCATCGCTGACGCCACATGGGATGGGAGATAATGGTGAATGAAGAGCTGTCGACCCATCAAAAAGAATGGCGCATAGTGAACACCCCAGAAAAGAAGGAAAAAGCCAGTCGAGTTCCACAACCTGTTGCGCACAGCTTCGAGAAGTGAGTTCAATGTCGACCAAGAAACTTGAAAACACTTACAATCAGGGATAGGTGCGATTCCACGTCGTCGAGCTAGCAGATCTGCACCGAGAATCCCGACGTAGATGGATAATGCAATGACGCAAGTCCACCAGCCAACAAGGTTTCCGATAAGGTAAATCTGTTTCTGTTCCTCATTGCCAGTCCAGAAGCTGATACCGCTCAACAAGAATGGCCAATTGATGGGGCTGCTAGCATAAGGATGCGAGGCAGTCAATCCGGCATTGTGCTGTAGCATCAAAAGTTGAAGCTCTCCAAACTTTTTGAAAAAGTTCATCTTTTTCGGCTGCTTGTTTGCCGCTGCAGTCCCAGTACGATTTGCCAAATCGTCACCATCTGAATTTTATACTTGTCAGTAAGGACAAGAAGTGTTGCTTAACACTGACCCTCAGAGTCGATAATGTCTTCAATAAACCATATCGCAGTCTTGTCGGTAGGATTCTTGTTTCCGTTGATCTCCTGCTGCTTGAACGCCCAATCTGGAAGCTGCTTCGCGTGCGTCCATAAGCAGACCTTGGTTTTAGCGTGAATGACTCTGAAATATCCCGATTTGCTCTTCAAGGCTTGACCGTCATCACCGTCGTTGAGCACAATTTGGAACAGAGTCTCATTGTACCGAGTCTTGTCATCTTTCGGGAAAGTCGTAAACTCTTGATTTGTCGGCATCAAAGGAGACGCGACATCGTGAGTAAGGAGGACTGTGTTGGTGGCGACGTGAAGCAGTTGAATGTAATCATTGTGACGAACGACACGTCCACGACCTGTTTCTGGCAAAGCTTTGGTTGGGATAATTTGCCAATTGTTGTTCGTGTCATTGTGACTATAACCGGTCACCTGTTGACCTAGGTGCAAAATGAGCCAACATGTCACCGATGTAGTCGCGAAGAAATGGCGCACCCTGACTGCTGATTCGTCCATCGTCGTACTTTAGAGGATACTTTTCGACGTGCGAGTGCAAGTAAACCTTGGAATCCTTGTGTCGAAGGGTGACAGTGTCAAAGTATCGGACCTCTGTTCAGGTATGAGCCAAGCAAAGGAATCACAAGTATCAAGACTCACCATGGCTGTTCATTAACATTTGATTCCCCGCCAACGTTTCCTGGAAAGCAGGACTCATGAAGGTGTCACCGGGACCAGACTTGATGAGAATGGCAAAGTGGATATAGAAGAAGGATAGATATATCATAAAGGGAATCACGATAAGCCCGATTGCTCTGGCAGTGAAATGTCTCCAAAACCGGTCCTGTTCTGAGGTCAAAGATATGAAACGCAGGGTGATGGTGACGCACTATTTCAGTCTTCTTGTAATCCAAAAGATCCCAAAGGTCAATGAGAACCGCAAATCCAATAGCGAACACAGTGAGAATCCCGTTGACTTTCGCTCCCCAGGTGCAAGCCATGAAGACCCCGGTGGCGATAAGCCAGCCCCACCACTCTGTCGTGAACTCCCTGAACAAATTATAAGCTGAAAGATTGGTTGAATGAATGAACTCACAAGTAGCGCAACTTCTGGAAACGAACATAGCAGTACATTGTAACCGACATGAAGAAGATCAATGCGGCGTCTAGTAAGATTAGACGCGACTGGGTTACATGGGCATTGTCTGGAATGAATTGAGCCAAATGGCAAAGCGTCACAGAATGATGTCGCACCGAAAAGGATAATCGCGGCCGAAAATGCTGCAATGACTGTCGAGTATCCGCTCTCCTTCATGATTGCATACACAACTGGAATTGTAAGACTGCCAAGCAGAGCGGGGAGGGCGCGCATTCCGACGTAAGGGACATGGTTTTCAGTGTAGCTGTCGCCAATGTTTTCGAATGAAAAGCGACCGTCGAAGCCGACAAACCAGCCAGCGAGACCGAAGAGTAGTTTTGCGAAAGGAGGGTGAACATCGAAATAATATTCTCGGAGAATGTAGTAGGATGCAAATTTGCCAAAGTGGACCTCGTCGAAACTAGCGAGAACAGTGAGCCTGAGAACAGCGAACCTAAAGGCACGTACACGACTTGGTCTGGATGGTTTATTTTGTAGAATCTGAGGGCAAACGCCAGCGTCGTGAGGGCTGTAACGACGACGAGGCTTGCTTTATGTGTCTCCAGGATTTGCTCTAATGGATGTCGGTTTTTCTGGAGAGAGTTCAGATCGTCAGAGACAGAATGTTCGATAGAAATGTACCGGGTTCTGGTAGAGGTCAGTGTGATGCTCGTCTTCCTGAAGTCGGTCATATGTGTCGAATCCAGTCGGCGGCGCGACAACTTTCCGCTGTCTCGCAGCTGGCCCACTCATGGTTGTAATAGACAAAGTCAAGCTGGTTGACCTGAGTCGTGGCAAGGTGTCACACGCTCAAAATTTTGATTAAGTCAACAGAGGCTCTATTTTCCCCATGTAGCAGGAACCGGAATGACGAAGAAGAATTAGCTGTACAATTGAAGCAGATGATTCTCAACTAAAGGCGTCGCCGTAGCGCGACTACGTATGGAAGCTGGGAAGCGACCGAATCACATTCTTCGCTGTCTGTTGAACTTTGGCAGCATTTCTCTCAGATATTCAGCATGCTTTCTCCTCAAATCAGCCTCCTGCACCTTTCCTCGTCCGCTCCATTTCCTTCGCTCAGCAAATGGCCCGTAAATCACAGTGTAATCCTCGAGAATTTCGTCTTCAGTGGGCACAACTAGACAACCGGCACCAATTACACAGTAAGACCCGATTCTCACTGTGTGGTGGACCCTGGAACGAGTGGATAGAGTGTTCGAGTCGCCAATGGAAGGACATTCAATACCTTGATCATAATTCAGCTCTTGCTCAGCAAGATTTCACAGCACTCACGGCAACCAATTTCAAACAAATTGTCGTCTCCAATTCTCATAACTTCCTTGCGACGGTTCACTATAATGGAGCTCTCTTCAATGATACAGTTGGCGCCAATGACAATGGGACCAGCAATGGCAAAAATGGTGGCCTTTGGATGCACAATAGAACCTGGACGGGTTCGCGTCAATCCATGCCAGTGAATTCGAGGGTGAATCGTACCAGACCCAATCGTAATGTCGCCTTTCAGCTCAACATCCTGACAGACAATTGCCTTTGAATGGATCGTGAATTTATCACGGCTATCGGGACAGTCAGAACTGCCAACAATGTAACGGTCGACTTACATTGGAGCCATCCATAAAGTGAAAGAGCAAGCCGCGTTGATGTTTCTTGTTTACGCTCGGGATGACATGGATGACAGACTTTCTTTTGATTTCTAGGAATAAAATAACAGGTAGGACCAAGTACGTAGGAAGATACAGCGCCGACGAAATATGGCGATCAGTAGGATACAACTAACCCACACCCAATGGTTTCCAAGTCATAGACAAGAACCAAGCAAATATAAAAGACGAATAAAAATGACCAAAAAAAGGAGGGTAGCCACAGCAAGAGGGATGTAAAATGCGAAGGAGAGTGATGCATGTCGTGAGCGAACATAAATGAATGAGTGATAATCGAAAAAATTAATCGCGAGCTACCCAATCGGTGCTGCGAGATACCTAGGTCGATAGAGTTGTCTGTTGTCCAGAACAGACGCTCTGTCGCACTCCGACCAGTCCAGCTCTTCTGGTCCCGTAGGATCATAGCCTGAACAAGTTTATCAGTTTTTACAGAAGCTTGTTCTACGATCAGACATACCTGTTGGGCGCCAAAGTTTCGCTGGTCGTGGGCGAACAACTCGACATTCTCGTCTAAAGCTTCGGTGAGGATCTGCAAGTCTTGCAACATTGCCTGCATGGCTCGAACAGCACCCAGGGTCAAAATTTCTTTTCGATTTCTCACTGTGCCACCATTGCTATTTGGGGGAGGAAGGGATCGCGAAATGGTCTGAAGGACAGTGTGTAGAATCCTCTTAGTCTCGCTAAGAATTTTCTGGGCTTGTGGGAAGTTTCGGCGCGAAACCAATACAAGAGCTCGGGTGACCATATCAGACGCCAGCAGCTCCATACGGCGGCGAACAATGACGGGATCTGAAACCGAAGAAGGCTGTGCCCGAGGCCCATTTGATGTCGGGGGTAATAGAGTAACAGTGAGAAGGACAGGGTGAGCAAGTCGCGAGACTTGTTTCGATGCTGAAGGATCAAAGAATGAACCATCGACCTCGACAACCGGGACTTCGTCGATCATACGGTCCATCATTCCATCGGCAAAGTCGGGAGAATCGTCAATAGACAAAGCGTCCAGTCCCATGCTCTTAACGAACTGATCTGTAGCATTGAGAGCACGACCATTGTGACCGCCGCCGCCGCCGCCTCTCTGATGCATCTTTTGTTGAAGATCAGAGTTGTCCAGCTCGAGTTCAATTAGCATCTCTTTTCTCTCGCCATATCGCAGCTCTCCGACATCAACATCGACATTCTGGCCATCACTGGCAAGGATAGAACTTGGTCCTCCGCTGACCTTACGGATGCGGAATCGACCGCCGTCGACAACCTTCATGTGGAGCTTCATGTTGAGCAATCCAATGCTCATCAATCCACCGACACAACCAGCGATACAGTCCCGGAGGTCGTACCAGTCCTTGACAAAGGTGTATGTCCCGGACGTGTGGTTCGACATGAGCCAAAGTGAAGCAGGATCGTGTGATCTTCCATAGCCAAAGGAGTGAATCGGTACATTGGCTGCCTCTGCTCTTGCAAGAACAAGGTCCATCTGGGCTCGTCGAGTCGAGTCGGAGGAATCAGAAATGAGAATCATTCCGGAAACAGGGTTTCGCGCTTTACGTTGTAAAACAACGTCGAGACCTATAAAAGCATAAGCAATAAGTCTGATAGGACGAGGAATAAGACAGACCATGGTTAACCGCTGTCACGACATCTGTTTTCTCATCTTTGTTGCCTCTGACAAGGAAAGAATCTTTCCCTGTTTCATAATCTTCTTCAGCATCTCGACCACCGACAAAGATGATGCCTTCGACAAAGCTTTCCAACCGCTGCCGACTAGCAGGTTTGTTAATACTGAGGAAGGGCGTCTTGCGAACCTTGCCCCCGACACCAACCTCAAAAGTGACCAGACTCATCCGGTCCTTGGGACCCATTGAAGCAATAAGGAAATCCAACGTGTTCCGTATGACACGAATTTTCAGTTGAGCTGTAGATGGAGCTGCAGAGGGAGGTGGGACCGAGATAACAAGGATGAGATCTGTTGGAGGATGAGGAAGGGGTGGAAGAGAATTCGAAGGTCCCGAAGAGGTATATGGCGTCACAAGAGCAACAGGTGAATTCTGGGCGTCGTAGTTGCTCATTTCATCGTCTTCTCCGATGCCCGACAACTTGTGACCATTGTTTGGACGCTGGTGATATGATCCATTCGAAGTCGATGACGACATGGTGGACCGCGAGTTGAGTAAGGAATCGTAGGTCGAAACCGAGGTCCCAGTGACTGCACTTCCGCCGCTCAGCATCCGCATTGCTTTTGCATTACCCCCAAATTCGTCAATGTCCAGACCTCGGGCATTTCCATTGTTCCCCCGACCGTTGGCGTCAAATTCGCCTTGCTGACCACCACCGAAACCATTGCTGTTGGGAGAATTATTGAAAAGACTGACCAAGGCTTCAATGGTTCTCTTCCAAGCATCCATGCTGCTTCTGTCCTTGTATATCAAGATGAAGCTCGCTAGTTCGTCCTCCATGTCGATTGTAAGGCTCATCTCTCCGGCAGCACTGCTGGCGGTGACATGCTTGATGTGTCTTACATATATTCTTCCCTTCAACCGCAAGACGCCCTTGCCGCTGCTGGATTGACCACCTGTGGTCGAAGCGACATCGGAGAAGCCACTAGAGGCATTGGATAGTAATCGTCCGAGCGACCGTTTCTTCTCTTCGACGACGCAAATAAGAGCTTCGCGGAAGAGATAGACGTAGAATTCTCGGACAAGGTTATCCCGTCTCACAGAAAGCAGGTCGTACATTTGCAATGGACCCAAGTCGGATAATGGATGACCCTTCCAGTCGATGATGCGAGCTCGAAGGTCTGCAGTGATCGCCGCAAATGAAGGGTTTGACTCGGCTTGAACCAGCGTAGCATAAGCATTGGAAGCATGTGATTCTTCTCCATGATGATCTGAAGAGGAAAAGTCTGTCGGCTGTGCCATTGTAGGAGAATTCCGGTAGTTGTTCGCGAATCCATCTTCGGTGGGCTGTCTCCGAGCCTCGGGCCGAGGTGAAGAATGACCAGATGAATTTTCTGCCCTTGAATGGCTACCACCATTCCTTTGGGAATTATAGGGATCAGGCATGACAGGTCCAGGGACCGTACCAGCCGCTCGTTTCCCGGGAAGTTCGATCACGACAATGCAGGTCAAAGGTTGTGTTGGATCATTGGTTCGAGTTAGTGAGCTGAACTCTGGCCGAACTTGAATAGAAGGAGCGACAATGTACTGGTGCTGATGTTCAGAGGGATGAGATTTGACGGAACCGGCCGAGGAGTCGAGGGGATCGTCGTCGTTGGGGTCATACGGCTTTTGATTGGATGACTGGGCTCGTTTCCTGGCCGTAGGTGTGTCACGACCGGGGAAAAGACCCTGTTTGTCGCTTTCGCCCATCCCAGTAAGAGCGGCAAGTTCTGAAACTAGATTAATGCAAGCTGAAGGAGTTCCAACAAGGGACGCACTGTTTGATTTGCCTCCATCACCATCACCGACCTTCATCGGTCGTCTACATACACCACAAACCCCAAGATTGGATTTTCGAGGCACCGTTGAACGAGCTTGACTAGGCGGAGGACCATATACAGCAGTGAAACATGCCTGTAAAGATAATGAGCGAGAGGAACAAATTAAACGAGTAATGATATAAACGAACCTCATGAAGAGCATGTCCACATTCTGGAACGATATGTGGCTTTTCACCGGGCAATCTGAAGCTGAAGCTCAAGGGCTCTAGACAGACCGGACAGTCCTCTTCTTCTTCTGCTGCGCCATGATTTGATACAACTGGCATTGGGGCCATATGCATTGCGCCGTATGGATGGGAAGCAACTGATGGTGTAAGACTGGTGCTTGTGTCGGAACTGCGGGCACTGATGACAGAAGGGGCTCGGGCCTTCTTGCGAAAGACAGAGTTAAACGACCTAATAGACGCTTTGGAGGTCGAGCCTGGAGGAATTGGCGCCAATCGAGGCTGCTGGAATGTAGGGGTCAACGGAATTGGAGGATGAGGTTGGTGGGAAAAGCCCGAGTGATCTGGGCTGGTGTGACTTTTTGAGACCTGAATCTGCATCCAACGAGAACCTGATGATGGTTCTGATTTCATGTAAATGGGCTCGAAAAGGAGGGAGAGACGGTTTGTGGATGTAGTAGTCGAGGAAAAAATAATCTCGTCTCTAACTCTCACAAGAAAGGGTTTACCTTGTTTCAGCTTTGATGCAGCACCTTATTCCCACAAAGAACTAAACGCTAATAAGTGCCATTGTTTGGAAAGTCAATACCCTGGTTTTATTGTTCTTCAAATAATCCTCCTCTCCTGGCTGGTATACGATTTTTGGGAACCTCGGGCCTAGGGATTTGGCAACTCACATCAGTGCAATCGACTGATACAGACTTATTTCAAACGTCATGTGGGCCGCGCAGAACCCACACCTGATTCTTGGTTCACATCAATAAGCTTCTAAATCTGTACGTGGCGCAGGTGTATATGCTCTCAAAAAGCACCGTATATGCTTCTAGCTCCTCGTAAAATCCACCAGGATTTTCTAGCGAGAGAAATCTGTTCGCAAAAAGGAACCCTTGTGATGGCGAGCCCACTCGAGTCCACCGAGAAGCATTTAAAAATTTCGATAAGTAATAGTCCATCATTTTTTGATATATTATTATTCCTCGTTCAGCTGCCGACATATGAAGTGACTTGTTGAGCATCGGACAGCCGCTGACGCGCTCTATGCTAAGTCTGTCAAGATATTCATCGAATGTACGTGATGGTCACGACTAAATTCAAGAAAAGTATTCCGTCAGATTGGCTCTCAAGATTATGGCTGATAGCATCGACCTCGAAAGATGGATCCGTAGTGATGTAGGACTCGAGCACCTTGAATAGGCAAATTATCATCCAAAATAAATGGTTCGTAAAGTTGCCGAGTTTGGCCAGATTCGTGCGAAATGTAATTCTTATTTTGGACCGGACGGTTCGTCTGCTCACGCTTCAGGATGTTCAATGCACCGCGGGCTGCACAGCGAACGTACAACTCAGGCAATGGCTTTGGAGCCAGCAGCTATGTGGACGAAAATCCATTAGCTGGTTCGGCCTACGACAGCGTGGATCCATGGAGTGCAGCCCCAAGTCCATCTTCAACACCCGCTCCCCAAGCTGCTTCAGTTTTTAGTGCGGTTATCGGTCAGTATTTATGTACCAGATACTCAATGGATACACGCTAACAGTTGTTTCCAGCTGACGCCGATGCTCCAGCGATCTATAATCAGGCTTTTCTCGCAGTGGATCCCGCCGGCTCAGGGGAGGCCTCTGTCTCGTCGCTGTCTCGCGTGCTGAGCACATCTTCGCTTCCAGCTTCCACCATTGAAAAGGTAGCTCTGGACAAGAGCCGAGATTTTTATTCACATTAGTTTCCAGATTGTCAATCTGGTCAGTTCTCGCCCGAGGGTATCTAAGCTCGAGTTCTTCGTGGCATTGGCATTGGTTGCTCTTGCGCAATCAGGAAAAGGTGCGTGATTACCCAATGACAGCCGGTCGCGATATCCATGTCCTTCCTAGATGTATCTATTGAGCAGGTCGGTATGCTTCAAAAAATCCCGGTCGCAATGCTGATAATCTCAGGTGGCCGCGTTGTCCTCTCAAAACACCCTGCCAGAACCGAGTCTAAACCTCGACACTCTTCAACCCTCGAATGGATTATCTACCTTCGTCACGCCGAATTATAGACAGAACAGCAATGATGCAATAATTCGCTCGCCCGCTCCCACCTATGGCACCGTCGCTGATGATCCTTGGAACTCTAATCCAAATACACGTTTCGCTGTGCCTCCTTTCGATTCCCAGCCCGAGACAACCAACACAAGCTCACATTTCGGCGGTTCGGGACTTCCCAGTGAATGGTGGAAGAAACAGCAAACGGTCTCTGTCAGTATTCTTGGACAACAAGGATTCATTTTAAATCGATACACGGTGTACGAGGTTAAAACTGATGTTTGTTGTCCATTCACGCAACCCTTTTTATCCCTGCTGAGAATCTTCTCCAGAGAGGGCCTCCAGTAACAAGAAGATACTCTGAATTCTCGTTTCTATGGGAATGTCTCGTTCGACGATATCCTTTCCGTTTGTTCCCGGCATTACCGCCAAAACGAATCGGACGTTAGTTTCTCCACTGCTTCCGTATCTCATTACTGATATGATTTTAGCTGACGAGTATTTTCTTGAGCAAAGAAGGCGGGGCCTGTCTCGGTGTCTCAACTTTGTTGTGTAAGTCCCTTTCAGGTTGTCGTGACATCGCTAAAGAGCTTCAGGAATCATCCTGTCATCAAGGAAGATGGCCTCCTTGCGGTTTTTATTACTGAACCATCATTTGAAGAATGGAGAAAACATACGTCAGTTTCGTTAGATGAAGAGTCCACGAGCAAACGCGTGGATCGAGTCGAGGAGATGACCATTCCAAGTGATCTCGAGGAAAAGATTGCGTATGTATCTTGAATTTTCCGTCTTTCCTATCTAACGTGATCGCAGAATTGTTCGCGGCAAGGTCAGCCCGCTCATCGACCAATGGCAAAGGATCTGCATTCTTGCAGAAAGGATAATTAAGAGACGGGAAGCAGCTGCGGTACGGGTCCCTTCAACATTTTCTGCGCGCAAATTCCTGCCCGCTCACTTGTCCTCTTCTGCCTCTACATCGTCTTCTTCATCAAATCCACCTTCAATACCGACCGCTTCGACTGTCTCGCTTGCCGATTCACTATTTGGGTTCACTCCGATGACGATTTCGCTTCCTTCACCTGATCAGAGCGACCTTTCGAGACTCACGAACACGGTGAAAACTGTCATCGAGGTCAACGAGCGATGCTGGAGAGGCGATGACTGTGAATTATCAGACGGAGTTCGTCAAGGACTAGAACAGGTTGCAGCTCATGCTCAAAGACATTCAGAACTTTCTGAAATGAGAGTGAGTACTTTTGGACCCTTGTTTGTTTCACAAAGCTGACTATATTGTCAAGACCCGAGCTCTGTTTGATGTTACACTCGAATCGTTGAAGGTCTGGCCCTGTTCGGTGTCTGCTCTGTAACTGATCCTCAATCTTCACAGAGTCAACGAGATCTATACATGGCGCTTCGTGATCTGTTCATTCGTCATGACCGTCTTTCACTTGACCAAGTGGAGCGACTGAAGAAGAGAGTTGAATCGACGTCTTTGAAGCTGGATGGAATCAAGGCTGCCCAGAAAGAAGGGTGGCAAGACGAGGCTGATAAACTTGTCGGGATGATCGAGCGAGACCAAGCTACTATTGCTGCCCAGCTAAGTCGAAGAGTCTTCATCAGAGCATGGTCAGTCGCATTTGCTACTTTTACCACTCATTGACTCTTTTCTAGCCTTTGGCATGAGCTTCGTGTTGTGTTACACAACCGCGAGAACACGATGCTGACAGTTTTGGTCCAGACATTCGCCCGTGAAGAGGTAGAGTTTGCAGAGAGCGCCACGAGCAATTGGCAGTCGCTGCAGGACAATGTCGAAGGCATGCCATTGGAATAGGCCGTTTTATGCTACTCATTTCGGACCCATGGATTACGATTATCACGACGTTTTATGATTCCAAAACATAATTTCTTGAATATGTATCAGACCGCTGGAGGCTTCCTGACCCAGAACACATAGTTGCAGTCGGTCGAAAACGATGGCCCGTCCCAGGACCGTCTGGGTCCAAGAAACCAGCCAGAAGAGAGAGGGTTGTAAATGAGACCTCGGGTCTCTGCTTCAGTACGCGTTGGTATCGGGGCTCCAGGGTTTATCCATGGAGATGGCGCAGAAGGTGACCGGTAATTTTGGAAGAATTCGATGAGCTCTGAGGGTTTCACAAATTTGGAATACGTGTGTGTCCCCGATGAGACCTTTCTCAGTACGTTTTCCGCCATGAATATGGTGAGAAAGTATGATAGCGGGGTCCGAGATATTGTTGAAAGGAATAGATGTCCCGAAGGCTGTAACACTGGTCAGACGATTTCGCAGGTATTTACAGGACACGCACCTTCAATAATTCAGCACAAGTACTCAGAAACTGTGCAGGATTATCGACATGTTCAAGGACTTCCATCGAACAGACGACATCGTATCGTTTCGGTTTATCCAAAAGTGATTCTGCCGCCACTGCAGAATATGACAAGTTCTTGGATAACAATGGGTCAAAGGCAGCGTGATGTTGGGCAATGGCAATATTGGATTCTGAAGCATCAATGCCGAGAGTCCGTGCTCCCAGACGTGCCAGACTCTAGGATGAGAATGAGCGCGACAAAAGCAAGTTGGACAGATAAAATCACCTCTGAAAGAAGTCCGCCGCCACATCCAACGTCGAGAACGTCCAGGTCCCTCAGAATATTGGAATCGGAAGGAATATTTCGCTCGTCATCCTTTGCGATTTCCAAGAGTTTATCGCCAATGAATGACATCCGAACTGGATTCATTTGGTGAAGGAAAGAGAATTCTCCGTGTTCGTCCCACCATAGTGAAGACAGTCGAGAGAAATGGGCAATCTCGCCAGAGTTGACTGTTGAAAAAGCACGGACTGGCAGACGCATCACCGTCACGTGTGATACCTTGGCTTCACCTCATTTTATTTTCATCGGCTGAATTTCAATGAACATTCTCTGTTCCTGGTCTAGCTTTCTAAAACAATGAGACATATTTCTGACGATGATCACTGAACGTCCTGCGACGTGCCATGCGGCGTCTAGCGCCGCAAATTCCCATTGTCAGCGACTGCGCCCGCCGCCCTGGACCATTACCAAACCATTACTCTTTTATAAGGCCTTCTAAAGTTATCTTTGGGCTTTCGCTTCTGTAATGTCCGATCCTCGCTTGCTCCCTGTGGCTGTTATTGGCTCTGGCTGCGCTGGCCTCATCACTGCTCACACTTTGCTTCAAGATGGATTCCAGCATGTCCAGCTCTTGACGAAGGATGCAAGCGTTGGTGGCGTATGGTGCAGAGAGCGCATCTATCCTGGGCTTACCATCAACAAGCAAGTTCCATTTTAGAGATTATTAGCTGAAGATCCTCTAATTTTCGACAGTGTTCATGGCGAATTCAGGTTTTCAGCACTGCCAATGACTAGCCCTCGCGATGCTGAACAAACTGGAGGTCGTCTGACGGGCGAAGACATGAATAAATACATGCAGGAATTCGCAGACCGTTTCCTCAAGGACCATATCAAGCTTTCGACAGAGGTCCTCCACATCCGACGAGAAGACGACCAGGCGCCTCTTCCTTGGAAACTTCGCATCAGAGACAAGAATGGGACCGAGGAAACCCTGAACTTCGCTCGAATAGTCCTATGTACCGGAGTACGTTTTGTCTGCTTTACATTGAATCTGCTCAATTGCTTCAACAGGGCTGCAACACACCAAACATTCCTTCCTATCTTTCTCAGGCTGCTGCAGACAGTGCTCAATTCAAGGGCCTCGTTTTTCACTCCTTGAAATTCAAAGCTCGAGTCGGAGAAATCCTTGAGAAGCCTCAGGATCCCGAAAAATCGGTGCTAATTGTTGGCTGTGGAAAATCGGCACAGGATATGGCTGCTTATCTGGCATCCCAAGGCCGCAAAGTCACTCTTGTGTTTGAAACTGCAGACTCCTTTATTGGAGGAGCCAAACCTCTGCCAGATTTCCTGCGAAAAAGCCGGTATTCATCTTTTACCGCTGTCAACTGAGTGGCTCGCTCAACTGGAATACAGATTTCTCACTGTGATGACGCCCCATATCGAACTCAAGTCTAGAATTGAGTTTGTGTTTTCTTTTCGACTTCTGTCCGCCGTTTTGACATATTAAAGGCGATTTTTGCACACTACGTGGCTTGGAAAATACATTGTATCGGCGTTTTGGAACAGATCAGAAACAGTGAGTAATCGATCCACTAAACAAGACAAGCTTGATGCTAATATACCTCCAGGATGCAGTGAGTACCTTGTACTTACACCACAGCCAACCTTGATATTAATAATCCCAAAGTTCTCCGCATTTGGGGTAGCAGCGGATTCACCTTTGCGAAAAAACCACCCGTTGTTTTGGACTTGTCAATTGAACGATGAAGGCGCCCCTCGAGACAATAGTTTCTTTTCTTTCGTGAACTCTGGGAAAATCGAACTTGTAGCTCCTGCTCGCGTCACTGGTTTCACGAATGATGGGGTCTCATTGAATGATGGAAGAATCCTAAACAACATTAATACCGTCATTCTCGCTACTGGCTATACCTCAAGCTGGGCGGGCTTGTTTGATAAAGGGACAATAGATGCTATTGGCCTCGATCGGTACCCTTTGCCTCCGAGTACCGATTCTAGCCCCGAATGGCCGTACACGACTTTCGCTTCGCCTCCTTCGAACCCAGACCTTGGTGAACCAGAATTCTCCGCCTTGTATCGAGGGATCATACCAGCTAGGAATCTGTTCAAACGCGACTTTGCTGTCAATGGTGCCGTCGTATGTCTTTTATGTTTCCTTTGGTCCAATCTGAAGTCTGTCTTCTAGTTTTCCACAAATAATGGGTACACTCACGAAGTCTGCGCGCATTATATATCTTCATACTTTCTGCGTGATCCTTTGCGCCTTCCTGAATCTGTCGAGGAAGCATTCAAAGATACAGCCAGAAATGCGCGATGGATGGCGACACGTTTTCCAACTGCACGAGTCAATGAATCTTATTCTGGTGCGATTTGTTTCCTCAAGTGAGCAACCATTTGTTAGCTGGGATGTTCCATTGACATGTCAATTCAGCTGGCCTCAATACGTCGACGAACTTTTGGAAGATATGGGACTGGAGACGAATCGAAGCGGTGGAAACTGGCTGACTTGGTTGTTCAAAGTCATGGATCTGAAAGAGATTGAGAACCTAAGCCAGGAAAGAGAGGCACGTAGACAGGCGGTAAAAGCTGGTTGAAGTCCGGGCATAACTATTTTGGTTTTGCTTCAACTAGGGAATACCGAGAAGAAGTTAGGTTAATTATAGATTGGGGATCACTCTGTACCCGCTCCCCAGTGAATGCAAGGTCTGTGTCGATGCAAGGCTCCTTTATTTCGTGTCTAAAGAGAGCATTCAGAGCATGTTCATATCAAGAAAGCGACTTACACGGTTTGTACATGATTTTGCACCGAATCATAGCTCGAGGAGTTGGTTTGATATTCTGGACAGCGAGTACGAATCCATGACCAACGAGCCTCCGAAGGGTCTGGATCATGGCTTCTGACTTTCAGTAGTTCTAGTGCAGTCAGCGCCCTGAAAGATCCATGTTCGGTTTCACAATAGTAGTCCCTCTCCTCATGCAGAATAATATGGAGAATCTGGCAATGGTTAGATTGTGTTTGACCGCAAGTTCAGGGGAAACTCACCGCCTCTCGCCATCGAAATACCACTCCTTCGTCGGATGATTGACAGCAAGTTTCGCATATGTATCGAGTCTCAACTTGGTCCATATCGGCGGCTGTCGCTGTAGCAGGGTCTAGTCCAGCCATTCGGACGAGAAACCTTGCAACTTCAGAGCAACTGTAAGAATACTGTACTTGAATTTCGATGCATAGTTCCGCTGCTCAGAACAGCGGTCGATAAGCGGTCTCCCATGAAACAATGGGCCGCCCCGCTGCATTCGAATACAGAGCAATAAAACACGAGACCAACGAGCTCCAGGACCTGCTGTGACCTTTCGACCTCATCTGCAACTTCGGTTTCGCAGGATCGAAACGGTTCCAGTCGCTTCACTTGGTCCCATAGATCACGTCTGCGCTACTCTGTCCAAGAGACAATAAGAGATGGAAATGCAAGTCTGAAAAACTGGCCTCCGGAATTGGCCCAGTTTGTCTCTCCAGGTCGTCGAATAAAGCCTTGATCACCGGCATTTCCCGTAGGTCAACCGGCTGGGGAAGTTGGTGTCAGTTTGTGGGCGCTATGGTCTCGAGGTGCTGAAGATATAACTTCTTAAAGCAAGTCTTGATTTCATATTGTCGTAGTTCGAGCAGACGCCGGTCTCGGTGTCCGCGAATAATCGGCTCGTACTTCTGGCGAAGGCGTCCCCAAACTGAACAGCGGTCAGAGATGATCAGCGAGAGATGAAAGATATTACTGTGATCTGTTAGGACACCTTTGCCCATAGATTCATGATCGAGCTCTTGCATGTCATCATAATCATATCCGAGGAGGTAAAACCTCTTCCCGACCCTGTCCTGGTTCAGAGGAAGCCATTGCTTGGGAAGAAAGACTTACTCGGTTGCACGAGCCTCCCGACGTATTCGATCTTCCTCCCGTTGAGTCACAAAAGTTCCATATCTATTCTTTCTGAACCAGGCTAAAGCCGCAGGTCCGTGTTAGCGAGATGGGTTATCAACCGAGAGAGGCACGATGAAACGGGACAGACCTTTCTAACTTGATCGACCAGTTCAAGTCGTTCGAATTTATATTCTTCGAGATTCTTACGAGCGTCTAATCGACCATCTGCCAACGCCTTCTCCAATTCTGCAACCTTTGCCTGGACCTTGAGAAGATGCTTCTTCTAGAACATCCGTTTTTCAGGGCCGTCTGGAAACAATGAGTACATGTCCTGCAAGAAAACTCGGACTTGACCGGTGAAGGGCACAAGGTCCAAAATGGACGCATCAAATTCGCGATTTCTGTATTCTGACCATGTACTGCACAGATTAGTGAAGTGTCGGAAATGGGACAAGCCAAAACCCACTTGGCTTGGACTCGGAGACAGGCTTTGCACACTCTCTTCATGATGCTAAAATCAGGATCACGAATACTTACCACCCGTCCCACATATCTTTACGAATCATCAGTCATGCTACAGAGCAAAGGCGGACTTGACATGCCTGACACCCCGCTCCGAATAAGAAACTGGCCCAGGCCATTTCAGAAAATCCAATTATGGGTGCAGGTGCTTCATGTCGCTGACGAGATCTCCTCCATGCAAAGCTTGCATTCTCAGCGACAAGGCCATCGTGACAAGCCCTGTTGACCTTGGCCAAATTCGAGAGATCCTTTGGGTCGAGAAAGCCAAAAATCTGGAAAGCGTCAACGAACGCGTCAATGTTCAACATTTTCGGTCCAACCTCGAATAGAATGTCCAGAGGCATAGTAGGCAGTAGCAGCCTTAGCCTGCCGGAGCGTTTATTTTGCTTGGGTTTGTTGGTCTTCTTCAACGTTTTCTTGACGGGCACAACCTCTTCTTCATCGCTGTTCGCGACGTCCTGGTCAAGTTATTCAAGTTGGAACTTGACTGCAAGTTTGGCCTTGAGCCTCTGGGACTGGCGCATCGCGGCTGGATGGAATCGAGGAGAAGGTCACGACTTCGTCACGCACGCCTCGAGCATTGTTTTTGGCCGCGCAAAGGCTAGATAGTCTCAGTCTCCTCAGGTTACTGCTTTTTTCTTCCTCGTTTCCTGATTTGCACGTCGCGACTTTGTAGGGCTAGAACGACGAGCTGATAAATTAAGTAACCTCTTGTCACTTGGCTCAGACCAGGATTTAGATATATTTTCAAGTCAACAGTTTGTCGACATATAAAACTCTCAATGCTCGACAAATCGGGCCCGATGATCATATGGAATAAAGCGTTTGTTTGGTTGTGTTGAGAAGAAAAAAGGCACACTTCATGATCCGCTTCTCTGTGGAACCGCGATTGAACCGCGATCTCGTATTTCGGAAGCTCGGCGCTCGCCAGCATTCAATTCTAGAATGTTACGTTTCCTACTCCATCGTCACGGTGCTCCATTTGCTCTGTGGGGTCAAATCCGCCGCAACATGACTTTGTCTCCTGAAGAGCCTCTGCATTTATCAGGGCTTGAAGGTTATGGTTATTATCCAGGCTCCCTGAACTATTCTCTGTTTGACGGCCGATAGACCATCATGTGCAAGGTAAGGATGTTCGCAAATCACCGACGAGGCATAAGCTGAACTTGATACACTAGCTGGGCTGGGCCCAAGGTTCTAATGTTTGGCCTTGCGGTATGCCTCACAGTGCTCTTTGATTCAATTTACCATTGCTGCAGAGACACGCAAGCATCCGACTTGAAACAAGTTGCAGTGAAAGTTCTCACCGCACATGCTACTGCCTCTGTGATCTCCGACCAATCACAAGAATTCAACGTCTTTCGCAAGATAGATGGTTTGAGAACCAGTCATCTTGGTGCTAAGCCTGCCTTGCGGGTATCGCGCTGTTTCACACATTACAGCAGTGTCGGAAACCACATCTGTTTTGCTACCGATGTCCTTGGTCCACATCTTGGAGTCCTCAGAATGTTACAACCTGGGAAGGTTTTATCTTCAGCTGTGACCCCGAGAATCATAAAACATGTACCTCTTGCTCTCGACTTTCTCCACACAGAATGCGGCTATCTTCATACCGGTGAGCTTAGATTTTTCTTCTACTCAAGCTTATCTATCGACTAATTTCTTTCAGATGTCAAATCGGACAATGTTCTTGCATCCTTATCCAATCGAGACATTCAAGAACAGCTGAGTGATATGACAATTAAGAACTCCAATGCCGAGCTGCGTGACACATCCACGGCGGTGCCTTCACGACCACTGAGGCTAGAAACGATACCTGGATGGTTTTTCTGTGAAATTGATTGATTGCGGAGAAGGTCTGAATTCAAAGTTCACCAATGTCTTCCGGTGAAGTTGATGCCTGGCCTCGCACCCCGAAGCTCCACTGCAGAGCTATCAGATCACTGGACAAAGTGTCAACCTACCCTGGTTCGAGCTCCAGAGGTTATCCTCGGACATTCATGTACCCGAGAGGTGACATTTGGTCTGTCGGCTGTTTGGTATGTATGATGCTTCAGTCTGAATTCCATCTAATTCCATCTCTAGTTCGGGCAAGACGCTACGCCATACTCGAAAGGTTTACAGCTTCACCACATGATCGAATATATGGGCCACGATTTCCCTCCACAACTTCTGACGGAGTCTCGTTTCTCCTCCAAATATTTTGAAGACGAAGGTCATCGATTCTTGACCATATCCTTCATGCGCTGAGTTCTTACAGGCAATCTTCTATCGAAAACCCGACTTGAAGCCGACGTCATTAGAGACCACGCTATTAGATATCGGACCTGTCGAGCCTGATCATATAGCGACGACAGCCTTCTTCCTGCGAGACTGTTTTGTCTCGACCGACCGCCGCAGAATTATCGAAGCATGAATGGATTACGCAGGACTCCTGATGGAACACGTAGTTCAAGAACCCTTAGTTTCCCTGTAACGCAACTCAACTCACAGATGAATCTCATCTCTTGAACTAGCTAAGACAAGACTGAATTTGATATTGCCTATTTTACATATCTATAATCTTTGATATTGCAACTTCACTGAAAAGGCCGTCACATAAAGCGAATATCTTATGAAGCGGATCGTACCTGTGCACCAAATGCCTCTACATGCAAGGCGACAGTTGGCCCGCCTTTCAGGATGTCCATGAAGCGATTAGTCTTCAACGATGATCTGACTGCTGCAGCGAGAGCGAGAGTACCGCACACTACAATGTCAGGTAAGCATTGAAACCGACAAAACTCCATGAGAATCATACCGTTCACTGAAACAGGACCCTCTGCGTCCTGGATTTCCGCGTCGACGAGTGCTTTCAAATCAGGCCGGCCCTGCTGGAAGGTAACGAGCGGGCTGGACAAGAGTTTTGCTTCGTCTCCTGTTTTCTCTTTGCTAGTTCCTCCATTAGACTCTGCAGATTCATGGACAGAGTCGTCGTCCCAAGAATCGCCGGTCGAGGTAACGTGGATTCGAATATCAACTGTAGTTGATGGTGTTTCGTTCTGAATTGCGACTAGTAGGGCTTCCGATATCCATGCCAAATGTTCTGGGAATTTTCATCGAATGTTCAGAACATGAATCGAAGAGGAGTATGTACCTGATTCTCTGATCGCCCAAACAAAGGTTATCTTACTGCTCGACAGCTGTCCAGTGTTTGCTCGGCTACGAATGTCAGAGTCTCAACTGTGCCGATCATTTGAGAAAGTCATACCAAAGTAGGTCAAGTAGTAGTGGAAGAGTGAAGGCGACTCCAGAACCACCTAATTCTCATGTTAACCGCGACATATATCGAGGTAGAAGGTGCGCCACATACCAGCAATCAACAAAATTCGGTCGAAACCGAGCAATGCGGGTGGCGAACTGTAGGGACCATCAAGTAGTATTTTCATCTCTTTTGATTTTCCTTCGACTCCATCCTCGACTTTATTGAGAAGCTTCCTGGTAAAACCATTCCTGACGCGTACGAGAAACACGAGTTTCTTTCCTGCTAGATTCTCCACCGAAGAAGAATTGGGACTCTTTTCAGAACCGGAACCTGCAGAACCAGCCGTGATCGCCGTGGCAGAAGCCGAATTCGCTGGAGAATCAACGGTACATATCGTGAAGGGGTGAGCTTGGAGCGGAGCAAGGCTGGGAATTGTCAAATAAACGCTTTGGCCTGGAGCCCAGCGAATATATTCGGGTCTCCTCATCGTGACTCGGAGGAAATGAGGCGAAAGAACATCGACGGATGCTTGATGGTTCTCTGGGACGCCTTTAGAGAGGGGGTTGAAGTATCCCCAATTGAATATTATCATCCTGGCGAGGCGAAGGAAGCGATCAAGGGCCCAGAGGAGGATAGCGGGCCAGACATAGAAGCCCTGTCTGTTCATTGTTAACTAAGCTTAAATGTGAACGAATCATCGTACTGTAAGCCGTTCGAATGGTAGTAGCCCGAGAGTATGAACATTCTGAGCTTCCATTAGAGTTGAACGAACTTTCAAGATCAAATGGAACTTACACTCCGAATACAGTGTGCATGATTTTGAAAGACTCATATCCGGCCTCTCTGATGGGTCGAAGAGAGAGTATGCTCAATAGACTCAGCGAAGTCGAAGCAAGAAGGCCGCACTGGATCCATGTGTGATCCCAAGTTACATCACCGGTGAGGCTGAGAAATCGTCAGTGACAGTCGCATTTCCGGTCGAATTCGTACCCAATCATCAACTGCATGAAGAGTTTAATGAGTGTACAGATGCCACAGTCCACGCACCCTTCCAGCTCCATGAATCCAGAATAGGATACAGAGAATCCTGGCAGATAGACGATGCAGATAGTTCAACTACTCTTCGAGTCATAACTGAACCGTAAGAGGCAGATGATCGCGCTTACCTTGTCAAAGCTAATCCCAGTGAGAACTTGGAAGATTTAGCGAGCGATTAGAAATCAGACCAAGAGAATCTCACAAGATAAGATGTTGTTCTTCGTGCCAAGAGCAGGTCATCAACGCAAGTTGAGACCCAGCGATATTGCCAACTCTGTTAGCCCAGAATCTGGGATCCAGTTTGGGACCGGTTGACGCATCGGCTATAGAAGGACCGTAAGTTGAAGGCAGATCAAAGAGCCAGATTTGAAACGTACAATTTACGAAGGACCAAGTGAATAAGACGATAATATATACGCATGTCAGGGATACCTCAGCGATGTTGACAGTGTAGGCTCCGCCTAAAGCCACTGGGACGGTGATTCGGAAGGCCAAGACTCGAAAGAGGTTCAACAGAGCAAGCGGAATTCTCTGGTACGATATTTCGGAAGATCTTGTATTCTTGACTGGTTTTTTGAAGGAAGATCCGTAGCGGACAAGGAGGTGGAAAATCGAGAGGAGAGCTATGAAACTGGCGACCAAGTACCATACTTGTTTGGGGTAGTCCAAGGCCCTCTGGACGCGAACTAGTCTGTCCGGGTCGACGGTCTGAGCCTTGAAATCGTTGAAGGCGTCATCAAACATAGTTGGTAAACTCATGGAAGGCGGAAAGCGAACTGGAATTAATAAGAAACTCGCGTTACACTTATATGCTAGTAAATCCTGTTTCAATGGGTCAGCTGTGAGAGTCTTACGGCTTCCATCGTACCGGAAGCTCCACGAGTTCGTCTTCATTCTTCATTGACAGATCGAAAGACCCAACAGGCTCTTCCTCCGAACGAACGCGACGTCTCCAGGAAGGAGAACGAGAAAAAACTGGCATTCGAGACGCGACTCGGCCGATTCAAAGTTGAAATTAGTCGTCTTTGAGCAGCATATCGTTACGAGTAGCTCGATCACGATGGTCAATAGTCCCGAGTTTGTAAAATGCCTGGAGCGGCGAATTGGCTTCTCGTTATCTGATCAGGCTTATCGTATCAGATAAGAAATTCTTATCAGATTGTCACTTGGAGCAATGCGGGACCGTGTTCCAGCCTCTTCCACGTCCGTGAGACTCCCGCGGTCGTCGGGGGATCTGTACCACGATCGAATGAATGAAGAAACATCCAGTTGACAAAGTGCCAGACTAGATATCTCTGGAATTGTTGGCAAGGGACTGTACTGCATAGGCCTTCAAGGAGACTCGAAATCAGGTCTTCCATGACCACCATCTGCTTGAAACCATCAAGCGTGGGATCCTTGGAATATTATTAGCTTTTTTCAGGGTCGAACGGTGCGATACTACGTGGATATTATTATATGATAATGTGTGATTGTGCGGAAATACACGACCAGTACTGCGTTTCAAAACGAGGAATCGTGTCACTGTGCGAGCCAGAGGACATGGAATTCGTATCCCTGTCAAAAGCGCTGCAGTCTAGCCAGATATATGCTCGAATTTCAGTCGTAGTTGGAGAAATTAAGGCGTCTACTCGGTTCTGAGCTATTTATGCTTTTTTGATTGGTTCGGGCGAAACCACTGTGGGAACTTCGGCGTCTCACATCACTAATGAATGATTTTGTCCTTGTCAGCTTGAGCTCTTGCCATTACACATTCATTCCTGCGCTGTGCGCCCAGCCTTTTCTTCATTCCGTCAGCTCCTTAGCTTCCTTTTTGAACCACAATGTCAAAACTACTCTCGTCCCTCCTCACACCTTTGACGGCCACCTTTAGAGCCGCCGGTGTTGAGCTTCCTGTCGGTTCCAGGGAACCTCTCATGGCAAAAGAACTCGATGGATCTGCTCCAGAAAAGTGTGAGCTGAGAATAGAGGGAATGACCTGTGGGTCTTGTGTAGAGGTGAGCAACAAGTTTCTCCACTTCATTCATTGCTGACAATTATTCCAGGCAATCGAAGGGATGCTTAGGCCACAGGCTGGCATTCATTCAATAAAGGTCGCCCTGCTTGCGGAGAGAGGCGTCATTGAATATGACCCTGCTCTATGGAACCCTGACAAGCTCGTCAACGTCAGTTACATTGTTCCTCCATTTCTCTGCTGGTTCTCATTACCCTCTTGATTGTAGGAGATTTCAGACATTGGTTTCGATGCCACCCTTATCCCGCCAACTAGAGAAGACTCAGTTACCCTGCGGATCTACGGTATGACCTGCTCGTCATGTACTGGGACTGTCGAGAATGGCCTCGGTGCCATTCCCGGTGTTCTGTCGGTCTCGGTGTCTCTCGCGACCTCAAACTGTGTGGTCCAGTTTGACCGTAGTCTCATCAATCCCAGAGAACTCGTCGAACACATAACCGACATGGGCTTTGACGCGATGGTTTCCTCTGCGTCAAATACAACACAGGTCCAGTCGCTCACTCGGACCAAGGAAATCATGGAATGGCGCTCACGCTTCATGTGGTCGCTTTCATTCGCTGTCCCAGTCCTCCTGATTGGAATGGTCTTGCCCCACATTCCTTTCTTCCATCCGATCCTCTCATTCCGTCTATTCACTGGGATATACCTTGGTGATGTCCTCATTCTCCTGCTTACAACGCCGACTCAGTTTTGGGTTGGTGCCAAATTCTACCGAAACGCGATCAAGTCGCTGAAACATCGCTCCGCCACAATGGATGTTCTAGTCATGCTCGGCACGTCATCGGCCTATTTCTATTCTGTATTTGCAATGCTCTTCGGCATGTTCAACTCGACACCAGATTTTCGACCTATGCTCTTTTTCGACACGAGCACGATGCTGATCATGTTTGTGTCACTAGGTCGATACCTGGAGAACAAGGCGAAAGGACGTACCAGCGCGGCCTTGACCGACCTCATGGCCTTGGCTCCTTCCATGGCTACAATTTATACCGACGCTCCCGCTTGTACCCAGGAAAAGAAGATTGCTACCGAGCTCGTCGAGGTCGGGGATACCATCAAAATTGTCCCAGGCGACAAAATTCCTGCTGATGGAACAGTTATTCGCGGTACATCCAGCATCGACGAGAGCGCTATCACTGGTGAACCGGTTCCAGTGCTGAAGCAAGTCGGAGATGGTCTTATTGGTGGTACCGTCAATTGTCTTGGGACCTTTGATATGGTCGTCACCCGGGCAGGAAAGGATACCGCCCTGGCGCAGATCGTGAAGCTGGTCGAAGATGCCCAGACTTCAAAGGCACCGATTCAAGCTTTTGCCGACAAAGTGGCAGGATTCTTCGTACCGACCGTCATCTCTCTCGCTCTTTTGACATTTATTGTCTGGATATTGGTCTCGAGCCTTCTTAGCGACGAAAGCCTTCCTGCCATGTTCCATGCTCATGGTTCGAGCAAACTAGCGATCTGTCTTCAGATGTGCATCAGTGTTGTCGTCGTCGCTTGTCCTTGTGCTCTCGGTCTCAGTACACCGACTGCTATCATGGTCGGCACTGGTATGGGAGCGAAGAATGGGATATTGATCAAGGGAGGAAGGGCTTTAGAGGCGAGCAAGAGTATCAAAAGAGTCGTGATGGACAAAACTGGCACTGTCACTGTCGGGAAACTCAGTGTTGTCGGAATGTGCTGGGTCCCGACTTCTGGAAGCCTTCAGGTCAACGAGGAAATGTACGCCGGTGACGTTAGTCTCGACGACGTCTGTGGCGACGGTATCACTCTTCGAAGAGACATCATGGCTCTTCTCAGTGTCACGGAAGCTCGGTCAGAACATCCTCTGGCAAAGGCCATCGCGCTCTATGGCAAAGAATTACTCCGGGATCATCAGCCTTCGAAATCTGAGCCAGAACCGGAAGTAGTCACCTTTGAGAGTGTCACCGGTGCTGGAGTCAAGGCTGTCTTGAGTCTGAAAGGCTCAAAGTACACATTACTTGTCGGCAATGCTCGATTCGTCATGGAGGCGGACGAAGGGAACGTCCCAGGGTCGCTGGTTAGGTTCGAAGACCAGGAAACCAAGCTGGGACGGACCATCATCTATGTCGGGATGCAGAAACATTCCTCTTCTTCATCACGTCCCATTCCAATTGTCTCTGTATCTCTCGCCGATTCTCCGAAAGCCTCCAGCAAATATGCCATTCGAGCTCTGAACAAGATGGGTATCGAGGTCAACATGATGACCGGAGACGGAAGAGCGACAGCACTTGCAATAGCAAAACAGGTCGGAATTCATCCAGATGGTGTCTGGGCGGGTATGACGCCAAAGGGCAAAGCGACAATGATTGCAGAGCTCATCGAGAAGCACAAAGAAGGTGTTGCCATGGTCAGTTTTCTTTTATCTCGTTCTTAGTCTTGGCATATCGTTAATACCCATTTTTTCGGACAGGTCGGCGATGGAATCAACGATTCACCTGCCTTGGTCGCTGCGACTGTCGGCATCGCCCTGTCTTCTGGGACCTCTGTCGCCATCGAAGCTGCTGACATTGTACTAATGCGATCCGACTTACTGGATGTCGTTGCAGCGCTCCATCTTTCCCGAAAAATTTTCTCAGTCATCAGACGTAATCTTGTCTGGGCCTGCATCTATAATGTCCTTGGCATACCTTTGGCCATGGGCTTCTTTTTACCATTCGGACTTTACATGCATCCAATGCTAGCGGGAGCTGCAATGGCCTTTTCCAGTGTCAGCGTCGTCAGCAGTTCGCTGACTCTTAAATGGTGGCGGAGACCTGTCGACAGTGTAATGCCTGCTGAAACTGCTGCAATTACTGGAATGGCCTGGTCAGGAATGTTTTTGGATAGCGCTAGAAGTGCTGTTGGAGAGGCCTGGGGTAGCGTCCGTGGAATGGTCGGTCAAAGAGAGGACGGTTATACTGCATTGCCTGTCGAAATGAGCGCCAGGTCTGCGGTTTGAGGGATCTAATGCTTTATATATCTATTTGTAAACACTATAGCTACTTACATTTCGCTTTCTAGCTTTCCATTGTATGTTTAGTACCATCCCAAAGGTTTTGGAAATCGGGTGTCTTCGACATTGAACTATCTTTAACCTGATTCGGTGGGATGGGATTACTTATTGAGCAGCGACTGAGAGCGTCAAAGAATGCAATTGTAATGGATTGGGAAAACGACAGCAAGTTCAAAACTGGGAAGAGACAGTGGCTCTGGTCTGGGCTGCCTTGAGCAAAGCGGATCGGTAGCCACCACTATAATGAGCGCGTACAATGTACTCTTTGGGTGGTTCTCTTCTGGGACGCGATCGTCGTGGAGCATGTTCACCGAAGCTCAGATAAGATCTAAGCTCTTCTCGTTGGCTTTTCTGACGATCCATCTCTTGAACGACTTCTCTCAACGGCGACGGTGTCGGTGGAGAAGTTTGATTGACATAGCTCAAAGACCTAGGCGGGTTCGACTGTGAAGCTTGGTACATTGTCGGTCCAATAGTGCAAGTGATTGAACTTGATCGTCGACGACCAATGGAGGACTGATGATGAAATGACAACGATGGTTTCTCGACTTGTTCAATTGGCGGACAATTCTTGGAGGTCTGCGACTGAAAAAAAAAATGTTCAATGACTAGAGATAAGCTGAAAAGGGCGTTTACCTCAATATCGACTTGTTCAGCTCTAAAGCTATTGTCCCACCATTGCAGGAAATGTATCGCCAGCTTGCAACCAATGAACAACAGCAACATGAAGACCGCAAAGGAAATTCCGGCGATAATTGTCCAACGCTTGTACTTTTCACTTTCGTCCAATGGCGTCGGAGGAGCAGCGACTTGGTCGAATCGATGGTCGTCGGTTTCAGCGAACGTGAACTCAATCATAGCGATGCAGAATTAAAGAACGAATAAAAGAGCGTTGTAGTATGTTGAGGAAAGGTCCAAGCTTAGGAGAAATCAACCGTCGCGTCAGCCATGTCTCAGACCAAGGTTGTAGATGTCTCAAATAATTTTTGACGAATTGCTAAGACATGGATAAATTATTGACGACTTGAGGATCAGTCGAGCGCGTCCAAGGCACTGGAAAATGGGATCAGCATACGGAAAAGTGAGCCCGTTGGGCCCCTTACCCGTCGAAATTACGCGCAGCTAGCTCAAGCTCTTCCTCAAAGGATCTCTTGACTGAATATTTGCCGCTAGCACGGCCATTTGGGTTGCGCACATTAGTTTGAGGGACGCTGGCAGCAGCAACCTTCAATTTTGCGGCTATGGGACGGGGAGCCCGCGCTGGTGTCGCCATCTTGCTCAAAGCAAACGCTCCAGCGCCTAATACGAGATGCTTCGCAATCTGAGCTGGTATAGTCCGGGCAACCAGGGCTTCTTCTCGACTTCCAGAGCTATAGCTTCGTCAGTGAACTGTCCAGATTGGTTTGTGATATCACTCACAAGGGAGCAGCAGCAGCCAACAGGCCGCATGAGACAAGAACAGCTGATGAGACGATGGCGGATTTCATAGTTGAATTAAAGCGAAAACAAGACCAGCTCGTTTCGAGATGAGGAGAGGAGACAAGCTGAGCAGGTGGTCACTGGTTATTTTCAATTTCCTTATCCGGCGATTTGATGATCGACATGATCGCATGACGGTTACGATGCACTAGCCTTACTCCGCCAATTTATTTTCTCAATTTATTTTTGATGCCGGTGATACGACCTCTTTGGGCCTTACATGTGATGTCGGAACCTGAATATAATTCTCGAGGTTGGGTCTGAGATTGGCTCTGAGCTGGGGACATGTCCGTGGCTACATTTCTGAGCATCTCGAGGCCATCAAAAGCTCCATTACCAACGGGAAGCATGGTGGTTGGGACTTGGAAAGGTTTGTTGATTGATGCCGGGCTCTCGGCATGCACACACACAGTTCAAACCCAGATATCACATGCTATGCTCAAAGAGGTCGTATCACTGATAATCACTGTCACCAGCATCAAAAAATAAATTGAGAAAATAGATTGGCGAAATAAAGTAAATTGAGTAAGGCTACTGCGTTGGGAACAAAAAAAATCGGAGCGGGAAAAATGACACAAAAAAATATTCAGTTTCCCGCCTCAGCCAAATTTTGCCCCGGTATCCGACCCGTATGGTAGCACCAAGAAATATAATGTTTTTCTAAACATCTTTCTTGTCCGGTTTTATTTGTTCCCAACGCAGTGATGCTCAATCTGCTCAAGTCACAATTAAATAATATCTTAAATAACCTGGATCGACACTAGACCAGTATGACATTCACTCTCTTAGCCTTCAGCCGGTTGACAGCAGTCCGAAACACCTCTTGTTTCGCTGCAGAACGTTGGCATCGAAGGATCAAAGTAGTTATCCGCTCTTTCCCTCCACTCCGAGATTCGACCATTTGTACCCAGCCTTCCTTTATAAGCTTGTCCCCCGCTGCATCATCTTCCAAGTTCAGATCCAGATACTGAAGTTCGGGCAAAATCGTATTACCCAATCGACGGAAATGGAGCTGTTGAACTATTTCTGCAAGCTTGGGTCTAGGACCGCTCCGATCAAGTTCATGCTCTATGGTACGCATCCTGAGGGCTGTTATTTTCGGCGAGAGCTTGAAGGCATCAATGACAGTAGAAGGTCCAACCATAGCCAAGCTTCCGGAGAGCGAGAGACCCTGGAGCTTACAGGCCGAACGTGATATGAACTGGGGTAATGTGAAATGGGATGAATCGGGATTGCAAGTTAATGCTAATGTGTGAAGCTCTGGTGCGGTGAAGGCGTCCAAGAAAAACTCTGGACATTTCAGTCCCCGAAGGTTATCGAGTGTGACGTTTGTTGCAGGAAAACGGGGAGCATTTGCAGCATGAGATGGTGCTACAAAGATACCCAGCTGTTGTAATTCAGCACAGTATTGTACAATCCGGAGACATTCTATCGGCCAATTGGGATTGTCGGAGGAAGCTTCATCGGCCTGAAACTTTAGCTGCTTGAGCTGCGGCCAAGGAAGTGAATCCAGACACGACAACGAGATGCAGGCTTCACGGAGCTCTGGTGCTATCGAGAATGCATTGCCACCGTGACAGCGTCCCATCCAGACGAGTCGTTTGAGATTCTGAAGTCGACCTCTGATTCTTTCAAAGAGAGGCGCCGAAGAAGGAGAGACAGTATGGAAGCTAGCATCTTCCCACCGTTCAGACAGGCCAAGGAACACCCTTAACACGTCCTCGGGCCTATTTGGCCCTAGATATTCATCTGTCGGGTCTTCCTGGTTATGATGTTCACCGACAAAGCTGAAGGTCAAGGTGTGATCTCCTGCTCGACGTATCGTTTCGTCAAGGATGCGAAGACTGTCCGACATGTAGGACCATTGGTGGTCGGGATGACTGAAATCGACCTGAATCGAGTACCACAGTTCTGGGGTGTATAGAACTGCTTCTCTCCAGAGCGAGGAGACATGACTGGCGACCCAAGGGATCTCATCCATGTCGAGCGGGTTCCATGCTAGATTGGACGGCATTGCATGAAGAATGATTTTGGCAATAAGGCTCTTTGTAAACCTTCGAAGGGGTGAAGCGATAATTCTGCGAAGATGAAGTTTCTCGCGAAGCGCCTTCTTTTCCTCGTGAATCTGATCCAGCGCGCTCTTCAGCTGCTGTTCGTGCAATTCCAACAATTGTAATCGCTCCTCGGCTGCCCGGATATCCGAAACACTTCGAGGAATCTCATCCTTTGGTGGGGGTGTGTTTGTTTTGAGAAGATCCTGGAAGAAGGTCCTATATTCCTGGTTATCTGAACGAAGTGCTTTGATTGCACTTTCGTTTGATAGAGCACTAGGCTGGCCGCATGATTGACAAATTTGCAATGCTAGGGACATCTAAAAGCTCTCATTCAGACATCGTCAACTGCCAAGCTGAAGCAAGGACCCACCTGGACCAAGCGATGACGAGCAGTAGGGAGGGGGCGTGGCAGTGCTGCACAAATATACCACAATAACGCGACCGCGTGCAGGTTCCCACGGAAACTGTTTCACCGATCCTTTTTGGTCTGTGGCTTTTTCTCGGTCTGGTCGTCGATATCCTCAGTCCGCTACATTCAGTAAACTTGGTGGACTCTGCTAGCCTCTGCTCATCATGGGATGGATACTATATGCCGCTTACACTGCCTCACAGTCGCCTCAAAAAGTCATATGTTGTATGTTCGAATATTTCCTTTCGTCAGGTGGGCTGAACTTCTCTTCCTAGTCCATGGATAAGGCGATAACTTCGTCTCGTTGATGCGCTCGTAACTTGGAAGGATTGGGAACCTCGGAACGACTCATTCTCCGCTGGCGTCGATTTCGTGACAAATATGAGTAAAGGGACATGGAGAACGTAAAAAAAATCTTTCTGCAGTCTTCCCTCCTTCAGCAATGGTCACGATAACCAAAGCCTTGGTCACCTCGAGCGATGGCGCCAAAATCTACGCAGAAGCTGTAGGCGACTCTGGGAAGCCAGCTCTCATCCTAGTCCACGGATACACTTTGAGCACTGTTGTATTCGACAAGCAGTTTCACGACCTTCTTCTACAAAAGGAACTCTTCATGGTACAGTTCTACAGCTCCTTTAGGTTTGTCTCGGTCTCGTAATCTTCCAGATACGATATGACATGCGGGGTCATGGTCAGAGCGCTATGCCAGAGACAGAGGCGGGCCATGCTTCAAAACTGTACGCCGACGATTTTCTAGCAGTCTGTGAGGCTTTCAAGGTTGTCAAACCTGTTTTTGCAGGATGGTGAGAGCATATGAACTCACTGTATCTGGTCACTCATCCTTCTCCAGGAGCTTGGGTGGTAAGGAATCTAAATTGAATACATTTTCTCCACCGTTTATGGAAACTTTTAGCTGCCAATGTTACCGACATCTGTGCCCATTTAGGTGCAGACTTCATCTCTGGTGCCATTGTGATGGATGGTCCACCGTATACTGGAGCCATCAGCAGAATCATCCCAGCTCCCGCCTTGAATCGCATTATTGCAGGAATGTCTATAACCGACGTCGCTCTGTACAAAAAGCGGGCTCTGGCTTTCGTCGATTCAGTATTCGTCGATTCATCTACAGTTCCATTTGACGTCCGACTCTCTTGGGCTGGCGCAAGCCTGTGCCAACCGCCTGTTGTCTCAAAGCTGGTTTGGGAGAGAAAGCAAGACGAGACTGCGCTGCATGAGGCTGGCAGAAAAGGACTGCAGCTTCTCTGTATGTATGGTAAGTCTTTGGATCCCTCAAGTTACCGAGCTCATCGGAATATTCACAGGTGACGCTCAACGAGCTAGTGGCATGGCCATTGTTAAAGAGTTACAAGGGCATTTCAAGGATATTCAAGTTGTTGAACTTGACGAGTCAGCTCATGCCTTCTTTTATGAGAGAGCAGCAGAGACAAATGCAGTTTTGCTCAACTTTACCCGTGAAGCCTGTTCTGCATAGCTCTGTATGTATCAAAGAAAGCCCAAGTTCTCGCTCGGCATTTTCCACTGGTCAATAATCGTCGCCTTCATTACTTGTCTGATCATCCAGTCCGCTGTATGCAGGTATTCAGCTCATCATTTCGACCAACGACACTCGATGATCATCTAATTTCTCGACACCATCTATTGTATTGCTTCCAGCAACCCTGGTTTCAGGAAGACATACATATTTTACGTTCTGACTGTTTCGCTTCCTCGTTTCAAACTGAACTTCTTTTCCCAGTTCACTGAGAGCCGGAAACTTTGTCGCATTCAACGTGTACCTCGGAATGACTCATTACCCCCTGGCGTTAGGCCACTGCGTGGATATGGGGATGAATACCAAGATTATACACCAGATTATGAGTAAAGGGTCCCGGAGATATAAAACTCGTCGATTTGACCTCTCATTCCCCAAAATGGTCACCATAACTAAAACCTTCGTTACCTCCAGCGATGGCGCCAAAATCTACGCAGAAGCCGTAGGAGATCCGGGAAAGCCAGCTCTCATCTTGGTCCCTGGATATACTCTGAGCACTGTTGTATTTGACAAGCAGTTTCACGACCCTCTTCTGCAAAAGGAGCTCTTCATGGTACATTTTACAATGATTTCAGACTTTCAGAGTCTCTGTCTCATAGCCCTTCTCTCAGATACGATATGACATGCGGGGCCATGGTCAGAGTGCCATGCCAGAGACGGAGGCCGAACATATCTCAAAACTGTATGCCGACGACTTGGTAGCCGTCTGTGAAGCTTTTAAGGTTGTGAAGCCTGTTTTTGCCGGATGGTGAGAGCAAATGAGATCACTGTATCTGGTCACTCATCCTTTCCAGGAGCTTGGGTGGTAAGGCTTCTAAAATAGTCGAAAATTCCCACCGTTGATGATGACTTTGAGGTACCATCGTCACCGACATTTGTGCCCATCTAGGTGCAGATTTCATATCTGCTGCGATTCTGATGGCTGGTGTGCCATATACTGGCGCCATCGTAGGAAGAATTGTTCCTTCTCCCGTCTTTGATATCGTCGCGGGAATTCAGCAGACGTCCGACGTCACCTTGTACAAGAAGCAGACCATAGCATTCGTCAATTCAGTATTCCTCGATCCATCCAGTGTTCCGTTCGACGTCCGACTTTCTTGGGCAGGCTCTGGCCTATGTCAACCGCCTATTGTATCAAAACTGGTTCTCGAGAGAAAGCAAGAAGAGATTGCCTTCCACGAGGCTGGCAGAAAAGGACTCAAGCTTCTTTGTATGCATGGTAAGTCTGTGGTTCAAGTCAAGTTAACGAACTCGTCCGAGGAATGTTTTAGGCGTACATGATGCTCAACGAGTCAGCGGTATGGCTGTTGTTGAAGAGTTACGAGGGCATTTCAAGGATATCCAAGTTGTTGAACTTGAAGATGCTGGTCATGCCTTCTTTTACGAGAAGTCGGAGGAAACCAATGCTGTTTTGCTCAACTTTACCCGTAAAGCCTGTTCTGCATGATATTAGGGAAAATGTTGCCGTGTACAAATTGCAATAAATATAGTGCGAGTGAAGCTAGCTGTCAGGCTTGCCGGATTCCATCCCTTGAACAAGCTTCATCAACATCTCCTCGATTCTGACTTGTCTTTCTTCGATGGCTCTAAGTCTCTCCATGGTCATTGAAGTATCGTCTCCGTGTTCCTCCTCTGCCTTGACTTGGCCGGCGGTCAGGCCAGAAGACGGCCCTGATTTGGGCGGTGATCCGGCTCCTGGGCTTGCCGACAAAGGCAAAGACTCGAAAGCAGGAAACTTTCTTCCAGCGCCTTGGTTCAAAGGCAGCTGTTGTTGACTGGAAGAGCCATTGCTATGCTGGTAAGGATGTCCGTCTGTTACACCTCGTATATGCATCGAAGACATTCTGCGTCGATGGACTAGACCGTAAGTCACAGCGTTAGAAGGTGGACTGTTGGCTGGAGGTGACTGGAAAGGATCAGACTCGTCTGCGTCAATGACAAGAGGCTGGTAGATCTGGGCTAAAGGGCTCGTGAAATTCTGGGCAGCACCTTCCACCGTCAAACCTCTAGCCATTTGCGAATTAAGGCGAGCCCGAGGAGGTGAACCCGGCGCATGAGGTGGGCTAAGAGGCGACCGGGTCGGAGCAGAGAAGGGCGACATCCGCCTCTGCCTTGTAAGTTCAAATCCAGCTCCACCGCGAGGTGAGCCAGCCTCAGATGTATCGAGGGCACTGGTTTCAAATTCATCTTGAATCTCGAAGATCTATTATCTTGTTAGCAGATTCTTCAAGATATCGAGAAAGACCTCACAGCATCGATATCACCACCTGAACCTGCCAAGCCTTCGAAGAATCCTTATCAAGCCAGTCAGCACAGAGAACTTCAACTGAGATAAGATCACTCACCGAATCTCTTCACCTGTCGAGGCAAGGTATCATATATTTTCTCAATGGCAGCTCCGATAGTCTCGTAGAATCCAATGGTGCCACTGCGCTTGGATTGACGTTCATATAAAGCGATCAGCAGAAGGATGGGAAAGCTTGTTAATCTATCTTCTAGTGAGTTTCGTTGCAGGCCTCCTGTAACAGTTGACCATACCGAATCATGAAGACATTGACCTGGAAATGAGATTGGTAGTTCGAAGGGAATAATACCGACATACCTTGTGAAACCAACGGGGACTCAGAACATAGCTCATGGGGAGCATGACGAACAAGGCGAAAAGATTGATCGGAGGTTGATAAGAAAAAAGCGAATCCGCCTTGACTCTGTGCTTCAAGTTAGCAGGCATGGGCAGTCCTGGAAGTACCATACCCTTCGATCGTTGAGACTGCTCTCCGGAACATCGCCTCAGCCGCAGCATCTTCGTTGATCTTGGCGAATGTGTTTGACAATATCTGGAAGACACATTCAGGACATTTTGGACAAGACCAAGACAGAAAACCTTACAGAGACCAGAACTTGAAGAAGAGACTGGGTCAGCTTTATGCAAATGACTGAGAAGATCACCGACTTGTGAGTAACAGCGTATTACTGAGACACGCATAGGTGACCTTGAAGAGGTCAGACAGGCCAATACATTCCGACGACGCTTACCATCAATATGGGTCCAAAAATGAAATGGAATTCAGCTTGGAGATCGCTCAGCCATCAAATCTCTGGACAAACAAGAGGAACATACTAGATTTGTCAAACCCACTTGCGTCTAATCCGAACCACAAGTCCAGCATCCACCAGGCAATTGTACTATGAAGAAAAAGGATCAGTGATCGCATGAAGTAGAGACTCATCTCACCCACCCAGCAGTGAATCTAGATAACGGGAGTCAATTAAAGAATCGCCGTCGGAACAGGTGCTTACTGGGCTTGAGTGCGGCTCAAACTATTGGGAATCTTCGTTAGCCTTTGGAAATGAGAAGGAAGAATTCGACGTACGTCCATAGAGCATACAGAAACCCGCAGAAGCAGAAGGCCGCAATAAGCATCAGGACCAGGAATTGCATCATCATAGCACGTAGAGACAGAACCATAAGATTGTTCTTGAGAGTAACAAAGGCCAATCTACGATGGTTCAAAGCTTTAGAACGAGATACCGGACACAAGAAACTTCTCACCGAGGGAACAATAAACAGGCAATGAGTGCAAGACAGTCTGTCCCCAGCTCTCGCGCCCAGACACCTGAATGGAAAAATGGGCATTGGTTTAACAAGGCGATGAAGGACTAACGATCGTTTGTAACACCGTAGACCCTGAGAATGGCGTATATCCAATATGTTGTTACTGAACCAAATGAGTTGGAGAGCGTAAAAAACTGGCAAGTAGCTACCAAAAGCCAGATCGAATCCGTTCTAGATACACTGTTTAGAAAGGTTCGAGTTCAAGATAGAGATTGTACCCATGTTCCTTTGAAATAGACTTGGCAGACGCTCAGCTTTTATCCAACTCGGAGCGGGCTCAACTCACCTTTGATTCCATGCTCCTGCATTGCAGCGGCCTTTTCAAGCGTGAAACCGCATGCATAGACCATAAATAATAGTTCGGGAGTATTCAGATGGTGCACATCATTCAGTTCAATGGCAACAACAAAAAGCAGAAAAAGTATCAAGAAGCTGAAATGACGTCATTAGTAGAAGCCGAGCAGATGAAGCGAATATACTTCATGTATTCCAGAACAGAGCGGATTGCAGGAACCTTGAGCCTAGAGTTAAACTGTGAGGAAGCGTGAAGCAAATGGCGTTGAAGGACGCACCGATAATGGTCTAGAAGGGGTGCACGATGCGGATCATAAAAGTGAATTGGAGTCCTTTTATACGTCTATTGTAGACGTTAGAGATTGGGAAAAGGGACATCGAGACCCTCACGTCTGACAGAATAGAATGTGTGCTCTCTGCTTGATATACGCATTTGCCCCTAACATAGGAACTCAGTAAGAAGGATGGAGTGGAGATCTCGGCGGGCGTACGTCCAGATATTATCTATGACCTTCTGGCAAGATGAACTCTTGATGAAGCGCTTCGCTTTGCTCAGTATAGCCATCTCAACTGGAGCAAGTCAGGGAGTTTCCAAACTCGACGGCGGAAAGAAGCTCACTGGCATTGCCAACTCGTTCTTCTAGGTCGTCATCCCTCTCTTCTCGAGCCGCATCCAGAACATTCGGATCCGCACCGCTATAGACCGACCAGACTGTGGTGAGCACAAAGGTAAGCCGAAGCACACTGTGACTCTCTTCACGAAATATCCTGCGGAAAATAAGCGGTCGGTCTTCAACAGGTCTTCTCGAATACCTAATGGCAAGGATCTCGCAAAGAGTTGCTCTTGATTTGGACAAGGAGGAGGTGGCGATTGACTTGTCCCGATTGAAATAAACTCGGTTCAGAAGAAGACAGAAGACAATGGACATGTTGCCTGCCCGTTGAAGCGCGACATATTTCTCAAACAATGGTCTGACTAGTGTATAGGTGAGGTCTGGAGCAGTCAAGGCATCATAGCTCAACGGAGTGTCGATGAAATGCTGGAGAAAAATATGAGATAAAAATATAGAAGCTAAGAAAATTCGCACAATAATATCATTCCGAATCATCTGTATGATTGGGAAAACCTCGACATGAGTATCTGGAAGCAGTGGCTCATGCTCTTCCGGGGCCATAATATGGCAATGTCAAATTTCAATGCGGAAAAATGAAGACAAGGGTCACGCGTTTGAAGACCACGCGCCGCTCCCCCATGTCGACGACGCAACAGACGGCCCCAAAGCCAGCGCCAGCGACCCAGCTGCCCGTCAAGATTTACAATGCAGTCTATTCCTCTGTCCAGGTCTATTCAAAGCCCTTTTATATGTATTTTCACTGATTCAAAGCCCAGGTCTATGAATGTATGATTCGGAGCATCGCTGTCATGCGGCGACGCGGCGATTCCTATGTAAACGCGACCCAAATTCTCAAGGTCGCTGGTGTCGATAAAGGCAGACGAACAAAGATACTTGAAAAAGAAATTCTACCGGGCAAACACGAGATTGTCCAAGGCGGCTATGGGAAGTATCAGGGCACTTGGTGAATTTTTTTGGTGAATAATCATTCACTCTCAGACTAAATCGGTTTAGGATTCCACTTGAAAGAGGTCGCGATATTGCTCTTCAATATGGTGTTGCCCCCTTGTTGGCCCCATTGTTCGATTTCACTCCCAGCACCAGCTCTCTCGCAGCACTGCCTGTATCGACTCCACATTCCAGACCTCTGTCAGCGGCAGCAACCTATCCTTCACTCTCTTCAGGATCGGGTTATATGGGTCAGATGCCTTCCAGTCTCGCACCTCCACCCATCATGCCTGGATCAGCACTTCGCCTCCTGAATCAAGGTCGCGCCCAGGGCCTTTTTACGCCTTCGACTTCATCATTAGCTGCCATGGGAAGACAAACTCTTACTCCCAGTAACTCTTGGCATTCCCAATATTCTTCGCAAGCTTCCCATACACCGCCACCAGTCCAACCTCTGAAAAGACACAGGTCTGAGACCGATGTCGAAGTTTCAGCAGCGACGACGACGACAAATACAGATGTTCAAATGGTGGATGGTACGCGACCTGCTTCAACAGGTCCGGTTCACAATGGCCCAGCTATCGTCGCTCCAGACGATGGACCTTCACCAGCGAAACGTGCGCGAAAAGACCCGACCCCACCTCCGATACAACCTTTAGCAAATAACAGTCGCCCAGCAAGCGCTGCTGCAACTGCTGCAACTTCTTCCAAGCCTGTGAAACCTTCAGTCGATCCAGAACGTCCACCACCGAGAATGTCAACAAAACCATCTATTCCTCGAAATCTTGACCCAACTATCCCTCTTAAAGATACGCGACGAGCAGGAGTTGTCGCTTCAATCTGTCACGGAGACGATCCGACTCCAGTCCTGAATTCTTTACGTGAAATCGCCTCATTACCGAATCAGAGTCATCTGATGAATCCCCTGGCTCCAAAAAGCCCACCGTCATTCGATATCGATACAATACTTGACGATCATGGACATACTGCATTACATATGGCGGCATCACTGTCCAGATTAACTACAGTGCAAACTTTAATCTCCCAAGGAGCCGACTTGCATCGTGGAAATCACTTGGGCGAAACACCGCTTATGCGAACCATCCTCTCAACTCATTCATTTGAAGCCCAGTCTCTTCAGACTCTTCTTCAGGCCGGTCTTTCCCAGAGCATTCTCACACTCGACACGTCGAAGAAGTCTGTTCTCCATCACATCGTTTTATTAGCTGGGGTCAAAGGAAGGAGCATCATTGCAAGATACTATCTCGACCAGATCTTTTACTGGATCGCAAACGAAGCTGGTGGAGATTTCGGTCGGATCGTTGATTTGCAGGACGAGCATGGTGATACTGCGCTCAACATTGCAGCTAGAGTTGGGAGTCGGACCTTGGTCCGAACATTGGTGGATGTTGGAGCAAATAAGCTACTCATGAACAAACTGGGCCTCAGACCGGGAGACTTTGGCGTGGAGAGCGAGGCAAGTCAAAGCGACCTTTTGATCGTCATTTCTGATCAACCTTCATTCTTCAGGAACTCAACGGTGGACCGAAAACTGAAGATATCATTGCTGTTCTGCGTACTGTTCCACCTATTCCCGTCCAGAAGTCTCAGGATGTCATAGCTGGTAATACATCCCTTCCTTGGTGGCTCGCTGGCTGACTCTGTGACAGACATGACGACTATGATTCAAGGCTTGTCGTCCGACTTTCAAAGCGAGATCAAATCGAAGCATGATGCTTTGGACGTGACCCAAGCACATCTACGTGCCGCTACACGTGAACTTTCCGAGCAGCGCAAGCAGATTCAGACATGGCAAGCGCGATGTGCAGAGCTCGATATGCTCAGTCAAAGAGTCAAGAATGTCGAAAAGGCCATCAAGGACGAGGACATGTTTGATTGGACTGGGAGATGGAAGAGATCAGAAGATGCTGAAGATGAAGTGCCAGTTGAACTAAGAGTTGAGAAGGACAAGCAAGCAAGTGTCCAGCCTCCAGCTGTGGCAATGCGCATGGAAGAAGAAGAAGAAGATGCAGATGCTTCTGCAGATGACGATGATGAAGCTGCTGCTCCTGTGGTCGCTACCACTGATATTCCGATGCAAACTGATCCTTCACCACCTTTAGCGCCCGTCGAATCGACCAAATCGTCAGCTTTCCGCTATCGAGGACCTTCGTCCACTCTCATTGGGATGACCAGCAATTCTTCATTTGCCTATGAGCCTGAACCACCTATTCCTACAACAAACGACATTGCTACGCTTATTCGATTGCGCCGTATGAAAATGTGGCATCTTCGTATGGAAGAACTGGTCTCTGAGCGACTCAAGGGATTACAAGGCGCCAGTGCTGAGAAGGAATACATGTGTCGAAAGATTGTCAGTCTTTGCACAGGTGTCCCGGTCGATAAAGTCGAAGACATGCTGGAGAATCTAGTGGTCGCTGTCGAGAGCGAAAGCGTTGTGGTTGATATTGGAAGGGTTTCAGGCTTTATGCAAAAGGTATATATTTCCTATTTCTTTGGGTTGATTCGGCGCTCACCGTTTTCAGGTTCGTGATGGTGTAATTTGAGACCTTGGTTTTATTGCTCTATGTCCCTTGGAAAGCCGTTCGCGGAATGTCGTCTTTATCGCTGTGATATACGCAATTTGTATTTTTCCTTTAAATGACAATAACAGTGTATAACCGCTACTCTGGTGTAAAGAGTTGAAAGTTTCTGTTGTAGGTGCCACTAGCAATTGTGTTTCCATCGCTGGAAACATCGACTGACATGACCTTGCCTGCATCTGTCGAGAGGGTTCGCAGAAGCTGCCAATCGTCTGCACTCCACAACTTGACGAAGCCATCGTAACCGGAAGAAGCAAAAAACAATCCTGATCGATATCTCCATTCCTCTTCGGTGAATCCAGTAGATTCAGAAGCTTCAGGTTTGGCGTCAGTTTGCTCTGCGTCAACGTCCATCGTTACATCATCAGGGGTGCTGGGTGGAGGCGGTTTGAAAATATCGTTGGACTGGAAGAATCGAAGGTCGGAAACATTGGAAAGATGCGCTGGAATGGTATATAGCGATTTCAGCAAGCGCATGTCCCAGATTCGAACAGTGTCGTCTCCTGCTCCCGTTGCAACTTGATACCTGAAGATAGATCGTCAGTCACGAGGACCGAATGATACAGGCATGCGAACCCATTGGGAGAGAAACCGATGGCATATATAGCTTGAACATGACCATCGAGTACCATGGCAGTCCTTCCTGTTCGAACATCCCAAACTCGGCCAATGGCGTCAAGTCCCCTTGACTGTGGGTTAATTCCAGGTCAATCGGAGGAGACGACACTTACCCAGACGCGACAAGAGCACCATCATCTTGGAACTCTACAGAATACACTTCTTTCGAATGTCCTTCTTGTAATTGCAGCTCTTTTGAAGTTGAAACGTCCCATAAGCGCCATGTTGTATCAAAGCTGGCACTGGCGACGTATTCTCCTGAAGGATGAAAGGCAACACGACACACTCGACCTTGGTGGCCCTTCAAGACGGATAAAGGCATGTCACTATAAGTAAATGTGAGTGATGAAGCTCGAAATACAGATGCTACGTACTTTTCCAATGACCAGAGATGAACATTATAGTCGCCAGCGCCGCTAACCAAGTTAACCAAATCTGGGCCTTGAGATAAGGTAGCCTTTGGGTGCCAGGCAACACCACCAACTCGATCGCTATGACCTTGAAGTCGTTTCAATCCCTCGTTCGTCAAGGTGACTTTACATGCTCACCTCGCAAAGCTTTCTTCGGTGTACATGCAGGGACATCCCAGAGTTTGACTGTTCCTGACCAGCTTGCAGTCGCGAGAATCTCGTTATTCGGTGAAAATCGAACCTGAGATATTGGACGTTCGTCGCCGATTTGGGAACCAAGATTGACGAATTTCTGCGGACGGTCACCAACTTTCGCGAGAGGGATGTGTTTGCACTCACCTTGACTTGAGCAAATACTTTTTTCCTTATATCAACTATGCGACCGAGCTCCAATTTGCTGTCTACCCGCTGTTGGATGATTCGCTTTTGAGCTCTGTTAAGGAAATGGAAGGTATGTAAGCACCTTTCCAGGAGTTCACCTAGCGGGACAGAACCTGGGGAGAGAGAATTGGGCTATTCGTCGACGCGCCTCAAGCAACTCGAGGGATCCCGGAGAGAAGAATTCCTCTTCCTGATATATGCATGAGTTTATAGATGCAGCTGGACTCTTCAAGACTGACCTCGTCTTCACTGTCCTCAGACGATTCATCGTCATCAACTTGCATTCCATCGTCGCCTCGAGCAGCTTTTATTTGGGACAAAACGTATATGAGACGGTCCCGACGATCTGCAGCCTATAGCGGGAGTTCAGACACGGTTTCAAATGAATAACTATGGACATACTCGTTCACCGAACAAGGTGATGGGTTCTCCAACCTCCCTGAGCTTGGCTTTGACGCGATTGTCGTCTGTCGGGACTGCCATCGCTCGCGCCTTTTTCTTTCGTTCGAGTTCCTCCAGAATGACCCTGTTCTCGAGCCTCGCCCTGTCTGAGGACCCCATATAACCATCATTGCTGACATCTTGAAGGTCATCGTAGGTAAGTTCAGACATTATTGCCGCTAGCGGGAAAGAGCGTCTGTACCGTCCACGTGCAATATGGACCACTCATTTCAATACTAGTTACCGAGCAGATTTCTGGCCTGTTTATCGATGAAATATATTATTCTTTGAGTTTGACGTGTTCAATGGGTCGTAGGTGATAATGGAAACCTGTCGTCAGGGAACTCTGACATCGACCACCACCCAATATTTAAATTCAGCCGCCCTCACCTGGTCCTTCCAGCCACACGACCAACTTTATGAACCATCTCGCTCCAAACCAGCCTGCAGACAGCAAGCCCGACGATTATGTCTACTTTGAACGCTCGACGTCTGGATTCACCTCTGATGCTGTTGCACGGTCCACAGCAGCCAAGATCAAGCTCGTTTCCTATTACAAAATGGCAGTAGATTCGGCCATCGAGCGCAATGCCAGGTGCGCCTTTTGATTACAGCCCAGACAAAGCTCATTCCGATCCACCAGGCGAATCGAAGCAGAAACTAGAGTATCCCAGTTGAGCCCCGATGCCAAAGAGAGAGAATTAAGAAAGTATGCAGCAATGGAAGCTCAGCATCTTCGTCTGAGACGAACAAAGATCAAGTTAACCGATTTCCGGACCGTCAAGGTCATTGGCAAGGGTGCTTTCGGAGAGGTATGCTAAATTCCATTCCCAAGGATTGGTTGATCTTCATCTTGGACAGGTCCGGCTGGTTCAAAAAGTGGATACCGGCAAGGTCTATGCAATGAAGAGCTTGCAAAAGGCAGAGATGTTGAAAAGAGATCAGGTATGCAGAACCTTGCTACCTCAGGAATCAAGCTCAGAGATCTTCAGCTCGCCCATGTTCGTGCCGAACGCGATGTCCTCGCCGAATCAACGTCGCCCTGGGTCGTCCAGCTCTTCTATTCTTTCCAGGACCCTCTATACTTGTACCTCATCATGGAATTTCTGCCTGGTGGAGATCTCATGACGATGTTGATGAAATACGACGTCTTTTCAGAGGATGTTACACGCTTCTACATGGCCGAATGTATTCTCGCCATCGAGGCCGTACACAACCTGGGCTACATTCATCGGTGCGCCCACTTGATTACCTGTTTCAACTCTGCTTACCCTTGCAACAGAGATATCAAGCCAGATAACGTTCTCATTGACAAGAATGGACATCTCAAGCTCTCAGACTTCGGTCTGTCTACCGGTTTACACAAATCTTCTGACGGAGAATACTACAAACGGTTTTTGGAACAAGAAAAAACTCGAGATCCCGCTCGGAACAGCGTCCAAGTCAATCCTATCAACTTGACCATGAGTCGGGACCAGATTGCGACGTGGAAAGCGAACCGTCGAAAACTGGTGAGCATGCCGTCAAATTCTTTCCCTTACTTGTACTGATAGCTGTTCAGGCTTACTCGACCGTCGGAACTCCTGACTATGCGAGTCGAATATATTGTGAATGAATCAAATGCTGACTGTTCCCAGATCGCGCCTGAAGTCTTCCTCATGAAGGGTTATGGAAAAGAATGCGATTGGTGGTCACTCGGTGCCATATTCTTCGAGTGTCTGGTCGGATATGCACCTTTCTGTTCGGACAACCCTGCCGACACGTACAAAAAGATCATCGATTGGCCTCACTATTTGTTCTTCCCCGAAGAAGTGTTCATTTCTGGCGAGGGAGAAGATCTTATACGAAAGTAAGCCTGCTGCTCTATTTTTCATGCATTTATTCATCATTCTGTTCAGTATGATGACATGGGCAGAGAACCGTTTGACTGTGAACCAAATCAAGTCGCATCCCTTCTTCTACGGTGCTGATTGGAATGCGCTCCGCCATATTGAGCCTCCATTCGTCCCAAGACTCCAGTCCATAACCGACACATCCTACTTCCCTACAGACGAGTTTGGCAATGTACCGACCCAGATGGAGCAGGTTCCAGGCGTCGGAGCAGAGAATGATCTCGCATTCTTGGGGTATGTCGTCTATTGTTGTTCGGGAGCTCAATTGACCATTAATGTTCGACAGATTCACTTTCAAGCGCTTCACAGGTGGCTCACATGGTGGTTAAATTCATTGCTCTGCATACCCAACATTATTTGTATATCAGTCAGTATAGTCAAAGTATAGTAGTGGCTGCTACGGAAATGGAAATGTATTTTTCGATCACGCGGAAACTTGACTCCTGCAACCAACTACAATGGGCAAACTCAATATTGCTCACCACAAGTCATATCATCCATACAGACGAGACAATATCGAAAAGGTTCGCCGAGATGAAGAGGAGGCTAAATTGCAAGAGGCCAAGGAGGATGGTCGACTGATGCTGGCGGTAAGCTCTCTCGTTGAAAATTCTGAGCGTCTTTTGACGGTTTCCTTGCAGGATTCAGAGGCCCGAATTGATAGACTACGCGAAAAGGCTGGCTCGAACAAGAAGCGACCCAAGGAGGACGATATGAAGGCATTGGAAGCAGCGCAAGCTCGGGCCTCGTCGATATCGGATAGTGGGCACATAAATCTGTTTGCAGATTTGGAACAGGTATATTTGGTTTCTGAATGCCTCTCCGTGGCTTATTCTCTCCTTAGAACGCGATTGCAGCGTCAGTACAGTCGCTCAAACAATCCAGCGGCACTGCAGAGACGGAGAAAGGGTTTCCTCTGGCCCCTTCCGAAAAAGATCGTAATCCTTGGTATACATCCAAGGGCAAGCAGGTCGATGAGGCGAAAATGTGAGTACCATTGCCTTATGACGACATTTCGCTCAACATTCATCAGGAAACGAGATATGACCCGGAAATCAAGCTATCATGACCCTTTAGTCTCCATAACACAACTCCTAGCAAGTGCCTCTTCCAAGCCCTCTCCTCCTGCATTTCGACCGAGAAGACCACCGCCCGTTTCTTCGTCACAACCACCAGAAGTCAGTGCTAGACTGGGACGAGAATTTTCCGAGAGACAAAGGGCCTTGGAACTCATCCGACGGAAGAAACAAGAGATGCGGGGTAGTGAAACACCTAGCACAGTTCACGGTGGTCCCGACATGACCACCGACCGATATAACCCTCAGTTCTTCGAAGAGACTCATCGTGGGCGGGACCACGGGAGACGAGATAGATCTGATTATAGAGACCGACGATGGTAGAGCTTTCAGTGAGTGTATCCACTAGAGAAACTTTTGTATTTTTCAATGTAATTTTTATTTATTGCTCTGGTCCCGAGCGCGGATACCCGACGGCCCGCTCAGTTCAACTGACTGCTATCAAGCTCACACCCGTGGTCTCCGACCTCTTTTCTTCTCATACAATGACTGAGATAGGGCATCCAGAAATCTACAATCCAAGGAAGATCCTGGACCATCCAGAGTTCAAGATCCTGGATCCTGGAGAGAAGCCTGCTGACAACCAAGCCAACATCGCTGCTTTCTACAATCCGCAAAATGAGATCCATCTCGTCCAGAAACCAATTCCAAAGCCAGGGCCTGGTCAGGTCCTTCTTCATGTTCGCGCTACTGGAATTTGCGGGTAAGCCACGTCGGATTCAAGTTTAAAGTTTATTATGCATTTGTTGATTTGGTACCGTAGGAGTGATGTTCATTTCTGGAAGCATGGCGGCATTGGAGACATGATTGTTACAGACGAGGTACATTACGAATCAAACTGGTTTGAATACCGCTCAATGGTTACTTTGAACAGTGCGGATCTGGTCATGAATCTGCTGGGGAAGTCGCAGCTCTTGGTGAAGGTGTAACTCAGTGGAAGGTCGGAGATCGTGTTGCCATTGAGGCAGGCGTCCCTTGTTCTCAACCTTCTTGCGATGCTTGTCGTACTGGACGATACAACGCCTGTCCTGATGTCGTCTTCTTCTCGACGCCACCATACCATGGTAAGTTCTAAATTAACCCTCCTTGTTCCAATGATTTGACCGCGTTGAACAGGAACCTTGACGAGATGGCACTTGCACCCAGCTCAATGGTTGCATCGTTTGCCTGATTCGGTCTCTTTCGAGGAAGGTTCGCTTTGTGAACCTCTTGCAGTGGCCTTGGCCGGTATCGAGCGTTCAGGTCTGCGTCTGGGAGATCCCCTTGTCATCTGGTACGATCTTCATAGTCATTCCTCTTGGATCTTGATTGAACGTCTTCAGCGGTGCAGGACCCATCGGTCTCGTCAGTCTGCTATCTGCAAGAGCTGCTGGAGCTGAACCGATTGTGATCACCGATCTCTTCCAAAGCCGACTCGACTTTGCCAAAAAGCTGGTGCCGGGTGTTCGCACTGTTCTCATTCAACGCGATCTGTCGCCAAAGGAACAGGCGCTCAAGATTAAGGAAGCTGCAGGGACTTCGCTCAAGGTTGCATTAGAGTGTACCGGTGTGGAAGGGTCCATTCATACTGCGATATATGTGAGCACATTCTACTTTGTTGAACATTTTGCTTACAAGATACATATCATATCAGTCAATGCAGTTTGGAGGCAAGGTCTTCATAATTGGTGTGGGAAAGAGCGAACAGAAGGTCGGTGCACTGCTTGGGATCATCATTTCAGCAGCTGAATTATTTTCAATAACAGTTCCCTTTCATGCATCTGAGTGCAAATGAGATTGACGTTGGCTTCCAGTACCGATATGCAAACCAGGTGGGTAATTCCCGATTTTTACATTTACTATGTTGATCTGTCATTTTAGTATCCCAAGGCCATACGACTCATTGCAGGCGGTCTGATCGATGTCAAGCCTCTCGTCACTCATCGTTTCGCACTGGAGGACGCCATTTCAGCCTTTCACGTGGCAGCTGATCCTGCTCAAGGCGCGATCAAGGTCCAAATCCAAGACTGATAGATGCGAGTAAGTTTTTTTTTATGAATTAAAGCTGTATTAAGATGTACATCTCAATGGGAACACGCGGATTTTTCTTGCCGGCTCGTATGGATGTGTGAGATACGAGACAAACCGCCGCTTATCTGTTATTTGATTCTCAGATCCGCGATTGCACGCAGCGGTAGACTTGATACAGCAGGACTACATACTTGAAGAGAGACACGAGTCTTGACTCTGTTCTCACTTTCTCAAACTGCTTGATCGTGTGCCCACCTTGTTGATTTTCCAAGTCTGGCATCCTTGCTACAAGTCCTGGTCTACGGGGCGTCTCCTCGGGTAAGATAGGAAAAATTATGGTCTTGTAACGGCATTGCACGACGATTGAGATGGTAGATATCAGGCCATCTGCTTCTTGATCTAGCTGTGGAGCAAACCACATTGTCTTTTTGTCTTTTTCTACATTTCTCCATTCATCTAACACGAACCTTTACAGGAGTTCGCATGACCAGGCAAGCAACAATGCATTTGGTCAGTTCAACTCAATTTTCTGCATTGAGATTTAAACAAGCCAAGACCAGAGAGTCGCTTATCTCCAGGTATCAACCTATCTCTTGAGACTTCGCATCCTCTTCTTTTTTGGTATCGCTGGTATCGTTGTTCATTTCTCCGTTACACTTCTGGCCTTTCTGGACATCCTGCTTTCGTTGTAGAAATCAGCTGTTTCGATCCATATGCTGCATTTATATTCTCGGGTCTTGTCCGACGAGGATAAAGGGAGACAAAAAATACAAGGACTCGATAGTCTTTCGCTGCTGAAAGTCATCATGGTCCGTCTTTCTGTCCTCGTTACAGCTACCATCGCGCTCTTCTCTTCCGCTCGCGTCTTTGGAACACCAGTCAACTTGACATCCTTTGAAGGTCTTGGTCCCCAGGCTCGTGATATCCTGGCAAGGGCCACTCCAGCTGCCCCGCATTTCGTATTATATGGTGATCAATATGTATCTGGTACCACTGGTCCGCCACCCGTTTCACAACTCAAAGTATGTCCATGAACTCGGCGGTAGTTAGTGTTACTGATATCCATCGTAGGGCTTAACGTCTTGTGAGTTTCATTTTCATTCCATCGCTTCGAGTCAATGCTAACCATCCGTCCAGTGCCCTTTCTTTCCTTCTCCTCGAAGGCGCATGGGATAAAGTGAGTGACTGAAATCTCGATGTTGGTTCAGCTGCTTCATTCTTCTTGTGAACAGGCTCAAGAATGGACCACATTAAGCAGTACTGCCCGTTCAACTATCAAGGCCCAGTATGCAGCTGCAGGTGAGTCCCAGCTATTTCCAGTGTTCAAGGAGCCTAAAGACTTTTGTCAAAGGCAGTGAGTGATTTTGAGTCTTGACTTGAATATGTTCTCACGAAGATAGTCAAATTGGTTGTCAGCGTTTTCGGATCCACCGACGTACCGACATCATCCGGAGCTGATCCCATCGCCACGGCCAACACGATGGCACAATGGGTCATTACATGGGGTTTGGATGTGAGCTCTCATCCGGTTCTTTTCCAAAGTTGCTGACTTGATACGAAGGGAATTGATGTCGACTACGAGGCAGGTACTTTGAGCAATAAATAATATGATCGTCATCTTTTGTCAGGACTTTAATGCTATGGATGCGGGAGATGGAAAGGCTGCAGTACGTGTTCGTTGTCTTCCAGGATTCTTTGTCCTCACAGATCACAGGCCTGGCTCATAAGTTTCACTAAGCAGCTCCGTTCGAAGCTGCCGCAAGGGACCTATATTCTGACCCATGCCCGTGAGTTTTTCTAGCAAGTAAATGTATAAACTTCTTACAGTACCAACAGCCGTCGCTCCTTGGTAAATTTACTTTTTACTCGTGGGCTATCTGGCTCAGATCTTTGAATCAGGTTCTCAGCGGCCAAGTTCCCTTCAGGCTATCTTACCGTCCACAACTCGTAAGTCTGTTCTTCTACGAACATATACAGTGCTAAAGGAATGAAAAAGGGTGGGATCGTTGATCGATTGGTACAACGTCCAATTCTATAATCGTAAGAAGAATCTCAAGTTGATGCATAGTTAATCTTACTCAATTTTAACAGAGGGTGCCTCGGAATACACAACATGCAGCAATCTTTTGACCACATCCTCGAGCACATGGCCCAATACCGCTCTATTCCAGATCGCAGCAAGCGGTGTACCTCTTTCCAAGCTGGTCATCGGTAAGCCAGCAAACAGTGGCTCGGCGAGCAATGGCTACATCTCATCGTCGACTCTGGCAACCTGTCTGCAAACCGCCAAGGCTCAAGGATGGAATGGCGGAGCAATGGTCTGGGAAGTATGTTGAAATACATTTTTCTCTAACTGCAAGACATTAACACCTTGCCTTCCTAGTATCCAGCCGCTCAGTCATCGTGGATAACCACCGTCAGGTCTTTGTCGTGGCCAGTTTAGAAGGAGAATCACTGCTTATTATGTTTCTTTTTTTCGGGGTTCTGTGCTTATTACTCGTGAATGAATTGGTTTTGCAATGTACCGTCCTTCGCTGTTTGCAGCGCAACTCAAATCCAAGGATCATTCGGAGCGGGCCGACGGCTAGAAGTATACGCATCATTTTCATCACGTGACACCATCACCTTCGTTCGCTTCTTGAATCTTATGCATTAAATGGTTCGGTAATTCTTCGATAATTCCAACAAACATCGACTGAAAGATATTGTTTTTTCTGTTTTTTTCTCCTTTTTGCTGTTTATTGGGTCGAATCGTCATAGGCAACCAACGGTGGATACGTCGCCATTGGGTCAGAGCCGCTTTCTCCACCTCTCACCGCGAAAAACTTGAACAATTCTCTCTTACGGATTTCAAGCGATGGAACCTACAGTTACTCGTACGGACCGCAGGGAATCAAAGGCAAGGGTTGTGTTTTTCAAGCTGGACAAAGATGATAATCTTAATTAAGGGCTCTTGACGAATTACTATGCATTTCTCTGTGCAATATTCGCCTCTATAGGTACCGTGGTCACTCTGTTACCTTGCTCAACTGACCACCTACAGGAGGACTTAGCTTTGGATATGACCAAGGTGTTATTGCCAATGTTCTCGTCATGCGAGATTTTGTTCAGCGCTGGCCCGTTACCCCGCTGCAGAAGGGAATAATGAGTATGCTGTTTCCTGGTCGGTAACTTTACGACGCGCCTGATAATGTTCTAGCTGCTGTTCTGGAGCTTGGTGCCCTGGTTGGTGCTCTATGCGCTGGAATCTTTGCAGACAAGTTCTCTCGGCGGCATTCCATATTCGTTGCATGTGGTGAGTCACAAGCTTCTCTGGTTGTTCTGAAGCTAACGAATTTACAGTAATCTTTTGCATTGGAGGTGCATTTCAAGCTGGAGCGCAGTCTCTCGCGCATATTTTCATTGGAAGAGCTATTGGTGGCTTAGGTGTCGGGGCAGTTGAGCATGCTCGCACCACTCTATATGGCCTGAAATCAGTCCTCCAGAGGTCAGAGGGTCTCTCATGGCTCTTGAACAACTCGCTATAGTCGCAGGTAGGAGCAATTTCTCAAGGACAGACCCGTTATATGAACAAGTTATCTAGGCGTCGTCTTCGGGTTCTGGACAGGTTTTGTCACTCGTGAAAGTACGTCTAGATGTTCATCTGGTGTAACTTCTTCTCAACTTTTGCAGTCCCATCGTCCTATTCATGGAGAATCCCTCTATTCGTCCAACTCATTCCTGGAGTCATTTTAGGCTTTAGGATGCCTCATTCTCCCTGCTTCGCCCAGGTTAATGGTTCTTCATGGTCGCCATGATGATGCCCTGCGGAGTCTAGCTCGACTTCGACTGCGGACCGAAGAGGAATCCCGTACGGATCCAATTATTCAAATAGAGCTGCTCGAAATGCGGGTAGAAGCAATGATCATACAAAGGACTTTTGATGATAGAGGAACCAAGGTTGGTTGGAGGAAGGAGCTTGGAAGCTGGAAGAGATTGTTTCCAGTATAAATATCGAGACCGGACGATGGTTGCAGTACTGGTAATGGTCTTTCAACGTGAGCGCTTTTCAAATGGGTCCTGGACTACGCTGATAATGTCCAGAATGGACCGGTATCAATACTTTGCTTTACTTTGGGCCTACTGTTCTCCACAGCCTTGGAATGAAAGGAGATTCAGGTAGCGCTTTTGGTATCAGGTGGGATCGGTATCGTGCAATTCATCGCTGTGATTCCGGCGATTCTGTACATTGACACTTGGGGTACGTTTATTTATCCTTTGCCTACTACGACCATGTTCTGATTTCGTCTCAGGTCGGAAACCACTTTTACGAGGCAAGCAATGTCTGACCTTCAAGAGGTGTCTCTGATGTACATCCCTAGTTGGTGCCGCCGTCACCTTTTGCGCTCACTTAACCATCGCCATCCTGGTAGCCATCGTTTCTTTTTCTCGGACTTTTCTAACCTATTTCAGGTTCTGCAATTCTCCTCCGACTGGACGTCACACCCCATTGCGGCAGTTGGAGCCGTTGGATCTATCTACGTTTTCACTTTTGCCTACGGAATATCTTTTGGTCCGATTGGATGGGTGCTCCCGGCTGAAGTATTTCCACTCTCAATGCGGAGCAAAGGTGTCTCAGTCGCCACAGCGTCCAACTGGATCAACAACTGTCTGTTTCCGACTTCATTGATCCTAGTATCAATTCACTGACGTTCCCGAAAGTCTTAATCGGATTGCTGACGCCAGTTATGATTGATTATTCGACAAGGTTCGTATCCAAGTCTTTTCTGAATGACTCTAACGAAAGTGCAGCGGGACCTTCCTGGTATTCGCGACGGCATGTTTTTTGGCATACTTTTGGGCGTCTCGCATCCCAGAGACAGCAAATGTGTCCCTCGAGGAGATTGACAAGATGTTCAGGTCTTCGGCTGGAGCAGAAGACGCGATTTTGAAGCATCAGGTTTGTCGTTTATTTTTTGGTCGAATTTATGTTGATTTTTGCAACAGATAGAGAGAGAGGTCGGTTTGACAGAGTTCATTGCTACTTTGAGACGAGAAGAAACATTAGAGTAGTGTATTTTCAAAAAATAATATTCATTTTAGATTCCGGCTATGTATCTTCATACCGAGGAGGCGGTGGCTCCGTTGCAATCAGCTCTTGCTGCTGCCGTCTCATCATTTCAACTTCGACCCTTAAAGTCCTTACAAAGTCACGCATCACCGCATTAGTCTGTTCACTAGGTGGTCGCTGAAGTTGATGAAGCGGGTGCTTCAGGTTTTGGTGGAGATTTCGGTGATGAACGTAAGATTGAATAAGGCCTGGTGTAATGAGCAGGATTTTGGCCGTCAGTGAAAGGAAGGATATGAGCTTGGGGTAAGCGAGGTGGGCGAGATGTACCGCTTTCTTCTTATCCAAAGGAAAGCAAAGAAGAGCAGCACCAGACCAAGTAGACCACCTCCCAGTGCACCAAGAATGGCTCCAATGTCCAACTTGTGGCTAGAGCTCGGTGACGTTGGCAAGGCTGAGCTGACCTGATTCGGTGTAGCTACAGTGGCCCCAGCGATGGCGGATATTTGACTAGTCCCAGCAGTGCCAGTGGATACTTGACTAGTACCCGTCGCTGTACCTGTGAGAGTCGAACTCAGCGCTATCGTCGACTGTGATGTTTGAGTCGATGCACTCGTCCCTGTCGCGCTCGTGAGACTGGTGCCAGGAGCTAATGTCGCGACGGTGTCCTCCTCAGACCTATTAACAAATATTTTTAGACTGCATGAAGAGTGTCTGAACGTCAACGTACGTGACTATCGCATAATCAAAGAGAAGTAGCACTGAGCCATTCACATCCGGACCGCCATTGAGCACAAGCTGTAATTTATGAGGGGCATTCGCAAGTCCATTGGTGCTGAAAACTGCAAAGTATGAGTTTCCGAGCCATGAAAAAAAAATGGCGCTTACCAGACGTGTTATAAAGAAAAGCGTCGCCTGTGGTGCTCGCTTCATGATGGTAATCTTGGTTTTGGGGTATAGAGTCGATAAAGAAGGAATAGTCTGCCTTTGTCCCGGTAAAGGGAGGTAGATCGTTCAAATTATTCGCAATTATACAGCGAATGTCGATTCCGGTTCCTACGGAAGTGCTCAGCAATTTCTTGAATTTAATTCACGAATTTCTCTGACCTTTGAAAGCTAGTTCGAAATATGTCTTGTTTGTACCATCGTGGTCTGGGGTCGTGTCGTCGGTCGTGTCGTGCCATGTGCCGTCTTGAGCTTGTGAAGGATCCGGAGACACCCGGCCGTGAATCGTCGACGAACCAACGACCCAGACATCAAGTGAAGGAAAGTATGTTATGCTTGAATCCGTGTCACCAGGAAACGCATCGTCGATGATTGTGGTCACCAGCTTGGCCCAAGCTGAACCTAGGTTTAAGAAAACGAAGGCAAGAGACCAGTGCATCGGAAGAGAAAGGTGTGGTAGTGGAAGAGGGTATCTAGTCAAGCCCAACTGATTGGAGTAATGCATCAACATGTTTATTTCTGGCACACGACGATTTGACCTGTCAGGATCAGATACACGAATCGAGCTGTCGGCGCTTCTACTGGGCCATTGGAAGGACAGATCACTTGAGGTGATCCATGGCTGTGTTGTACGAAGGCCGTCAAGATTGAATCAGTTGTCTCCAAATTGAATCCAGTTGAGATTTCGAAGGGCAAGAGACCTAACGGTGATGTCGGACGGCAGAACATTACTGTTCAAAGGAAATTTGCTGGAAATGAACTTGAAATCCGTAGATGAAGAGTCAATGAGTCCACGGGAGCATGCAGGGATATCATGGGACATCTATAGAAGACGACAAAGACTTGAGGACTGTTTTACGCTTGAGCTGTCGCATTGCAGTTGCTGAATGTCGAAAGGCTCGAAAAAGTCGAAAAAATAATGGGCAAGTTAGGCACAGCCACTGATGCGCTGTTAGTACCCAAGCCCGGATTCTCACGTGTCATATATGGACAACTGCGCGCCAAGTTCCTGACAATCATTAATCATTAATGATCGGGAGAGCGCCACGAGTGTCGTTTACCTCATCGGTTTTGTGTTTCCAACAGGCATAGAATACATGCAAATCCCTTATCCGAAGCTGAGAAACCAGTCCTGAGTAGAAATATCTCACGAAAAATACAGCGGTTCGGGTGGCTTCTATATAAGGTAAATCTCACGGAGGCGGTGGAAGGTGGAAGGCGGTGGACCGTGGCGTGCATAGACGGTTATACGGGCCCGGACGGCCGTCTAGACGGGTCTTACTGTGCTATGACTTGGCAATTACCATGGTTTGTAGCATGCTTTGTCTGTCTGAAAGTGCAGAAAATGTACAATGCACTTGGATGTCAATATTAAACAGCCTAGCAAACGAAACGCGTTGAGGCGCAGGAGTCCCGTACCCGGCGCGCGCGGCCCGCGGGTGATGAAAATGGCAATGGCGCCACATTTCCTGCCTCCTTTTGTCATCGTCTTTGTGTGATATTCAGGGCCTGTATTGGTCAATCCTCCATTATATCAAAATCTGTCTTTAAATCAACAGGTAACTGAAATATGCTTCTGATATTGCAGTTTCAACGTGGTTAAACATGGTTCAAGGACATCAGCAGGATTCGAGACCCGTACTCGTTTTTACACGTCAACTTGACGGCCGTATCCCGTCGACGGGACGGTGCGCAGCCCTAGTAGGTTAGAGTTGAGGCTATACTTTGCGATACTGTCGGACTCCAAGGAGCTCACTAGCTCAAACGCTAGTGTTCCTTGAGTTTCTGGCTTTCCCCAAATTCTGGGCTTTCCCGAAGGCGCTTCTGGTTCCAAGGAATATTCTGCCATGGCTCTCAGTGCGACCCTGGCAACGAGGCCAGGCCTTATCACGAATTTGAATTTCAGGAAGAATCTCTCAAGTCCGAGTCCCCGACACCGCAATCGTACCCGCCGAGGTAAAACCGTCGTCGGCCCGGCTTCAAACTGGACCCTCGTTTCATTGCGGATAATCTAGAGGCGGATTCACATCCGAGTTGAATGGCCCCGCGACTCAGAGTCTTATGCGGGAAAGAGTCACAGCAGCAGGAGAACAAGTTATCCGTCCTCCTTTGCCACAAAAGCCGCCATATGTAATCCCGAGAACTTGCTCGGTCGCGGCGGCACAACTTGGACTTGAGAAAGCGAAATCGTCCAAAATTCAAGTTTATAAACCTACGTCTCCCACTTGTATATACCGAAAAAAGTACGACTCTAAGTATATGCAAATAACTAGAATGTCGGATGAAAAATATCCAGTTCCCTTGAAAGTCTTGGTCGTGAAGTAGAATGTGTAATTAGTATTACAGTGTCCAATATTAGGTATGCCAAGGTAGGCTCGATACAAAAAGACTTCAAAAGTCAACGAGGTAGAGTTTCTGCGAAGAAAAAAGGTTTAGCAGCAATCGTATTGGAATAGATGGGATAACTTGCGACCGCAGAAGCCGGAAAACTAGTGTGTGAGTTGTAACTGGCGAGGTGACCGACAAAGAAGAGGTGGTTTTCACGAGTATCGTAGGCTAGAATCGTAGAGGGCTTCGCACCATCAGGATTAACGTATTGGGCTGGCCGACGCCGTCGTGAGCATGTGGAAGAACTGTGGGTCAAAAAACGAACCTGATACTTCTTTTGTAGCATGGTCGAAGAACCAAATTGAAGATTGTTCATGGGGATCTTGGACTTTTTCGATGTGAGCAGCGAAACGTCCTCAGTCGGGCTGTCTACATACCATTATTGACGTTGGAGAATGCAAGAGAGCTGAAAGAGCAATTGGTGATACATAAAAATGGCAGGGATGTTCACGGACTTGGAGTTGTTCAGACCGACTCCCGATTCTGAGATGACACCAAGGTAGAAAGGTGGCGGAAACACGGCATTCTTGGATCTTTGAGTACTAGTAGGCGACAAAGAAACAAAGGACTCACTGTGGCGATAATCTTCGAGGCTTGTCCACGTCCAGAGGTGGTTATTTTAACATGCAGGTCATGATCGTCACCGAGAAAGTTGATACCACCACTAATGAGAATATATATAAGCTACCGCCATCGATGAAAGAGCAGAATCACGCACATCGTAGTATCTTCCCCGGTGTTTCTCACATATCCAAGAGGTACATTGTCACTCGTTCTGACTTGAAGTCGCCCAAATTGCCTGTATGAACATGAACAATAGAGCGATGAAAGGGACAAAGGAAACCTACGTGAGCGAAGGCGTCGATGAAGGAGAACTGCTTGAACGAGCTGCCACGACCCTTGTAGGCGGAGGTTGACTATATCCAGGGATCGAACGACCGAACCGTCTCGGGGGCAAAGGTCCTAGACCTCGACGAAACCTCTGGGCATTCGACTCTGAGGGGGTGGCTAAAATCGTCGGTAGCAAGAAGATAACAATCAAGGCATTCAAGGCGAACCCTTTGAAGCAGATCATCGTCGAATCGAAAACCAGAACTTCTTGAACAAGCTCAAGATGATTTATGTAGACAACGCGGCCTGCGCGTTTAGGTTGATTACCTTTTATAAGGTGGCGATTAACATGCCTTCGGCAAGAAAAGGCCTTTGTTCAGGAACCCTGAGTACCGGAACCAATTATCGGACAAAGGGCCAGGTTCCATCTCCCGTAACAAGCTAATTGAACAAAGCCCGAAGAGAAGAGACACGGCTATCGATCGACTTCGTGTTTGAGCTGTCTCTGTTCCGATCTTTGGTGAAGAATATTTTGGCTGGCAACCTGTTTCGAGTTCAAGCAAAGTTCCCAGGTCGCCTCGAGGTCACAATCGATGAAGATATATGATGTCACTGTTTTCAGACAGGTATCATGGTGCCAAAATGTACATGAGTAGAGTATTGGAGGAAGAGGAAGGAGCGACGATGATGACAAGCGGAAAGAGAGTTCTACCACGTGATGATAAGTAGTCTTCTTGTATGCAAAAAAAGACACGAAAGGTTGCGAGGACAGACATAAAACTACAGATGTGAGGAATGAGAGAGAGAGAGAGAGAGATAAAAACACTATGCAAGGAATGCATAACACAACGAATAGGTATTAAAGGAGGAGATTACTATCTACAATTAGAGAGAGGGCTACTGAACGATGCAATTTCCAGAAGACTTGGACTTCTTGTGAGCTCGAGAATCAGCAGGAAGCTCTCCTGGGATATGCCAGTGTACAGAGCGATTTTCGTCGTCTATCGGAGCAAGCTTTGGAGACCGAGGGGTTTCGGTTTCATGGACAGCCGTAAGAATCTCGGCCCCAGTAGCAGTGCTCCTCACGCTAGAATCTGCATTCGTGCTGTTACTGGCAAGTGAAGGTGGTCGAGGTCTATTCTTTCTTTGAAGCTTAGCTTTTTCATGAGGCTTCTCGTGTGTCTTGGTCTCATGAGGAAGCGAGCTCGTTGAAGTCGTCGACATCCCTGACGGAGCAGGTTGTCCAGGTTCAGGAGACCGTGACCGCTTGAAAGCTGCCATGAATTTGTAAGCAGTCGGAGGAGGAGATGAAGGTGGTCCAGGGGTATCCATGCTGGTTCGAGGACTGTGAGCGACATAGGAAACATCGGACATGGGACTTTTGGGATGATTGTTGTCGTCCAAGAGATCCATTGGATTCGAATAGGCGCTCCCTGGATTTCCCTGTTGAGCATATTGGGCGTAAAGCAAGAGCTGAGCTCGCAAATCACAAGTCGGTGGAGCACTGCTCGCACATTTCGAATGTGCAATGAGGCTGCACTGAGCACAAAGGACAGCACTCTTCTTTACATTCAGTAGGCATACTCGGCATACCATCGCTGAAGCAAAGAATTAATAAACTGAATAGAAAAAGAGCCTGGTCACTTACGTTTACTGAATGTCGTCTTCACAAAGCTATGCTCTCGCGGTGAAATATCATTGTTGTCAGATAAAGGTCCGCAATGAACCACTGGAAAGACGACGGTTAGGTGGAGATCCACTGACAAACTCCTCAGTCGTCGGGGTCTCGGCAAGCTCAAATTGAGGCAGATAGCGAGTGACATCCGATTTGTGCAAGTCGGCACTGACTCGTCGCAGAAATGGAATGCTATCCTGCGGACGAAGCTTCCTATGGTCGAATGAGTATCTCGATTCAGATAGAACATGCTCCATTCGCACCTTGTGAGCACCCCAATTCTTTTTGAGCCAAGGATGTTCGCAGAGAAGCTCGGCGGTTGGACGCTTGGCGGGATCTTTATCGAAACATTGACTGAGAAAGTCTCGAAGAGGCTCTGAACAGCCTTCTGGAATCGGAGGCATGTCATCCTCGACGATCCGGAACATCACTGTCACTACGATGAGAAAAAGATTCAAACAAAAAAACAAAAAATACTGCTGACCTGACATACTGTTGGCAATATCAGGCATATGGCGGCTTTCCAGTCAAAAGTTCGATAACTGTACAAGCCAGAGACCAAATGTCAGATTTGGGTGAAGCGCCTTTCAACTCGATGACTTCAGGAGCCATCCAATTCGGAGTACCCGCTACATCCTTGATATCCCGCTCGACGGCACGCATGTTCAGCGAGACACCAAAGTCGGAAAGCTTGACATTTCCATTCTTGGTCGTCAGGATATTGGCCGCTTTGAGGTCACAGTGGACGACGTCAGATCGATGTAGGTAATGAAGTCCTTCGAGAATCTTGACAACATAGCTGGCGACAAGACGTTCGTTTAGCTTTCCAAAGGCCTTGAGTGTTTGGCCAAGAGATCCATTCTCGGCGTATCTGAGAAGAGATCAGCCAAGAAGAAAAAGCGGGATGAAAAGAAGAGACGAACTCGAGAACAATGCTTAAAGTATCGACATCTCTGGCCATCCCTTCATACTTGACAATGCTAGGATGAGACAAGCTCTTGACCAAGTCTACCTCTCGCATTAGCGTCGTAACTTCTTCTTCCTTGAGCCCTTCAAGACGAATTCGCTTAACCGCTACCATCTGGCCAGTATTCAGATTGAGCGCTCGATAGACGGAACCAAACTGTCCCCGTCCGATACAGTTGCCGAGTTGCTGAAAAGAAAGGAGAAGCGGTCATAAGCGCCTCAAGTAGAAGGATATGAAGGCGGATTACTTACAAAGTGTGTTGGTGGCTTCCCTTCCTCCTTGATGATAAGGGTTTTTCGAACCACACTTCCATCCAACGAATCTCTATCCTTGTTGATCAAGTCACTCGCACTAGCATTGCTACTTGAAGCAGCTCCAAGGTTGACCATGCTCTCGAATCTGGACCGAGTAGGTTTCGCACCCAGTTCATCGTATGAACTTGGCCTGGGTCGTCTTTTCGAGGTTTCAATGTCGCTCTGGAATCGACCCCGAATTCGTGGCCTCTCCAGCTCTGATGGATGATGATCTTCCCTTGGTGAAGGAGGGACATGTTCTGCAGAGGGAGTACGAGGAAAGGGGACAGCTACATCGCTGTCAGAGCCCCGAGGATCATCAAGGTTTCCCCGAGGTAAGTAAACGCCATTTCTAGGAGCTGGCTTTGTACTGTGCCGTCGAAGCATAACTCTGCTAGATGGTAGACCGTCAGGACTCGAGTCTCGTCGAAGGCCCGGATCTTTCGGGATCAATGTCGGGGTATCGACGCTGTGACGAGCTCGATGTGAAGGTCGTCGAGGGAATTGGTGAAGTGGTTCAATGGTTTCATTTCGTCGCGGCTGACCTCCAACTATTGCAAGCTTTCGAGGAGCTGATATCTGGGACGGTGAAAGCGGCGGTTCATCCGAATCAGGAGCTTTGCCGCGAGTCTTATTATGCGTCTGAAGAGCGTCCATGAAATCATCTGGCCATATTCCTTTTCCAAGCCGAATAGCCGGCACCTTATCTGGCTTTTCTGGCGGCGGTGGCGGCGATGACTGAGCTTTCGCTTTGTCCCGTGGGTGTCCCCTAGAGCTACCAATCTCTTCAGCTTCTTCAACCACCCTGGATAGATCAACGGCAGAGGCATCGTTGTACATGCTTCTTTTCCTGGAAAGCTCTTCAGCAATTGAGCTACCTTCTGTGCGACTGATTGAGGGGGCTTCTGATGTCGCATCAGTTGTTATTGTCCTGATTGTCCCAAATTTACTGAATGCAGCGCTGCTGCTGCGACCGGCATCAAGAAGACTGGAAAACATGGTCGTCGCACTTGAATTTGTCGTCGTGGAAGCCATAGACTGTCGAACAGAGGGATCTTTGGCAGCGTCACTGACGGAAGGGCTGGTAGAATCAGACGCGGCAACTCTAGGAGGCGAAGATGATTTCAGAGCCCAAGTGAAAAGGCCATTTCCATCTTCAGCCTGTGAAGGACGAGAGCGGAGGGGAGATTTAGGAGGCGGCGAAATTTTTTGAATCTCCTTTGCAGCTCGATCAATGTTGCCAGAGGGATCGCTGCATTTGGTATTGGGTATTTGTCCGCCGGCTATAAAGCCAGTTTCATCAGGACTATCGGAGCGAACAGTAGGCAGACCTGAAGGGCTGAAACGCTTCCGAAGCTGGAGATGCAGGTGCAGGAGAGGTCGCTCGGTGCTGCAACAGATTCGGAGAAGAAGTTGACCCAGTTCGACTGGATCCCCCTTGTCCGTAAGGATGACCGCTGTCCGCCGTTGTCTCCACGGGCTTCTTGTTCTGACCAGAGACATGTTTCGATCTTTCAACGACAGGGGCGTCGACAAACTTGATCAAGGCGATTATCGTTTTGGCGACACGAGCCAGTGATTCCCCAGTGCCTTCGATTAAATCATCTCGTTGGAACAAATCTTCGTTGGGCAAGCCATACGATGCACATGAAGCCAGGAATCTTGTGACGTTGGCAGTGCGCACAAAGCCATCTTCGCGTGGATCTGGTTTCACAATGGAGCTCGATCGCAGCTTGTTCATGAGCCTATGAAATGATTAATGCAATCACAAGGAGCGACAATAATGGAAACATACTGGCACAGCACTAGACCATCTCGAAGAGCTTCACAGAATAACCGGCGCTCTCTCTCTTCTCCCGAAGCACTCAGACCGCTTGAGCTCAAACCTCCAGTGACAATATTACTTGAACTCCCGGAAAAACCAGATTTACTCCAGACTCGTTCATGTCTGATAAGAGCCTGTGTCCGAACCTCGACTTCTTCCCAATCCCTAAGAGCTGCTTCGCTACGACTCATATGAACCGGTGGCTTGATAATCTCCTTGCAGAGCATCGAAGTGGCAGTCCGAATGAGCTCTCGATGCTCAGGATTCGATGGTGAGGAGAATGAAGTGGTAGAAATATTGTAATGTCGATTCTGGGCATAAGACCTTTGAGAAGGTGTCGTCGGACGAGGTCGAATTGGTGAAGGAGATTCTTCTCTGGGCGATAAACCTCCGGAGACCCGACGGGGAGAATCGATGGAAGGCCGTCGAGGTGAATCAATAGAGGGCCGCTTTGGTGCATGTCCTGAAGGACTAATTGGCAAATGAGAAGCAGATGCTGAAGTCAGGCCACGATGAGAAGGTGAAACGACTCTTGTCCGACTGCTGGAAGGAGATCGTGGTCTTATAGGACTGGTTCCACGAGGAGTTAGCTGTGAAGGAGAAGGAGAAGGAGAAGCAGGCGGAGACCCCAAAGATATCTGAGTGACTGATCGATTTCTTGGAGAAATATGAGCCAGTTGTGGTCGTGACCTCGACTGGGGTGTCGGTGTCACTGGAGGACTGGGAATGTCTCGGCTACGACGACCAGTAGGAGTCTCCGGCGGAGAAAGACTCGTGAGACCAAGGTCCGCGGTGGACGACGACGATGGGATATTTAGAGGCTGAGATCTCGTGGCCCTGTGCTTGGACACAGGCTCCTTGGAACTTGACCGCAAAGGAGGAGACTGGGTGCTTGACCGTCTCGTCTTGTCCCTGGTTGGCGAAACCAGCGCATCACTGGTCGAGGACGAAGATGCTGTGACAACTGGCCGCGACTTTGGAGACGGAATCGCTTGGGACGACAGGTGCAAAGCAGGTGAAGAGATCGATGCTTGTCTCAGCGAAGGCGTGACGAAGCTCGTGAAACCAGCGACGCGAGGTTTCTCCACTGCAGGCGCTGGCGACGGGGGAATCGGGGACGGGGTTACAGATCGACGAAAGTTGACCTTGGATTCCAGTCTTCTCAGCATTCCAGTCTTTTCCTTCTCCTTAGGCTCGACAGCTTTCTCTTTGCCTTTGACCGTGGAAAATTCGTCTGCCACTGGGCGAACGGACGGCTTCTTAGTCCTGCCTGCTGAACGCAGAGTCTGCTCGAGAGTAGACCGAATGCGGTTGCCCAGCGGTCTCGAGGCAGCCTCTGGTATAGGAGAAGGAGAGGTTATGTTGGATGAAGCAGAAGGCTGTTTTGAACGAGAGGAAGAAGGAAGAGGTGGGTTGGCCGACAGCTTGGACGACATGGCGAAAGGACCCGATACAGAGACACTACTGACGACTGTAGCAGGCATCTGAGGTCGAGAAAAATGGTGCTTCACTATCGGGATAGTTCAAAAAGGAATGTAAGGTCGAGCCAGAGCTGTGGTGCTATAGATTAGCTAGAAGCACTGAAGTCGACTGGAAACGGAATATGTTGCTCACCAGCAAACTCTCTCTTCAAAATTCTCGAGCAATGGCCGTACGGTCGTCAACGTCGAGACTGCTGTTGAGATGGTCAGTCAATGTCCAGCGGTGACTGTCGCAGAATTGCATCCGAGAATAGACTCTCTTACCAGCAAATAATCTGACCCTGAATTATTTACGGCGAGCCGAGCTAAGATGCCAGCGATGTAGGCAGTGGTCGTCGTCGCCCGCCGTCGTCCTCGTCGTAGAAGTCGATGATGACGGTACCCAGAGGCCCGGATGACACAATGTGATTCCCTTTCTTGTTCCCAACTGCGGCTTCTTCGATATATGATTGATACTTTTACACACTTGATGGGAAAGAATCTTGCAGATTTATTTATTTATTCAACGTTCATTCATGGAGGGTTTTATTTTCAAAGCTGCTTTAATATGCAGATTGGGCTCAAGCTCCTGTGGCGTCGGCCTTCGGATGGATCAATGTGCCTCAGTTCAGAAGGCCAACCGCCACCAAAAAGGAATGGTCTTGAAAAGGACGATCACGTTCCGCCTTGAGGCAAAAATCCTGCGAAGTAATTTGGACGCGTCGGGCAAGATAAGAGGTTGGAACCTTCCTGAGAAACTAATTTTCATTTCTTCGATGAAGCTGGGAGAAAAATCGGCGGAGACCGGACAACGTCCGGGACATTCACTCGATCGTCATATATGACGCGGGCCGTTTTCGCTGCTTGGACTTGGTGAAAAAAGAGAGCGTGTGAAAAGAAGCCGACTGACGAGTCACAAGACAGCGACACTTTTGCCAGCCACGTTCGTGATGAGTACCCGTTCGAGGACGAGAGCCGCTGCAGCTACCACCAAGCCAGTGGTCGCTCCACCGACTATCACCAAGCGTACAAGAGGTCGACCTGCCAAATCTGTCAAGCAAGAAATAAAGCAAGAAAAAGAGAATACACCGTCAAGCTCAAAATTGCCTGAAAAAATACAGGAAACGAAGGTGGCCTGCTCATGCGACAAAGGTGACGATGGTTCTCCTCTCGTTATTGTACAGAATGCAAAGAATGGTGCGATATAGTTTTTTTCTTCCAAACGAGTCACATTTCTAATCAGGTTGCAGGTATCATTTCGATTGTGTGAATCTCAGTGAGCGAGAAGCTCAGGATATTAGTATGTTCACCTTCTTTCTCTCCATAGCATGGTCCTAACTGTTCCTTTAGATGTTTACATTTGTCCCTCGTGCAATGAACGTACAGGTCTTCGTCCAGTCAGTGAGTACCTTTCTTCCCTCGCCATTGGTAAAAATACAATGTTGTATCCGCCGTCAAAGTTCCATCTCAAACAATTTTGGTCTCGTGCGTGAGCCCTAGTAGTCTGTTGAGAATGTATAAGTCCCAAAGGCGAAACTGTGCTCCGAAAGACCAAAACTATTTTTTCTTCTAAAACTCTTATTTTTATTTGTTATGCGTTTCCTTCTCCTCACATCTATGATACCTCGTTTCCTGGTGCTAATCATCTTTCCATAGTGACCTGGGAGGGCGCCGATGCTGTTGAGGAGGTCATCGACGGTGCCCCGAAGACCAAGCCAAAGCCGAGGAAGACGGAGGACATCGACCGCCCCGAGTTATCAGAACCGGACAGCGCTCCCAGCAGCGCAGATGAATATGTCGTTGATAGCGGAAAAAGAATTCAGGGCACCAAGGTATTTTTCTCTCCTCCATTCATCCCTGAAACTGAAAAGCAGCTCGTTCAGCGCCGTGTTCATCGCCCAGCCTATTCCGAATCCGACTCTGATTCCTCGTCAGCTTCCGACCACCAGAGACGTCGCAGGTTGACAAAGAAATCATCAGCTTCCCCGGCGCCTGGTCTCAAGCGAAAGTCCACCAGCACCAACTCATTCGGGACCAAACGTAGGAGACCTTCTGAAGCTGCAGAAGACCCTGCCAGAAAATATTGTCTTGGGAAATTGGAGGAGGTCTTTCGAGATATTTTCAATCGGTATCCCCATGTAAAGGGCGATGAGAATCCCGATGAGCTAGTCGAGAAGAAGCCTGAAGAGTTGACTGAAGAGCAAAAGTCCCATGTCCTCGATGCTGCAAAACAGTTTGCCGCTGAACTTGAGCAATGTGTATACGAGACATACTCTGAGCCAGATAAACAGGGAAGGGCTTGTGCAGGAGGAAAATACAAGTAAGTTTATTTCTCAATTGTTCGTGTATAGTTGCTCAATTCTTCCTTCAGGGATCGTTTCCGAATGCTGCAGTTCAACCTTATCAAAGTCGACCGTGTCGTTATTCACAAACGGATAGTCTCTGGTCTTATTTCGGCCAAGGAGATATCTCTCATGTCGTCGACTGACCTTGCAAATGAAGAAACTAAACAGTCGATCAAGATTGCAGAGCAGGAAGCTCTGGAACATTCAATCTTGCAGAAAGTGACTGTTCCTCGTGCAAAGATCACCCACAAAGGTTTACAAGATATCGAGGATATGAATGGAGAAACGTCTATTTCGCGCGATCGTCAGCAGGATCGAGAGCTCGAGGAGGAGCAGAGAATGGAGAGTGAGCGGTTGGCCAGGCTGAGAGCTGCTCAAAGACAGCGAACCGCCTCAGTTTCGGTTCCTCCGGAGTCACCTAGCGTACCACAAAACGCCAATTGGGGTGGACCTCCTCAGCTTCCAAGTCATGCAGGCGATATGGATTCGTTCAGCAGTTCGAGACCTTCTCTGCTCGTGCAGACTAGCTCAGACGTGACAATGGCCGAACCAGAATTCAATCTTGCCGACTTGATTAATATTGACGACGAGCCAGGCTCTACTGGGGACATGGTCGTGACCGCGTCTCCGATTGTCCCAATATCTAACGATACTTCTATGAATTCACCTATTCGTTCGCCCGTTACTTCATCGACTATTGTGGGCATCTCGCCCTTTGCTTCCAACGTTCTGAAACCCGAAACACCACGCAGCACATTTGACTTGAATTCAGTTTGGACCGCTCCTGCTGAGATCGAGACTGATATCCCTCAATCTTCCTCTTCTCCCCGTCCGATGACAGACGATATTCGGGTTGTGCAAGCAGACGACCAAGATTTCGACATGTTTCTGGAAGAAGGAGAGGACACCACATCTCCTGAAGCTTTGCAGGCAGCATTTGATGCTAAGCCAACAGTCTGGTCTGGAAAGGCAAGCCGCAATTTTGTTATATATTCCAAGAAACTAACACGATTTTTAGATCAATATGCCTCTCGATTCTACTATTCCTCAAGAGACACCAGTAACAGCACGCCAGATTGGTGGTCGAAAGCTGGACGGGGACTCGGCACTTTGGAAAGCATTGTTTCCCTCTGACTTGCTACGGATTGACGGCCGCGTCCCGGTCGATAAATCTTCCCAATTTTTGCTACAAGTTCGCATGAACACAACTAAAGAGCTTATGGCCGTCGCTTTCTCACCCGCCTCCGCTACGAGTGATAGCGGCTTCCGAATTCTGACTGATTTCTTGATTGCCAAAGGGTCAGTACTTTCTACATAACGCCGAAATGACTTCTTATATCTTCACAGGCGTCATGGTCTTGTATTTCCGTGGGGTCAGAGGGCCAAAGAACATCATCCGGGTCGAGAATTGTACATCATTCCGCTTCTCTCCAGCGATCCCTTGCCGGATTACATGGAGCTTCTCGATGAATTACAATTGCCCAAGATCCGGAAAGATAACTACCTTGTTGGCATTTGGATCTTGACGAAGGGCAAATTGGTCGCTCCACCTCCAACGCCACCAGCTCCAACTCCAACACCAACTTCCATTCAACCTGTCAGCAATACAGCTTCAACATCCAATGCGCCCCTTGGCCCCATTGATCAGGACGTTCTGGCAGCTGAGGTCGCGTCTCTCACACCAGAGCAAGTACAGCTAATGCTCCGAACATTGAGCGCGACCAATAGCAATCCTCTGGCTTTGCCAACAGGACCGCCGGTGCAAAATCTACCGCCAAGACCTGTGATGCAGCATTTACCGCCAGGTCTGCCTCAGCCAATGCCGCCAGGTCCACCTTCGCATCAGTGGCCACCTTATCAGTCAGGATATCCTCCGGGTCCACCTCCACCTGGTCCATATTCTAGACCGCCTCAGGGACCACCACCGGGTGAATATCGACGCGATTCTTATGACCATCCAAATGACCGTGGAGGTGGTAATTCTTGGAGAGGTGGGAGAGGTCGTAGGGGAAATGACAATGGTCCTGGTTACAGAGCTCCAGATGCTGGATGGCCTCGTCGGAAGTCCGAGAATAGAGGCGGTGGACCACCTCGCTATTGAAATTGAAACCCTAACTTGTACTTTTTTGTTGTATGCTCCAAATAAACAATCGACTTTCGAATCTAATTATGGCCAGCATTATTGGCAGCGTTTTCCTTGGTGACTCTCGGCGGCATCGTGTATTATCAACAACTTCTTCTTTGACTGGTTCTCCGCCTTCGACTCCTTCAGCAGCGCTTTCCATGCCAGGAATGCTTTCTGGTCTTCAATCTCAGTCACCGACTCCAGCAAGCCCAAAATCATTTCTACCGGCGTCTCGCGAGGTTATCGAGCCAGTAATGTCCCTGGAACTTCGTCTACGATGGCTAGAGGCCATTGTCTACGGTCTAAAACAAGATAAGAAGGGGAAAGAGCGTGCTGATCTCAAACCGGGCGACACGATGTCCAGAGCCGCAAAAAGTCTGCAGCAACAGCTCGATTCCATTGTCGATGCCAATGACGGGCTGAAGCGATTCATGAGTCAATGCAAGTGCGTTCTATTCTGCCTTATTATATTATTCATACAATTACACAGATGACCAGCATGCGCATCTCCTTACTCCTTCATTCGCGCTCTCTGGCATCCTTCCTGACCCACCGACGTATCAGAACATGTCAGCCAACGAGCTCGAAGCTTTTTTGGCTGAAATGGAGAGCGATATACGCGCTGCAGACCGCGACATGGTCGAGATTGAAGCTTTGGACAAGAAAGGTATAACTGGCGCTGGAAAACTAGCTGGTGAGTCGCTTTTGATCTCTAGGCTGCCATGTCTCATGTCCCGATTTCAGATTATGAAATGTTGGAGCCACGGATGCATGCTCTCGCGACTGCGCACCATGATAATCTGAAACTTGCTGCAGACTTAGAGAGCAGAATAACAGGGCTCGTTGAAAGACATGCTACACATGTAGGTTGCATCACGAAGGTATACATTTTGCTCACCTTGGCTAGATTGACACCTTGTCTGAACTTTTTGTCGCTTGGGACGAGGCCATTATGGAGGCAGAAACCAAACTTTCCAGACTAGAGAGAGATCGTCATGAACAACGACGGCTGGGGTTCGTACAGTGAAACCAATAATAATGCTTAATGTGTCTAGTACATAGATTGTAATGCGATAATAGATGGTCATGACGCGATTCGTCCAAAATGCGTGTATGCAAGATGCAAGATAAATGGTATAATCATCCCCAATAAGACCTTCGTTAGCCATCGGGAAGTGGTGGCGCCTCGCTTAGCGTCTGCTAATTCCGTCGATTTGACGTCTTCAAGCTTGATATCGAAGTCGTCTAGCCGGAATTCAGAGTTGAAAGCACTATCGACCTGGAACAGAACATCTGCTAGATCAGGAACAGTCGGGGGAGGTGGCACCTGGACCAAAAGGTTAGCCTGGAAGATGAACGAACGTTAGGTGCTCACATTCAGCTCCGGAAGAGTCATCTTCAGTAAAGGTAGCACACTTGTCGGTATTTCATTATCTTGTTCAACGCCACGGATTGTGGAGCAATCCTCAGGAGGCGTCGGTTCATTTTTGCTCTCAAGGACTACTTCTGGCGGCGAAACATACTGAGATGGAGACAAGTACTGCATCTGGGTTGTGGTGGAAAGATTCTCCTGTAGCGTTGAAGGCTTGCTTGAACTCTTCACTGGCTGAGTGAGAACAATGCTCAGAGTTCGCATGGCCTCGACCACTTGTATCGTGGTCATGCGATCGGCGAAATAGTGGCTCCAGGAAGACTCGACAACCTCCCAAAGGCTGTCCGAGATTGACTCTGGACGAGCTGGACGCTCTCCGTGGACCACCTTCATCATGACACCAGGGTCATGAATAATGTCACAAAATGGAGCGCGTCCAGTGAATAGCTGAAAAGGTTTAGACTCGAAAAATCAAAGTTTTATGCCACATACCTCGACCACAACACAGGCGAAAGCGTAAATATCAGTTTCAGAAGTCAAACGGTGACGACCTAGTCCGAATGTCTCGGGAACAAACAATTCTGGGGCACACCATCTGACGGAGCCTTCACGTCTAGAGGAAGTACCTGTCACAGCCACAGTAGCATCGTTGAAAACCGTCAATCCAAAGTCGGTCAGGCATGCTTCCCAGCGATCATTGATCAGAATATTGGACTGGAGTCGCAATGAACATTGAATTCTAGAGAAAAGAGGGAATTACTTGCGCCACGTAGATCACCGTGTACAATGTTCCTGGAATGAAGATACTGCAAGCCCTGTGCGATTTCATACAGCTGGAAAAATGGTCCATCAATGAGAACAATAGATATAGAGTCACATACCCGCTTGTTAAGATGTGTACGGCCATTGTCTGCGAGATGTTTCAAGACTGTTCCGTTCGCATGCCAGGGTGACACCAAACACAACTGGGAGGGAAAAGTATCGGCATCGATGCCAAGAAACGGGACAATATATGGGCTGCGGAGATGCTGCCACAACAGCGCCTACAGCAAAGTCTCAAACTTCTAAGACTCTACGGATAAGCAAATCGTTGATTACCTCGCGACAGAACCTCTGGCAACAAACGAAATGTGAGCAAATGAAGAAAGGATGTGGAAAATTAAATACCCGGCGCATGCTAGGGGAATCTCTTCCAAATAACCGCATTCGCTTCAATGCTACGACTCGCCCTTTATACGAAGCGCGATATACATCTCCAAATCCACCGCCATATGATGCTTGAGTATCAGGTTCACAGACTCCTTTGATGAAAAGTGTCGACGGTAGCTTGTCGCAGGTTTCAGATAACCGGACCAGGAGTCGACGAGCCCTGGCACAGTCTTCATGGTTTAAAAGAAAGCCTCTGTCCAGGATCTAGTAAAGGTGAATCTCTGTCCAGAACAGGACTGGCGAAGACATACACTTTGGACGACATCCAGAAATTTTTGAGCGTCGTCGTCCTCAAGCTGAAGAACTGCTTGTTTGTCTACGGCTGAGGCCGATATTTCATGCAGAATCTCGGCAAGCTCTGCTTCGTCTTCTTGAAGCGCTTTGCGAACTCGAGATTCATCAGAAATGTTCAGAGCCGCAGCCAGCTGTATGAGATTGGAGCGATACTCCTGCGACACCAATAAGCTCGATACGTAGTTAAGATTCCCAAGAGTGTCCGAATATTCCTGCAATGTCTCCCAGAGATTGCTGAAATTGATTGAGCGAAAGACGTCTGAAGAAAGACATCGCACTGACACGTCTTCATCCGAGGTGGTGGTAGAAGGAGTGATTTCCGTGAAAAGCAGGGCCAGCATGTTCTGTCAAGCCGAGACATGAGCGAACCATCCGAGACAAGTAGAGATGCACAACCTGATAGATTGTCCGTCGAGGTCGTTCGAGAAATGAGGTAGCATCTGTAACTTCTGTAGGAGCACGACGCGGACGAGCTTCCGACGAAAGCTCCAAGACATCAGGTTCGACAATCCACGGAGGTTCGGAAGATTCCTCTTCTTGTGTCAAACTTTGAAGGGTGCTCGGAAGATCTTCATTTGATTGATAAGGAGGAGGGAGCGAAAGCTTCAGAAGATGTTAGTCACTCCCAGAGCTCAACGAATGAATTCCTTACCCCCGATGCTGAAGGAGACTCAGAATCTGATGGAATATCGACTTCCAAAGGCCTCTATCGGGAGTTCGTTAGATATTGCTCCAAATACTTACGCGTCTTGTTTTACCTCTGGAAGATCTCCGATTGGATTCCAAGCTAGGCTGGGAGATGTTACCTAGACGCGAAGAAGAAGAGTTAATCCCGGCTGTCTTCTGGTGACTGTCGAGTACTTACTTCTGGTTTCTTGCCATTCGAATGTCGTTTCCGTACACGCTTAGTGTATGCCTTTTCCAAGAGACCCAGTAAACCGGTCTTGGCCTTTTTCATTGGTTTCTGTGAGCTGAAAGGTCGTCCCTGAGCAGCGGTGGGCGAGGGAGCCACAGATGTCGCGTCAGATACTCCAGGGACAGAGATAAAATAGATGGTGCCCGTAGGATCTCGACCTCCTTGTGCATAATATTCAGCCCATGCCTGGACTTCTGTAACTATCATTGAAAGAGACTAGAAAATGAAATTTGCCTGGATATATGGGTCACTGTAAGTTCCATGTGGGTCGTACAGGTAGGTGGGCGCAATTATTCGAGGTCCAGATTGAGAAGCCACTTGATTCTCATCGACTACTGGCTGAGGCATTTACCGCCTGGGTGAAGCGGGTAGTATCTTTTAGAAGAGCTCGGTGGCGGTGTTCCGGACTCGGGTAGATCGAGCTTCCCATTTCGACCAAGTTGAACGAAGTCAAATAATCAGCCGCAGTTTGGGAACTGAGGTGAAAGAAACTGAATATGAATGATATAAATACATCGAGTACATGGGATACAAAAATACTGCTTTTCTACTCGTCCATTTGCGATTCGCCGTCGACAATTTGTGTTTCCTCCAAACCTTGCATGGTCATGGATTCTTCAACCTGAGTTTCCGGATCCCCTGCTGCTGACAAGAGTTGTGTTTCACTCTCCAAGCCGTTTTGAGACTCTCCAAGTAACGACTTCTTAAGTTTTGGCGCCTTCATAGTGGTCTTTTTGTCGCTAGCCGGAAGACCAAACAAGGTCGTCTGTCGCGGCCCGTCTTTCTTCACCTCCTTCTCCTTCTCCTTTTCTTTTTCCTTGCTCTTCAAACCTATAGACAGGTTAGCCGATTACGGAAAAGACCAAGATGGACACTTGCGTTTCGGTTTGACCAAATCTATATCAGCGGCATCGACCTTCTCGAAAAAGCTTTCGCTCTTCTGCAAGACTTTGTTCGTCTCTGCTTTTCTAGCAAAAGGATTGCGATTGGCATCACTGGGCGCTTTCCGAGCGAATGGGTTCGCTTCTAAACGGCTTTTGAGTCAGATCTGCTCTGCACCAAGTGAGATACCACTCACTTGTTTTCGTGGCTGAAGGAGGCAATGGGGAAGCGAAATCAGAAAAACTCGTATCTTCGACTTCGTCACGTTTCCGCTTCTGGGTAGAACCACTAGGCGATGGTTCAACGGGTATCTCCTCCCAGGTCGCTGAAAGATCAGATTCCGGCGCCATGGATGAAAAACGGGTTGTTTCCACAGCCGGAGTCGCTCGTGAAAGACCTGGTCTGGGTATCGTTGGAGGGGGACCAAAGTCCTGGAAAGGTTTTGGTCGTGACTCTGCTTGTTGCTGTTCTGGAAGATGTCTTAAAGCTGGTTCAGACTTGTTCCAACGTCGACGCTTCTCTCGCGCTTCCGTGTAGCGGTCCTCCTTCTCCTGCCGCGAATTCCTCAGTATCGTCAACTTTTCTTTGAGTCCAGACAAATGGAAAAAGTCTGCCATCTTGATTGAAGCATTCATAGCGGGGTCGTGATGAATGAGTTTCGCAAGTTCGAGCGCCCGAGCGGTGTTGCCGACTTTGCAAGCAGCTTGGATGAGAAGCAAAAACTCTTTATCCATGGATCTTTCCCTGGTTATGACATCTTGGGATGTGAGTTCGTCATCGAGAGAATCCATAGCCATTTCGAGATGTAATGCTTGTCGTGCAGTCCTTTCAGTCAGGTTAGTAGAGCGCTATGTGGAAGAGAGAAACTAAAAATCACCTCTCTTCCAATGGTTCGGGGTTTCTAAATGGCATTTGCATTGGTATTTCCTGGATGAGAGGTCGAGGAAATCGTGGATGTTCTTGACGACCCTTGTTTAAACTTTAGTCAAAGCTTTGGATCACCGAGTGTATAACAGACCTTGAGGATCAAGCACATAAAGGCATCAGCAGCTACACCAACAGGCCAATAAGATTCGTCTTTCCCTTGCTTCCGTTCGAGCAGCTCAGTGTCCAGAACTCTCGCCCAAGTCGCATGGTAAGCAATGCGGAACTTGGTTAGGATATGGAGGCGTCCCGTTGTATCGTACATCGCAGGAGCCTACAATCTTTTCTAGTCGTAGCAGATTTAGACCAAAATAAAGTGCTCACCCCTTGCTCTGTAATACCAATCCACTTGAGAAGATGACCCTTTGGGACTGGAAGCACTCCATGTTGGCGAATAGTGAAGTCCTCAAAGTAAATGAGAGAATATGACAGATTCTGGGAACCTAGAATCGAAAGGTCACAAACAGCTTCCAACGAGTATTCAAAACTTACCATCGATCGTGGTCGAGCCAGCTCGATGAACAACGAAAACCCATTCAGGGCCAGCGACCATTGAGACAAAGTCGGCGCCCAGACCCATGATTCGCCTCTCCATGCCAGTGCCACTGAGGAAAGTGAGACCACCTTCACTGGTTGCGACGACGACATTCCCAAATCCTTGGAATTCATCGCTCTCTTCTCGAAGGCTCTTCAATGGAGGCAATCCGCCAGCCGCTATTCCCAGAACTCGCACAGAGGTACCTGCACGCTTCTTCAAGATGTAGCTCCATTCAATTTCAGCTTGACGGGGAGCATAAGGTCGGTATAAAACTTGGGCCGGATGCTCGTCCTGAGGAGGACAAGCAAACAAGGCGCCTCGTTCACCTAACGAAACATGAATATCAGCTCGAGACTGTCAAGAAACACAAACCCAAATATCCAAGGGTATACTTCAGGCGATCCGTGAAATTGAATCCTGAACGAGCCGAGCGGTCAAAAAATTCGACTGTAATTATTTGGTGGGTATCTTGATCAGTGGCCTCGATGACTCCAATCATATTATATGCTGAATATTTCGTCAAGTTCACGTATATCTGAGGGAAAAGCACTGACCCAGGTATCTCTTGTTCCCTTCCATAGGTGTCGAGCCCGGTTGAAACGGTGGCTGAGCTTTGGTGATGCTCACTGGAGGTATCGTTCAGCCAACGAAGTTTCAAAAAAAGCATGTACCACTTACCCATCTCTTTCACGAAATCCTTATCATAGACAGCATCTTCCTGAAGCCCTTTGCCAGTGTCATCGTCGATGAAATCTTCTGGTAGCTCGTCGTCTATGGGAATGGCGTCGTCATCATCGTCCTGGTCAAACTCGTCCGCCGGTCGCGTTTCATCGAGAATGTCATCGTTGAAGATATCCAAGGGATCAATTTGAGCAGATTTGGAAGATGCTAATGTTCGTTTCATGGGATCGGGAAGCTCTGAAGGAATGGCATCGTGCCACCGGCCGAAGGAGCCGCTCTCGTCAGTCCATGCAATCAAATTATCCTTGGGAGAGAATTCGATTTGGTTGATGACATAACCAGGTTTGCCTAGTTGTCTGTGACGATATTGTCAGCAGAGCGAGAGCAAGGACTGGGCAATACCGACTTGTTTATCAAATTATGCTTGTCAGACCAGGTGGAGATTTGAGAGCGAGCAGCAGAGGCGATATACAATCCATTTGGCGAAATTGCGAGCGCAGTAATGGCGCCGGAAACATCTGGATTCACGAAGCTAGTGATTTTGGACCAATTTGCACGCGAGTAGACAGCAATTTCTGGTGAGAAAAGTCAGTTTCCCTGTTCGAGAAAACCTTATATAGCATACCGTGCGTGCGTGTCGCGACATAGAACCGCGCTCCAGATGGATGCCAGACGACAGAGCAATCGTGGCCAAAGTCAGGAGCTCTGTACAATATTTAGATAGCCAAAAGCAAGTCTACCATAGCTGCTCACCGGTCATCGGTAACTTTCGGGATCACGTCCTCGAAAATCTTCTCGATTTTGACTTCGTCATTTGCGAGATTCCAGATGATGATTTTTCCGTCTGACCCGCTGGTTGCCTAGAGTTGGGAAATGAGATTGAGAATATACCGTTGGTGGAATCGACCATACCAACAATTGTTCGGTTGGATGCCACGATGCCTTGCGAACACCTGCTTGATGGCCTTGCAGTATGGATATTTTCAAGGGATCCTCCATGTTCACGACCTTGACATTGAGCTCGCTGTTACGAAGATTAGAAACTCCACCAAGAACGTCAGACGAGCTCACTCGGATGCCACTGCGACACTGGCTCCACGGGAATCGATTGCTATACACCGGACAGCGACAGCGTTCGCTGCAGTGACCAGGGCATCGAATTGAGGTTTGTCGAGGACATATCGTCTGACTTCACTGTCCTCACTCGCGGTGAGCCAATAGTCGTGCTACAGAGGCGAGAAGGTGAGACGAGTGCCAGCAGGAGGGAGACGCGATGAGAAACGCACCGAGGTCGCAATAGACGTGATTTCTTTATCTGCTTCACTCGCAGTCACCGGCTCTTCTTCTTCCACGCCATTCATCCTCCAAATTCTGATTGTACAGTCGACTCCGCCAGTGTAACATCGTCTGAGGGGCGAAAATCAGCCACGAGCAAGTTTGAGAGCAAAGGTCGCGTACTCTCCATCTTTTGAGAATGCTAGATATGTTTTTCCTTTGGTGTGAGAACCATTAGAGATGACTACGGCCATCGCGGGGGGCAGTCGTGGTCGTGGTCGTGGAAGACGTTACGGCGATCACGCGGCTGTGACATTGATGCATTACAAGACTTGACTAGTAGTAGTACTACTAGTCAGACTACGAGCTTTCTACGACCATCCAGCCTTTTTCGCCCTTCTGCAACAGAACAGACCAAGTGTCGTAGATAATAGGAGACCATCTGCAAGAATGTGCATTTATGGCTACAAACTGCGGCGATTTTTCTTCAAGTTTCCTGTTGAGATTCAGATCCTGCAACAAGGGGAAGGTGGCATAACACAAACATCGCAGTCTCAACAACTTGTCGAACAAAGTCTGGCCCAAAGAATCCTTTCCACCGCACATGGACGACCTCCCCAGTTTCGCGGGGCGATGGCGGTTCATATTGGGCTACATAAGGGTCAACATTGTCGTTGACTTGAAGTCTGGAAAGGGTCAGAAGATGGAAGGAAGAGAGGTCTTCTTACCTCTGAGACCCCAGACATGCCAATCCAACCCATTCAAAGAGTGAAGCCACATACTCATTCCAATCGTCTGCTGAGCCTGCCTGAGGTGCAAGAGTGATAAGAGGAATATGGATATTCTGCGAGACCTGAGATTGGCCGAATACTGGTTTGACGACCTGAAGGTCCTGGAAAACAGTGCCTACAGAATGTATCAGTGGGGCAAAAGACCTCTATGAAGATCGCAAACCTGGTCTCGAGTAACAGAATATTTTCCATGAACTAGAGCCTCGGCGTGCTCTGCTGATGTCCCAAGCCTTGAACGCAGCATCTCGGCGGGCACGGTTGCCTACCGAATCAGCATTTGACTGCAGTGAGAGCTGAATACCTATCCTTGTGAGATCATTCTGGTGCTATTCGAAGGACTCACTGAATCTCTCTGGAAGCCCTTTCGATGAGACTTGTTTCCCAGGAAGGCCAAGGATTTGATAGGTGTCTTTACAGACGGATAAGATTAGCCTGCTGTCGCAGATGCACCAGGCATCGTCCTCTTCGTTTGCGCTTAACAGGGTTACACCACTGAAGAATCGGTTCAGCAGTAACATCGGAGCGACTCCAGACGCACCTAAAGTCCCCGATATTAATAATAGACAAAGTACTTTCGATGACGGTAAAGCTGGTTTTCAGTTGAGATAACAGTGAATGTAGGGGTCCATTTGAAGGGAAAAGGACGTCAATCTGAAGCCAAATTGAAGTGAATTGACGGAGAGAGAATATAGATAATTTCCTGACAAGTGAAAGGGCCCGAGAAAGGTTTCAAGGAAGTCTTGAGGCGTCGGGGCATCGCTGTTCCGGTTGAGTCCGGAAGTGGCTCTTTCTCCGTTAACCGTCATCATCATGGACAGAACGACAAGCGGTGGGTTTCGCACCAAGGATGGCACGATTCACATCTCCAAACCTATTCGCTCTACCTCCTCAAAAAAGTTGAAAGCGATGATTACATTTGCTCCCCGGCAGTCACATTTTGATATCAATAATGAAAAGTCGGGGATGAATGAATTTCGTGTAAGCTTCTAATGGTATTCTACGAACGACACTGATCTACTGGAACAGGGCTTCTTCTCCCTGTTCTGGATATCCATATTCCTCTTCATCCTTCGAACATATGTTCGGAGTATCGAAACCAACGGTCATGCTCTGAACCTTCGTTTCGCCCAATTGATATCCAAGGACGCCATTACGCTGGCTCTCAGTGACGCTGTCCTCGTCGCCAGTACCGCCTTATGTGTCCCATTTGCCAAAGCCGTCAGTAGGGGTTGGATAAAGTATTATTGGACAGGTGTCGTAATCCAACACGTCGGCCAAACCCTTATTCTCTTTATCGCCATCACCTGGACATTCAATCGTCAGTGGCCATGGGTCCAGTCCGGTTTTCTGACTCTGCACACTTTGGTACGCGACCCCTACTTTCTCAATTTACCTGGCTGACGCTCAGTTAGGTCATGATAATGAAAATGCATTCCTATATGGCAGTTAACGGCTACCTCCAAGATGTCACCACTCAATCACAATTGGTACTCGACGATCTTCGCCAGGCTGCAGAATTAGAAGGAGGATGGGAAAAGGCCATCAGTGATTCGAAAGAGCGTCGCGCCGAGGCCGATGCAGCCACTGGCATGAGTGACACGACCTCTAGCACTCCAGCTGGGACTCCACCTCTGCTACAAGCAGCGCTCATCGACGCCAATGCTGCTTCAGCTCTGAGGAACCGTCTAAACGCTATCTCAAACAACAAATTACCCACAGAATCAAGAGACTCTCTAGCTTTCGATGATACCCGCATTCCAACTCCCTTGCACCCTCATCCACTCATAGATCACCCTTCAGAACACATATCGAATCTGGCCAAAGAATTCTCGGAATTGCAAGGTGAATTGATTAGCAGCGGTCCGGAGCAGATCGTCTGGCCCAACAATATCACATTGAAGAATTTTGTTGTCTATCAGCTCATACCGACTCTCGTATACGAACTGGAATATCCCAGAACACAGAGCATCAGACCTCTTTATGTCTTTGAAAAAACAGTTCGTAAATCGTTTCTCTCGCTGCGACGACCTTATTGATTCCTTGCAGGTGGCTACCTTTGGAACATTCGCTCTGTTGTACACCGTCACCGAATCTTTCATTCTTCCCCTTACCCCAACCTCTGACCAGTCCTTCTTGCGGTCTTTGCTCGACCTTGCACTACCATTCATGATAGCATACTTGCTCTTGTTTTACATCATTTTTGGTGAGTGACCAACTGATAAGACGCGATTATGGCTGATAAGACATTGTAGAATGTATATGCAATGGGTTTGCAGAACTTTCATAGTACGTCGGTTCCGCAACAAGTCAAACGCGACTAACATTCTTTCAGTTTTGCCGATAGACAGTTCTATGAAGACTGGGTAACTATCTTTGTTCTGTCGACGATACCAAGGCTCATGCATTTCTCAGTGGAACTCTACTTCTTGGGATGAGTTTTCGCGAAAATGGAACAAGCCAGTGCATTCTTTCCTCGCACGACATGTCTATGCCTCGACGATGTCAAGCTATAAGCTGTCAAGGTCATCAGCCATGTTTCTGACCTTCCTTTTGAGTGCATGTGTCCATGAGCTGGTGATGGTAGTTGTGACGCACAAGTTCAGACTATATCTGTTTATGCTCCAAGTATGTTTTTCACCAACTAACCGGAATGAAATTGACTTGGTCTTCAGCTGATACAAATACCTCTCATCGCTATTAGTCGCATACCAGCCATCAAGCGGAACAAGTTAATGGGCAATATTGTGTTCTGGCTCGGGTTGTATGCCGGATTTCCCTTGTTATGTGTGGCGTATTGCGTGAGTCGATTTGTTCGCTTTTTGGGAGACCGATTGAGACAGCTTTACAGGCTTATTGAATACAATTAGATGTTTCTACAGGCCACTAAGCAATCTTATTTATTCATTGATGGTCTGGCTTTTCTGTTATTCCACCGTTCTCCGAGCCTCAGTATCGGTCATCTGGGCCTATATTCGGGCGGGCGGAAATGTAATAGCCAACGATATTTGGCAGAGTGACATGATGTGACATGCTGTGACTAAAGCGGGTGCGAAGTCGTTACAGTGCTTTATGCCAGGATTGAACTCGATGTCAACTAATGATACTGTGGATCCATTCTGTAGTTATTGCTGATATCCATTTCCTATGACCACTGGTCATGGATTGTCTTGAACGTCTCAGATTTGGGTACGGACAATTATTTCTGCTAGCCGAGCGTGGGAGCTTACAAATCGTTACCCGAAGCCGAACCGTAATGCCCACCACCAGGCAGTAATAAGCGCCGTGTGGGAAAAGCCGCTGGCGGCCGCCGGCAGGCGGCGGCTTCCACTGGACTTCCGGTGGGCGCCGCCGCCTCGACAGCTCAATTCAGCGAACTCCACTGGAAGCCTGGGCATTACGGAAGTTCAGCTCAAAACCAAACTCCACTGAAGTTCAGCGGAGCTCTGCTCAGGTCACTTCCACCGGGGTTCTTTTATATTGAATTCCGCTGGAGTTCAGCGGAAGTACCAGCAGATTCGCCTCCACTGAAGGTCACTGGAGCCCAATCACTCATCAACCTCTGCCGGAGGTCAGTGTCTAGGATTGTGAAGGCCACTGGAGTTCACTGAACTCCACGGCATGTAAATCAGCTACAATATTCCATTGTAGCTACATTGTGCTGTGTTGGACATAGATAAAGAGAAAGATGAGACATACCAGAGGTGCTGTCCCTCTTCATCTTAGAAACCCGGTCCCTGTGGCGCAGATGAATCCTGTAGGCAGACACTAGAATAAACTCGAAGTGAGCAGACACCTCTTTCGTGATCAGAGATATTCTGTCCGCGTTTAAGCAGTACAGTGTATCTCAAGATTTTGACGCTGGTGGTTGCTGACCTCCGGTGGACCACAAAAGGATTAGTCACTTTCTAAAGAATGGATGGAGCACGAAATACTGGGAAATGGGACACCAACAAGACAGTAATATGAATGGAGCAAACCTTGACAGGAGGCTAAAGGACCAGGTTCATCGCTATTACCGCAGAGTTGGCCTTGATATGCTGGATGACATGAGCCTTCAGGTCTTTGGCTGAGTTTACAGCAGAAATACCCAGGGCATTGGCGGCACAAATACAAGCATCCTTGTTGCTCTTGTAGTTCATAGCCTCAGGAGGTGGATCGGATGCTGAAGGAGACATTGGTGGACACCATTGTGAAGAATGGCTAAAGCGGAGTCTTGTTGTGTACAAGATATCAAGCCACAATCAAAAGCAAATACTGGAATACACTGGAAAATACCGCCGGGTACTTCCGAAGTTCACCAATCGTCAGTGAAATCATTTGAAATTCAATGAGTCCCAGTAAAGTTCACTGGATGCGTGGTGGAGGTCACTGGATGAAATAGGAAGGAGGGTGACATCCTGTGACCCCTGCCAAAGTGTGATGGAATCGTGACGGAAGCCGACGTCGGACGCCGGCGGACGTCGACTTTTCCCAGGCGGGGCTTATGACTCCCACCAGTTCGACTTCTCGATGGGACTCTCTTGACGACGACGCGTTGGAGTTTCAGTTTATGGCAGCATGACGCGATGTTTCGTAACTGAATTTTGTTGAGCCGATCAGGGTAGTTCAGGGGTCAAGACACTCGACAGAGTCCAGAGATCGACACTGCAGTGAAATGGCTCTTATGAAAAGAAATACCGGTACCTTTTTCATACTTTCTGGACACACAACAGCATATAACTTGGCCCTCCCTGAGGCAGCGGCTGGCAGCGGCCTCGCAACGTCATTGGCGATGATAACCGATCGGATGGCCGCCGAGGTTGTGATCTGTTGTGATGCTACATGATTTAATATTTAAATGAATTTTGCTCCCCGCCTGAGCACGAGCTGGTCTCCCCATCCAAATTTGCTGCACTGTAGCTCTATCCTGTCATGAAATTTTTTATTCTCTCCCTTATTGCTTCCCTTGTTTTCAGCCATTTAGCTTCTGCGTGAGTTCATACTGCAGTTCCGGTTGGATATCTGACCTGTTCTAGGGCTGCCATTGGTCATATTTCTCGTCGCCACCTTGGCGAATCTCAGCATCTTCAGGGTCGTGATGAGGCTGGCAGTTCCCCGCCGCCTTCGGTCAAGGTATACAACTTTTCGCTGGTTATCCAGACTATCTTATGCCGTTCACAGTCACGAGCGTCGTCGGTCAAGGAGGTATGTATAAAGCTGTTTGGCTCGGTGGAGACGCGTTGCGCTGAATATTTTACCCAATAGGGCGGCGCAACACCTCCGACCTCACGGCCGTCTAGTCAGGTATGTATTGTTTTTGCCGGTTGGCCGACACTTTGTGACCTTGTCCCCAGCAGGGTTATCAAATTCCGCGACACCCCTTGTACACGGCAAAAACCGGGAAAGCACCCAAGCCCTACGTCTGGGTCAAGCCGAAGCCTGGCGACACGGTCAATGATCGCTATTCAATATGTGTGGACAAATGTCCTAATCGGAAAGCACCAGATTCGCGCTGTATGTTGAATTGCGACAAGCAGAAAATGGACGATGGCGCCTACATGGCCAAACTCCATCTTAAGAAAATGGGCCACATGATTACTGGAGGGATATTCAAAAAGAATTCTTGAACTGAGGTCGTTTGCAGAGAATTACTGGTATTCATAGGGCTAGTACAACGAATACGACCTGACTTTCGAGAACCAAAATGGTCGCTCATGCTTTAACTTGACAGGATAGATGTCTCCAGTCTCCAGATTCACTGAATCGTATGAAGCGATCTCGAGCCTGTTCCACCTTCCGAGCACCGGACGAGACCGCAGCGTTAAGCTCATAGCAAAGCTATATCGAGACCGTCTTTCATCAGCGTTCACAGGAGAAGGTGATGGATCAAGGAGGTTTGAGAGCTGCACTGTGGTTCCGGAAAGTCGCCATGTCCCGAGACTAAGGCCCTGGATAATATGTCAGATTCTGTAATACCATCTCAAGAAGACAACTTGCCTTCATCCGCAGAGATGGCTTTAAAAGATGAATTATTTCACTTGGAGGATGTTCTTCGTTCGCTAGAAGTGACACTACTTGACCATCTGGGTAGAATCGACTGTTTGCTAGTCAATGAAGACATTGAAGATGATCGAACGAAGACGTACAGGAATCGGTGGTAAGTAATCAGTTGGCTCGTCTGGGATCATAAGATTCGCGTATAAAAGAGACCGGAAATTACGAACGTTGACCCACGGGTTTTCTCCCAATCCATACCGTCTGAAAACAATGAATACAAGTTGAAGAATGGATGCAAGGGCCACTGACATATAATGGCAAACAGCAATATAAACACCGTCTATCCTTATCCGAGGATGTTCCACGAACAGTCGTCTATAGTCAAGCCTGAAGCGGTCGGCAAGGAGCCGTAGATTGGCAAGATCGGAGAGCTGAGGTGGTTTATATGTTAGGTTGACCAATTCCCTATAATAAGGGGACCATATAAGCGCAGCTAATAAGAGAAAAGGAAATGAGGCAAACCTCCAGATAGAAGCGTCGAGACTCAGGACGCGAGCTTTGCGTGTCGTGGTCGCGAATCTCTCTATAGATGTCGGGTCTGATAATCGGAGGATGTTGACAATGAGTTCGTCTGGGATGTTTCTCACAGGAACTTTTTGAAGCTCGTCTTCTGCTTCAAACGTCAAAGTCTCTGGGAAACTTGCAACAAGTGAAGCAAGTGTGCCGGTGACAATTGCTGTCGCATTAACCAAGTCGATTTTGGTTTCCATATGGTTGGAAAGCTGTTCCACTTGTGCTTCAGAGCTGTCGAGACTGGTTCCAAGCGCGGCTGCGGCGATCATCTGTTCTCTGTAGTATGACCGGTCTACGTTGGCATCTTTGCGAAAGGCCTGGCGGTATAGAACGAGAGCTTGATCGTATTCGCCGTGTTCTTCGTGACGGACAGCCTGTCGGTAAGCAGTCAGAGCTGCTTGAAGACCTTTAGAAAGAGGTGCATCTGTGGAAAGAGAAGAGATTCTTGTAGGAGCACCTGGCTCGATAGGACCTCTTGGCTCGATAGTTACAACTGGATCTGCAGCAAGGGGCTGAGACTGTGATGACTGAGCCGGCTGGTTCCTGGATTGCACCTCTTTCTTCCATTCCTCCCTGAATCTTCGAAGCTCTTCTGTTTCTTCGGCGTCCATCGGGAATCGAAATCGTTTTTATCTTCTTCCTTGAAGTTAAAAACAATTCTTCGATTTCCGAAGACGCTGGAGTCGATGAGAGCGGTATCTGTCACGTGCACTCGTGTACCCTTTTCACCTCCACGTACTGCATTGCGTTCCTCTCAAGGAAATCCTATGGAGGGTAACCGAGACGAAGCGCTGCGATGTCTAAGCATTGCGCAAAAGCATCGGGACTCTGCGAATTACCCGTCAGCTCGCAAGTTTTGTCAAAAGTCCATCTCGCTTTTCGATACTCCAGAAGCACACAAACTTCTCGCTTCAATTAATGCAGCAGCAGCCTCATCATCCGCTGAACCGTCAAGTTCTACCTCTGCGGCGGAACCACATCCGTCGTCGTCAGGCGCAAAGCAGCGCAAGACAAATAATGGGACAGCCAGCGGCATTGGGGGTGAAAAGAGAGAATACAGTACAGAGAATGTGGCCGTCGTGAAGCGGGTTCGAAGCTGCAAGGCATCGGAATACTACGAGATTCTCGAGTTAAAGAGGGAGTGTGAAGATGTCGAGGTCAAGAAGGCATACCGCAAGGTCCGTTTTGTTCCAGATAGTCCTTTATTTTCAGCTCACCTCTATCAGCTTGCGCTAGCCTTGCATCCGGACAAAAACGGGGCACCAGGAGCCGATGAAGCATTTAAAAGTGGGTGTATTGCCTATTTACTGTCTCTGTTACTTAGCTAGTCTTTCAGTGGTGTCAAAGGCATTCCAAGTGTTATCAGGTACGTTGTGAACTCATTCGTTTGATTTCTGCGCTTATTTCCTACCTCTAGACCCACAAAAAAGAACCATGTTCGACCAGAGCGGTTCTGACCCAGAGGACCGAACCGCTGGGTCAGGGTTCTCGACGAGTCCTTTCAGTCGTGGCGGTCGAGGCGGCGGGTTTGAAGGTGAACTCAGTCCTGAAGACTTGTTCAATATGTTTTTCGGTGGCGGTGGTGGTGCCCAGGCTTTTGGCGGAGGCTTTGGCGGAGGACCAGGTGCGATTTATATCTGGTCTCTCTCATTTCAATTTCTTGACAAGCTTCAGTCTTCACAACGTCGTTTGGTCCAGGCGGTTTCCGGACCACTAGTTTCGGTGGACAACCACAGCGCCAAGCCAATAATAATGCGCGGAATGCGGACCCACGGTCTGTATTCCTTCAACTTCTTCCATTATTTCTTCTCTTCGGAATATCCTTGCTATCGTCGCTCCCGAATCTCTTCTCTACGCCTCCAGTACCGGACCCGATGTTTGCATTTACGCCGACGACACGATACAACGTAGCGCGGCATACACGACCACATGGAATAACTTACCACATAAATCCTGCAGAGTTCATGAATCACCCCGTAATTGGACCAGAGCTCGTCAAAGAGGGCGTCGACCTACGGAAAGCCTCGAACCTGGACTTTGCAAGGGGTCCTGCTGTGACCAAGTTTGAAGGACAAGTAGAGCGCGTTTATTCCCAAGAAATTTACAGCCTGTGTCAACGAGGCTTGGAACAGAAGAATAGAGCCAAGGAAGCCGAGATTGGTGTCTTTGGAATTGGGACTGACTGGGAAAAGGTCAGGCAGATTGACGAAGAGGTTATCCCTAGTTGCGAGGAGCTACAGAGACTAGGAATCAGACGATAGCGTATTTGTGGCGATAATGGCGATAATTTATTCTTTGGATGTATAACAACTTGGACGGTCTTCGCCAGGTCTAGACCTTTATAGCCAGCTGTCTAGGACGATGCGGTCTGAGCTGCCAGCTTTTCCTTCTCCAATTTGAGATAGAAATTCTCCTGACGTGCCACTGTGAAGAATTAGAGGATTTAACGAGCTGTACACGAAGAACTGACCCTTGGGCAAATGGAAGCCATACCTGCAGACAAGTTGAGTTCAAATTATGGTGAAACCGGGAGAAAAAGGCTGACCAGAAGGCATATGCTCCACCGAATCCGAGACCTATACCCAAGGAAAGGTCCAGGATCATCTTTTTTCTGAATTTCCCGACAATTGGTGCAATCGGCATGGTGGTAGATTTCAAGTGTTTGTTTGTTGTTTGGATCACACCGCTTTTGTAATCGCTCGGCCTTGTGCATTCCTCCCATCGTCGAGAATCTCTGTTTACAGCGACACACAGTTCCTCAACAAATTATTGGCTGTTATCGGCTCAAATCGCAATTTTTACTGCACCAGAAATATAATAATACCAGCCTCCAGAACCTTGTGACTACTCGACGCTGTCTACACCAATGGAAGACCCCTCAGGCTCAGGCGGCTGGCGCTTCGCACAATGTTTCGGTGACAAGGGCGAGGTTGAAGATATAACCGAAGGTGTGTTTGCTGTCGCGTCAATCGACGTCCAGCTTGAATACTGGAGTCATCATGGACATTCGTTCTGATCCCTAGCCACAGCCGACATCATCTCTACCGTCGAGTTTGATTCTACAGGCAATTATCTCGCCACAGGCGATAAGGGTGGTCGTGTCGTCCTCTTTGAGCGCAATGAAATGGTTCGTGACGTCGTCATGTTGTGGTGTTTCAGAAATCTTGCTTACTTTCCTCGCCTCATGATAGAAAAAAGGTTGCGAATACAAGTTTTATACTGAATTCCAATCCCATGAACCAGAGTTTGACTATCTAAAATCGCTGGAGATTGAGGAGAAAATCAACAAGATCAAGTGGTGCAGGCGACAAAACTCGGCACATTTCCTGCTTTCAACAAATGGTACGTCTTTATGCTCTGATTATACATCTACTTGGTCTTAAATCTCATCAAAGATAAAACAATCAAATTGTGGAAGGTCTTTGAAAAGTCGTTGCGGGTGGTCTCTGAATCCAATCATTACGAAGGACAACGTCCTTTACCTCCTCCGACATCCCCCAGTCATCTGAGACTTCCTCGAATGGCGCTACAGGACAACATCATTGCTGCGGTTCCACGAAAGGTTTATTCCAACGCTCATGCGTACCACATACATTCCATTTCTGTCAATTCCGACCAAGAGACGTACATCTCTGCAGATGATTTACGGATCAACCTTTGGAATCTCAATATCAGCGACCAAAGCTTCAGTTCGTTCAATCATCCACGTCTCGAGCCAGTGCTCATCTTTGAATAGACATCGTCGACATCAAGCCGGTCAACATGGAGGAACTGACAGAGGTCATCACTGCCACTGAATTCCATCCGACACACTGCAATCTCTTCATGTACTCGAGCTCAAAAAGTAACATCAAGCTTGCTGACATGCGGGATTCGGCATTGTGCGATCGGCACGCAAAGTGTGAGATATCCTTTTGTTCTAGTCGCCCTTCTTTCTGACTTGTTTACAGGCTTTGAAGAAGAGGAAGACCCCACCACTCGCTCCTTCTTTTCAGAGATCATCTCGTCCATTTCTGATGTCAAGTTCAGCCATGACGGCCGGTATATCCTGTCGCGTGACTATCTGTCCCTGAAAATCTGGGACGTCAACATGGAATCTCGGCCAGTGAAGACCATCCCAATTCACGACCATTTACGAGGGAAGCTTTGCGACTTGTACGAGAATGACTGTATCTTTGACAAGTTTGAATGTGTCTGGGGTGGAGATGACAAGTGGGTCTTGAATCAGCTACTACCGCTTTTGTCTTATGGATTTCAGACATGTGCTGACTGGTTCATACCACAACTATTTCCGAATATACGACACGGACACTTTGGGGGATGTCGTGTTACAAGCAGACAAGTCGGCATTCAAAGCCAAAAAGATTGGTGGCGCTTTGCCTGGGAACAAGTTGGGGGCGAAAAATGGAGCAAGGCCCGGTGGTCTTAGAGATGCAATGTCGCTGGAGACCTTGGATTTCAACAAGAAGATTCTACATGCGAGCTGGCATCCAAGAGAGAATACGATTGCCGTAAGTGCTACCTCTTTTTGGTGAGACCAGACTAACCACAAAAATAGATTGCGGCGACGAACAATTTGTTCTTGTATAGTGCTGCATGATAGTGCTGGACATTATCATGCAACTTCCGTTTCCCCATTCCCCTTCACTCACGACATTGCGAGAGGCCGCTACCGGTATAGATAATGGACCCCAAAGACGACAATCACGGACATTGCAGCCGAGGAACTTTGCCAACACGGTTTTCGATGCGCACTTGATTTAAACCTTACATCTCGTCGTTAATAATGACCATTCCCTCAATTCTACTTACGATACCTGGCCACATTCATTCTTTTCCGTAGGCCGCCATGTGCTATTGTTCCTTGTCGTCCTGCATTTTTACGCCAGCGCTCTCATCATGGCTTTTAGTTCCCCGGTTTCAGTTTATGTAGAGAAGAGAGAGAAGAGAAGCAAGAAGTTAATGAAATACAATGGTTTTCTTATCAGTTGCTAGTTGACGATGGAAAAAGGCAAAAGAAATCCAAGCTATATTTTACAGATGTGCTGCACCATCAAAACGCCAACATAAATTGAGGAATGGAGGCGATCTGCAGGTGTTACTGATATATTCTTGCCAAGTAGTTTAACGCTCAGACACTTAGATATACGTGTCAGACGTAGATAATTCGAGGCGTCGCAGGAGAATTTGGAACTTGAAAAGGGATTCGGAAGGATAACAGATAGAGCCGGACGTAGAATAATTGAAGGATGTTGTAATTCGTTCGAGCAAGGATTCGATGATAACCAAAATTGCAAATCAAAGAGAGGAGACGGCGCCTGAGAGTATTTTTTGCTCGCTTTTATTGTCACGGTCACGCTACGTCACGCTTCCTCGAAATGCCTTCAACTACAGCATCGAGGAACTTGGCTAGCAATTTCGTTTTGCCCCCAAATCCTACATTTGTCGAATTTCCTCGTACCGACGGCAAAAAAGCAGTCTGGCCTCACAACACCCAGCGTATCGTTGACCATGAAGGTCATGTCAATTTCATGGAACCGCTGGAGATCGACACGGGTGTGCCAGTAAAATGGCGTGTCACTGTCGCAGAAGCTCTCGCAAAAGCATTGAACTGGGAGGGTATGTCTCTTCACTCGCCCTAGTAGAATTACCAGTGAACTTTGACTTTGCAGAAGGTAAAAACTATGTGCTCAAAGACTGGCCTGCCAACTACAAGATGTTTGACCATCACAAAGGTCCACAAGCATCACCGAGACACGATGTGTATCTCTACGGTGAGTATCCTCTGATGACAACGACATAAACTTGACTTTGATTTCAGGTGGCCCTCGATTTCGATCTGTGCCAGAGTTCATTCCACATGCAATATGGCTATTTGGAACTGCGACTGCAACTTGTAATTGCAAGTATTGCTCTGGAAAGCCACAGAGAGAAATCACCCAATCCATGTCCAATATCCTTTCCTCACCATCTCGCAGTTCTCCTTCAGTGCGCACTGCTTCCAGACGTCCCAGTCAGAAATCCCGACTTAGAGTGGAACAACAAGTCTATGCAGCAGTACAAAGTGTACCGCTTCTTCTTTCTGCCACTCCTTCTAAACATATCGCCGAGGATCACGCTATGGTAGTAGAGCGCAGCCAAGATCTTTGTGCAGTTAATGGCCCTAAAACGAACATGAGGCTCCGGCGGTGGTATCGAGAAGGAGAGCTCCTGTGGTGCGCCTTGAATATCGAGGGTTTGACAGGAAGAGACGACGCTATTCAGTTTTGGCCTTGTCTCGTGGATGAGATGAATCTACGGAGCACTGTCATTCCCGGAACGAAATCAGAAGATCCCAATTCTCCCGGCTGGGATGTGGTTCAATCGACGAAATACAAGATAAAACTAATAGCAACCTCACATATGGTCACGGTCGACGATCACCAGGTGCTGCCTTATCAGGCGTATGCACCCTCGGAGGCTTTGATCATCGCTATGAGGACCATTCTAGCGCATCTAGATTTCTCAAAGGAAGTCTTATCCAACTTTCATCCATTTTCCAAGCCAGCGCCTTCATTTAAAGATGCAGCCTCCGCCTACGCCCTGGCTTTACAGATTGGAGCCTCGCTATCTTCTCTCTGGTCCTTGACCGACGAATGGGACTTTCGCTACACCATTCCAGCTTCACAGTCAAACTCGGTTCGCCAAGAATACATGTCACTCCAGGCTGCATTGAATGATGCCGCAGGCGCTCCTGCAGATTCTCCAACTCAACCAGATATGTTGGGCGTAATCCCAGCCAATTCAACGATATACACAGAATAGGTTCCAAGGGCTTTGGTGGGGCGCAGAACGTATCTGGACAGATGATTTTGTCCGGCTAAAAATCCCTCGAAGGGCTCTTGCACCTGAAGGCGCGACAAAAATCCTTCCTCCAGCCGGGCCTGGTCCAGAAACCCTAGAAAGGTGTCGACAATATTCTAGGCCATCCGAGCAATTTGGAGCTGGTGCGAGAGGTGTTTTCATGCGATTGGATGCTCTTTTTATCGCCGAATTGACTGCCGACGATGGTACCAGCTCAAAGGAGTGTCGTGCTAGCGGGATGCTGTACGAACTTGTTGATCTCGACTGGGTCGACCCAGATGCAGCGCCTGAAGCTCCAGCGGCCTCTGTTCCAGCAGCAGCATCATCGACACCGGGAGATTATCGCTTGCCCAGTGCGCTTCCAACAGCAGACGAATTATCACCGAATGTTCAACTCTCTCATCCTCCTTTAACATCCCAGTTCATTCTTCCACAACCGCCTTCAGGATACAAGTTCAGACCCATTCTAACCAAGGGCTATGAATGTGTCCTGTCACTGACTCTGATCAGTGGCCGATACTATCCCGAAATATTGTCCCATCCCTTACTTGCGACCACAATGCTCCAGGCGGAAACCGAGATTGGAGAATTTGGTCACTTATGGTCTCTGGAAGGGCTCTCACCTGGCTTTGTGAATGCTGTCGATCCCCGCAAGTACTTGCCTAATAGACTGAAGATGCTGGAAGAAGCTGACGTGATTTCACGAAACCAGCTGGAGCGGCACCAACGAGACAGTTTGAAACAGGAAGATGAAGATGATGACATGAATATCGATATTTGAATAGCTGGTCTCCCAATAATAATAATACTGTACACCGTGTAATAGACTGTTTCGCGGATTGTCGCCTGTCGCAACAAATGGAAACGTGATCATCCAACCCCTTCTGTTCCCTCACCTTACTCGTCTGCGGTCCCACCCAAGTCTATTCTGCTGGTTGCAGGACTCTTTCAGGATCCACCGAGTCCAGGCTTCCTTTATACCCGTACGATTTTGGACAGTGGTGGCGGCGACAGGCTCGGTGGATCATCATCCGTTGACTTTTTCCTTATTCAATCTCGACCATCGCTCTTTTCCTCTTTCTCCTCCGACATGACCTCCGTGATCTCGACTTCACCAAAGGCTAGCTCATCGTCGCGTGAGTCGAGCGTCGAACCGGTATCACCGACCCCACGAGCAAGCTCATCGTCCACGTTATCGCTGGACAAACTGGACCAAGGTCCGCTCGTTTTCATTCCACTTGGGTTTCAGTCATTCACACAGCTCTTTCTTCATTCAGAAAATGCCACAATCACCGCACCGAACCGCTTTTCTAGGTCAATGGGCAAGCCAAAGAGCCAGGAGTGCGTCACGTCCAATTTCCATATCGTTATGGTCTTACCTTCGAACCTTAGGGATTTACGGTTACTCGCCATATCGACACATATGACAGAGCTTTCCTACACCATATCTGACATCCAAACGAGGATATTTGGTGCGATTACAGTCTGAACCGTCGTCGCCCGTCTAACGATCTCTTTTCTGCAGAGATACAAGAGCTGCGGCATAAATCACAATCTTCTGGCGACAATGCAGGGACAACGACCATCATAGACCAATCATTGATGAGCCTCGATGAACGGTTAGAATCCGTCTCGAAAGGGATGAAGTCCGTCAATGAATTACTGGACCCCCTACTGCAAAACTCTTCAACGCCAACATTTTCTCAGAATGGAGAATCTAACGAGAACGCGTTAATGCTGAGGAAGCATGCCACTTTGTTGTCCGAATGGGAGGCAGTGCAAGACGAGAGTGAAGTGCTAAGGGAAGAGCTCAAGGAAGATAAATGGTTGACAGTGTTCCGGACGGTCACTGATCAGGCAGACGGCATGATGTCTAGCTTGGAGAAGGGCGTCAATCGCTGCCAGGTGCGTTTCATATTGGAATTTTCTAGCTTTGTGTACTGAAAAGGACCAGGAATTCATTTGGCAAGTCCATCGTAGAGGAGTGGACGAGTTTTCTCTCGCCCAATCTCAGTCGTCGCTCCACAATTCTCGCAATGATAGACCACCCCCGACTTTGGAAGTGTTCAATTCGCTTCTAGAGTCCTTTGAAGCCAAGAAAAAGTTGGTGGTCATTCTAACACCGGAATTTTTAGGACTAATGGCTGTATAGGCACTACATGCCCGCCACCTCCAAAGTTTTATCTATTATCGACAAGGGAGTGCGAGATCGTGTTACGAAGAATGGCGAAACCTTACGGAGGCATGCAGAATCTGCACAGCGGTGGCGGAATCTGAAAGAAAGAATTTCCCGAACTGAGGCAGAGATGGAGACTGTGGGCAAGATCTTGTTGAATGGCGATACTCTGAGCGAGAATGGCTCGAGCACGTCAACTCATCCAAACGGCTACCTGATGACACCCCCAAGCGGTGGTCGTACATCTCGCGCTCCAAGCTCTGCGAGCACCATTTCACGTTCGATGTCGCCCTTTCGCAAACTGGCCCGAAAGATAACAGGCACCACGAAATCTCCCATTACTCCAGTTACTCCGTTAAACGTGACGAAGAACAACCGAACTCCATCTTCAGAGCCAGTGGTCCGCAGACAGAAAACTTCGTTGTTCTCTACGTTTCGAGGGACAACTCCCACGACGCCCGAAAGACCCAGCCACAAGTACAGCCAAAGCTTTACGCCGGAACCTTCACCTCGAGGGGCAGAGAAAAATCGTCCGAGTCTCGCCAACAAGCAGCGCTGGAATGGTTCAACGAAAATTGATCCAGAGGCAACCGTGAAAGCCACTACGCCGAAAAGAGCTCCTTCAGCAGCTGGAAGCTATAGCGATATTCCACCAGTACCTTCGAATACCTTTAGACGGAGTATTTCGAGAGCTTCACTAGCTTCTTCGCGACCATGGTCACCTTTGACCTCTACTGGGTCGACCAATAATTCTACTTCTCAATCAAAGCCCCCAATACCGAATTTTCGACCTCCTTCTCGTGCTCGAACCCCTTCATTCGCACGATCTCAGACCCCAGCCAGGTCATTCACGCCTGGCCCGGTTCCACCGACACCGACGCCTCGAGCTAGGCCGAAGACCCCAAGCGCTATACCAATACCAGCACGTCCAAAAGCTGACGTCGATGAAGGATATGGTTCTCCCCAGCGAGCATTCTCCCCAGCTTTTTCGACAGTAAGCGCAGCTTCAGGTTTTGGACATCCACCTAGACCTCCAAGTCGGTCAATGATTCCAGTCCCTGCTGTCCATTTATCTTCTCCTTCGAGACCTTCTTCATCACTCTCAAGCTATTCTCGAGCCGAGAGCCCTTCCGCATTCAAGCACTTTGCTGCTCGAGCCCAGACGCCAGAGTCTGCACTTCGCGCCAAAGTTCAACAGATGCCAATTTACCAAGGCACTGTGGTCAATCGAACAGCGCGACCATCGCTCACAAAGTTGCCACCTTCGAGTTTCAAGGAAAACGCTAGTCGAACTCCTTCGAGACCAGTTTCGAGGAATGGAGCTTATACACCGACTATGGATGGAATGGCAATGCATGAATATGTGCCAGAGAATCCCAAAGACCCTCTGGACAATGAGGTTGCTTCCATTGTGAACTCTATTGCTCATGGTCTACTTGTTGAGCGAATTGATCCACCGCTCAGGAAGGTTCCAAAGGAAGGAGAGGAGATCAAGGCCCAATATGCCTTTTCGAATGCTTTGAGCAGGAAAGTAGTGACCTGCAAATTGACGACCCTTACGAGACTTGCGAAAGGTGGACCGGACACGACAACAAAAAAAGTAATGTGTCGTGTTGGTGGAGGTAGGCTGAAGTTTCGTTTCACTCTTTATTCTTGGCTGATAAGATATCCAGGCTGGCAGGATCTGAGCCACTATGTTCTGAATCGCCAAGCAGGCATGTAAACCTATCGCATTATGATTCCGAAGAGAGGATCTTTCGTATTCACCTGTATTTCATTGCAGCATGTCGCGCTTTCGTGTGGAATAATATATGTTTGATAATCGCACCTTACGGCTCAGGGCTTCTAGTCCTGCCGCTGGCAGACAGTGGCGGAAGTGATGGACCCGATATCGAAGTCGAGTCTAGTTTCATTTATAAGGAAAAGCTCAAGTACAGGGCGATGGCATGCCTAAATCAGAGTCTTCTGGCAGCCCGGTGAAGAAAGTAGTGAAGAGAGTGAAGCGGCAACTGGCTCGTTGCATGTCCAAGATGGGGTCTCCAAGTCGAGATGTTTGGGCAAAACCAAACAGCCAACTTCCATCTCCTCTTGCCACCATCATCAGAGAATTTAACCATTCTCCACCTTATTCCTTTACCGTCGTCTCTGTCTCAACCACGAAAATGACAGAGGCTGCACCGGAAGAACCCTTGTTCAGCAGCCCACATGTGGAATCCGAAGTTCCCGACCCATTCCTTGTCGACTCTGACGAAGAGGACGAGGCAGAGCAGTCAGCTTCGCAACAGACCATAACTCCATTATCTGAGCACATTCCTCTGTCTGCTCTCATCTCCCCACAAACCTCGTTCGCTTCACCCAATTTCAATAAAGATGTACCACCACCTCCAGAGAGCGACATTGACGAGGAAGACGCGCCAGAGCTTTATCTTCCAGCTCTTGTGCTTCCAACCATGTTTCTTCCTATTCCCAATGTACGCCCTTATTTCTCTAACAACCTTACTTGGTGGCTTCAATCGAGACATTCGTATTAGACAGATCCTTTGACTACGCTCCTCACCAAATATATTGTTTCTCCTGAAAACCGCCCTGTTCGGGATCTCTCTGGCGACTGGAAGAGCAGCGACTTTCATACACTCGTCGTGAGTAGAGCCAAGTTGGCCAACGAAATCCAATGACCCAGTGAATTAGATGACGAACAGTTGGAGAGCTTTGGCTACCATGGCTCGAGACCGAATAGTGACCACGGATCCAGAAGACCTTGCATTGGTATTGGGGGTAATGTCGACCTTGATGGATGCAATGCATTCGGCTGACAATCTCAACAGCTATGGTATCTTCGACTCGCGTCTCTGTCTCGCTTGCGTCTCTTCAACCAGACATCGGCAGAGTGCACGAATCTATTCTCTGTAATCAATTCAATTGAACCGACTGCGACGCGACAATGGCTGTTTGATCGTCTACTTCCCTTTGAACTTGAAGTGATGCAAGTGCGTCTAAAGTTTTGGGCAGGAGACCACATGGGTTATATCGACGCTCTATACGGTTTGCTGAAGAAATGCAAGGACAAGGCGCGACAGGTGAAATCAGATCCTACAACAGTGGCCATGTGGAAGGAGCGAGGTTCACGAATATGCTTGATTTTGGCTTCACAAATGGTCGAGATGAAGGTAAGTAGGTGCTCTTATCTTTCCTGAAACGAATCTTGGAACTATGGCAGGACTATCTCGCTGCAGCCAAGATTCTAGAGCCCCTGTGCGAGCAGGATGGGGTCACTTCGCCGCTTCTTCGCTCCGCTGTAGCTCGGATCTATCTCCAGGGGGGCTACCTCAAGAAAGCTTCAAACCATTTTGCAGCTGTGGCAGCTGATCCAACTACAGACCCAGCGACAAATGCAATGAATGAAGCCCTAATGGCTTCTGCAGCGGGAGACTGGGAGCGAACAACCAAGATTCTCGAGGGTGTTCTTGCCAAAGATTCACACAGCTTTGTGGTGCGTCGGTCATTTCGCTGGATGGTATCACACTGACCAGCGGGACAGTCCGCCAACAACTTGTCTGTCGCTCTTCTATGCCAAGGAAAGGTTAAAGAGGTGAATTTCTACCTCTCATACAATCTGTCTTGTTTCTCAAATTTACAGGGAATCGAAGTGCTCGAGAAAGCCCTCCACTCATCGCCTTCCAGTGTGGTGGTTGCTGAACCATTCTTGTTCAACCTGTGTGAGCTATTTTTTGGTCTACAAGACGAGTGCTGAAACATGTCCAAGCCACATTATACGAACTCCGTTCGGCGACCGCGGTGCAGAAGAAACGAGAGCTTCTAGCTGAGGTGGCGAAGTGGAGTGGCGATGGACTCAAGACGGCCTGCTTGAAGATGTCAGGTTGATCTGTCGTATTTATTATATTCGACCAAGAAGCAAGTCATTCTTGTGATTCTTGTGTAAATTCCAATGTAGAAATGCCGACATAGAAATCAAGCGGAGTCTGAACCTTTTGAATTTAGTTGACACAGGTTACGAAAATAAATTCTGCTTTTCAATCGTTCGATTGTTCGATTTCGCGTCGAGCCAGTATCTTCAATATGGGTCTCCAAGAGAACGGCGATGGGCTACGTCAACGAAACGTGCCAAATGGCACGAACAAAATTATTTCCATCTCTGAAGAAGGAAAAAAGACAGACCAAAAACTGGATATTCATGACAGGTATTTATCACATTCAGTTCAAGCTCGACGTCGTTGACACTGAATAGATATGAATTCGGCGGTCCTTGGGGAGTTCTCGCCATAATGACTGGTTTCCCCGTCTTGATGTACTACCTTTGGATTTGCCTCTGGTTTTATGATGGCAAACTCGTCTCTCCAGACTCTGTAGACGATATCAAGCCCTTTTTATGGAGAATGTGGGCTCATGTCGCCAAGGTGAGCTAGCTTGTTCAGCCTTTCTGCATTCCATTCACAAAATCCAGGATGCTAGTCCGAACTTGTATGCATGGAAAGTTTACTCGGGAATGTTCTTCTATCAGCTTTTCCTCGGCTGGGCCATGCCTGGATACAAGCAAGAGGGTCTTCCTGTCCCATCTCTTGGATACAAAACCCTCATGTACAACTGCAACGCGCTTACTTCGCTTTGGACGACTCTGTTCACTGCCGCTATCCTTCACACCACAGGGATCTTCCGTCTTACCGAAATCATCGACAATTACGGTCATCTCATGTCAGTCGCGTGTATCTATGGATTTTCCGTGTCCTTTGGCGTATATTTCTTCGCTGTCGCGACAGGGACCCAGATGCGGATGTCGGGCAACTTTATCTATGATGTTTTCATGGGAGCTTCACTGAATCCTCGTATCGGTCCCATTGATCTGAAAATGTGGGCAGAGGTCCGTATCCCATGGGTCATCGTCTTCTTTTTGGCAGTCTCTGGTGGATGCAAACAATACGAAGAGTTTGGATATGTCACACCAGTATGTTCTATGTATCCAAGCACTCCTTAGCTTACCCTGGGTACAGAACATGGCGTTTATGATTCTTGCGACATGGCTCTATATCAATGCATGGTAAATCAAACTGAATGTCCATTATTCGTCGTTGACCGGCTTTCAGTGCTAAAGGGGAGGAATGTATTCCCCAGACTTGGGACATGTATCACGAAAAGTCGGTTACTCCCTCACTTTGTCTGGTTTCAACTCAATTTTGGCAGATGGGGTTTCATGGTCATTTTCTGGAATTTCGCGGGTGTACCTTTCGTGCGTTGAAACTTCATTCATATTCCAAGTCTAATCAAGCCCGGATTGTAGTCCTACGTGTACTCTGTGGTGTACATGGCGTCGCATGATCCATCCGAGTACAGATTTTCTACACCGACCTACGTGGTGTTGTTCACGACTCTTCTTACTGCCTACTACGTGTAGGTCGAGACCTTGTTATGGATCTCCGATACTGACACGTTTCTCCTTTCAGCTGGGATTGTGCCATGTCTCAGAAGAGTCGTTTCAAGATGCAGACTCAAGGGATTACCGAATTTCGCAAGACCTTCCCGCAACTCCCTGGCTGCATCGTTCAGAATCCCACTTTTATTCAGACAGCACATGGCAACCGCCTTTTGACAAGTGGCATGTGGGCCTGGTCGCGAAAACCTGTGAGATCTTCTAGTCTAAAAAGCTGCAACCAACGCTGATCTCTTTTGGACAGAACTATGTTGCTGATTGGATCATGAGCTTGACCTGGGGCGCTGTGATTGGAACTGCAACGCCGATCCCATATTTTTATTCTTGTTTCTTTATCACGGTTCTCATTCACCGTTGCGGACGCGACTTTGAACGGTCAGTGGCGCTCTTGCCTATCTGCTATTCGGAAATTGAGGCCTCTTTGACAGGTGCTCTATCAAATACGGCAAGGATTGGGAGAGGTATTGTGAAGTAGTCAAGTACAAATTTGTTCCAGGGATCTATTGAACAAGCCGACATTGTATTAATCAAGGCCTGAAACGAATATATGTTTGTCGGTGCGCTCAACTGTTGCGACTGTTGCGATCAAGGAAAGATTTATGATGGCGGTAGGTACAACAGCGATGGATGCTACATGCTAAAACAGTACATGGTGAGACAACAACAGGAAAGACTAGTAAAAATTATATTGTATATTCGTAAGTATAAATGCAAGATGGACAAATCTTGGCCAAGAATTTGAAGAAAATGGAAATGAAAAAAGGTCGTTACGATTACTTGGACTTGAGAGCACGAAGTCTGTTCTGGACAAGGTCCAATTCCTGACTCCACTCTCCGCTCCAGTCTCTCTCCTTGCGGCGACGCACCATTATTTGGGCAGCTACGTTGGATCGAACTGAATCGAATGAAGATTTGGACCTGACACTGTCTTCATCGTCAAACGAGCCCTTCTTGTCTACCACGAAAAACTCATTGTCGACTGGAATGGTGTCGGAGAAGGGAGCATCAGGTCTTTGCTCGTCAAAGGATGAAGTTCCGATGGTATAGCTGCGGCGGCGCTGCTGTTTTTCGCTAACGCGAAAAACGAGCTCCGGTGGAACATTCTCACCGAATTGAGCAGCGAGTTTGGCCATCTTTCTGCGACGCATATCGGTAGCATTGCCAAAGGATGGAGAAAGAGGTGACCTCGGTGCAGCAGAAATGGTAGAAATTACGCTGGCCCGTTTGTCGGATGAAGGAATTGACTGCAAGCAGAGCATAAGAGGCCTGCCCATCGTCGAACCTGCTGCGAGTTTAAGGGATAGAGATGAAGACCTGGTTGGTAAACAATCCAGGGAATCTTCTTCAATGCTAATCGGAGTTCCAAGGACAGCACCGATTTTTCGCGTCGAGCGCATAAGGCGAGCTCGTTGACCGGGCTCAAGAGTGGTGGTGGTCATTATTATTATAAAGTTGTCGTGGTCGAGGTCGTTGAAGCTGAAGAAGCTAAAGTGGACTCTACACCAGTGCAGAGCTTGTGGGGTAAAATTGGGTATCCAGGGTCCGGAAAGCGAGCTTTATATAGTGGTCACGAACAAAAAAAAACCTGAATCGGGGATTGAAATTTGACATTGTTCCCAGTTGGAAATGTGTCATTTCCTTAGCAACCTTGTATCGTATTCCGCGACCTGCAGGCCGTTGCATTGTTTCATCAACAATAACACGGCGGAAGGTCTTCTCTCGCCGTTGCACCTAATAATACCATGTAGTCCACAATTCTACTTTGCCAGCTCAAGTTCGCTTGTGTCTCGAGTCGTGAGTCTGGAACCTGAATTGGATTTTAGCTGCGGCTGAGCAACAGTTCAAACAACCGGGTCTTGTCCGAATAAGTCTTGATTTCAAATAAGACTGGCCGAGTCTGGGAAGAGTCTGGCTGAGTCTATGCTAAGGCTGGATCAGCTCTCGTTTCCCTGCCAGTGGCGCTGTATGTTAAAACCGAGCAAGCGTCACCATCCCACCCAATGAACCCATACATTGAACATTGAGTGCTGACTGAAACTTCAGGAAATTAAGTATTTCAATCTGGAGGCTTCCAGTTCGTGACCTTTCGTGACACGGTCACACTAATTACGTAACGAATGGTGTCATCTTGCTCGACGTTGCACTTGTTTTCCAATTTGCTCGCCAGCTTTCTTTCTCTCTCCACTACCACCGCCACCGCTCCATCCCCCGCCTTTGACTGATATTGGTTGAACATTTACTTAGCTTGGTTCTGTGGATTAAAATTCCATAAAATATGGCATCTTCTGTTTTTTACAAATTCAGCTCCCGCAAGGACGAATCTCGAGTGACCTTCGACGGCACTGGGATCTCTGTTTTTGACCTCAAACGCGACATCATTCTCGCCAACAATATGGGTAAAGCAAATGATTTTGACCTCGTAGTCCTCGACGGTACCTCAAAGCAAGGTTCGAACCGATGATTTTTCTTTTTTCTCCCAACTCAACTGTGGCTTCAGAATATGCAGACGACTCTCAAATCATTCCTCGTTCATCTTCAGTCATCGTCAAACGTCTGCCTGCTTTGAGGCCTGGCAAGGGCAAAGCATCAATATACACAGCAGGTGCTGCCGGTGTGCTACCCACCTCTGAGCCTGTACGAAACTTTGGTGGAACATGGCACAAGGGCGCAATGTCAAAACGATTCGACGGCAAAGAAGAAAAGCCCTTGGCACCAGCCACTTCAGTCCGTGATTTCAACTTGGATCATTGGCATTTCTTCTGACATTTCCCAGACACCCGCTACTGCTGCTGCAGGCTCCAGCGATGAAGCAGCCGCCATGGCCGCCATGTTCGAAGCTCAAACAGCCAATTGGGAGGAAACTCAAGAAAAGATGTCTCAGTTGGTGTCGCCCTATCGGGTTTCTTGTCCACGTAGTAGAATCGCGTCTAATCAACTTGTTCTTTCTGCTTTTTTTCCCGCCCGATTTTCACAGAGCGCAGCGCATATCATCCAGCAATTATCGTGGCACAGGTTTCCAACGTGGTGGCAAGCCTTACACTCCTCATATGGCTCCTCAACAGCCAGACAGACCGCTTCCAGCTAGCTATGTCTGTTACCGATGTGGCCAGAAAGGTTCGCTGGAACAGCGCCCTTATTCTTCTCTCTGACGTGTTTTTATAGGACATTGGATCAAGGACTGTCCGACAAACAATGACCGTGATTTTGACCATCGGCCTCGCATTAAACGGACTACAGGGATTCCCCGTAGCATGCTCAAAGTCGTCGAGAATCCTACGTCAGAGCAGCTGGGCCAGGGTGTCATGGTGACCCCAGAAGGTGGTTATGTGGTTGCTCAGCCAGATTCGTGAGTCATTTGAGCATTATCCCGAGTTTGTGCTTATAGATATTTTAGTGCATCATGGCAAAAACAAGTTTCTCGTCCTAAAGGGCTGACAGCGGCAGAAATCCGTGAACGTCCTTCGACAGATCCATCTCTTGTGTGTCCAATCGACAATAAACTCTTTCGTGACGCTGTCAAAACCCCTTGTTGTGGTACGGTTTACTGCGAAGAGTGTATACAAACACACCTGCTCGAGCGAGACTTTATCTGCCCGAATTGCGCGAAAAAGGTACCTTCGCTTGATAAACTCGTCATGGACAAGCCTATGCGCATCAAAGTTGCAGATTATATCGAAAAGGCCGTCGAAGAGAGCAAAAAGGAAGAACAGTCGGCAGCAGATAGTGCTGCGATTGCTGGATCAGAAGGAGCCACCAACGAGGTATATTTACGTCCTGTTAACATTTTAAAACTAAACTTGTTTCAGGCTTCCGGGAGCACAGGACAAGAAGTCAATCTGGAACAAGAGATATATTCAGAACAACAGCCAGGTTCCGATATGGACCTGCAGGCGATGCTCGTCGCCAGCATTCCCCAAATGCAAGCGCAGATCCATCAAATCAATGTTATGCTCCAGAATCCTTCCCTTCCCAATCAGCTTCGACAGTCTACAGAGATTCAACAGCACCAGCTTAAAATGCAGCTGCAACAAGCACAGACAATGTCTGCTGCCTTTGCTGCTGCTGCGAGCTTCCAGCAGCAACAGGTCAATCCTTACAACAACATGCAAGGATGGAATGGAACTGGCTTTGTAAACCAACAACCTGCTGGTCAGGATTCGGCATACCAACGTCTTCCTGTGAACAACCGTCGCCGCTTCCTCAAACGTGACAGGCCTTCAGATTTCTTGGAGATGGGCGAAGAGAGCAAAGTCGCGCGCTATACAAATTGGGATTATTGAACCGTCTCTAGCGTCAAAAATAGCAGTTTAAACCGTTATATCACGAACTATCTTCTCGCATACTTCATGTACATATCGCTAATTCAATTTCTCTGTTCAAACTGTGCCCTTTTCTAAACCTTTATTTTCCGGAACGAAAACCAAGAGATATCTCAAACAAAACAAGTCGAGTTCACTGTCGTAACCTCGACCTACTCAGGTCCAGCACCGATGTAAGCTCTCACGATCATTTCTCTTTTGAAGCTCAGTTTAGCAGACTTGTCGTATCCAAATCTAGACCATGGCGCTCCACCCGCATCGTCGACCTTGCAAGAGAGCAGGCCAAGAAGATCAACGCCGACAGAGATGAACCCAGGCTCCGAGAGCTGCGACGATGGGAGAGTAGGGAATTGGATCCGGACAAGCTCAGGCCAAATCGATGTGTCAAAATCATTCGGGATCGCAGCTGATGTTTATTAAAACGATCAAGGATTACAGTGCTCGAGCTAGTATGCTGCGACAGCTGTCAGCCTCAGCCAGAACAATAATGTTTCATGACCTACTCTACGCTTCAGGAAGCCCGCGACCTCCACCGACCCGTTTGAGGAGCATTTGCTGATAGTTTTCCCATCCAGCAATCAACTAGAAAAGAGCCAGTCAACGCAATTACAGCCAAAGGTATAATGCATACCTCTTTCTGTCGTGAAATCATGCCTTCCAAGAAAGCATGTAAAGAGTCTTTGAAATCCTCGATACGCTCCTGCTCAAATCGAGCGACCTCTGACTTGATCAGTTTCGATACGTGCTCGAATTCATGTTTGGCCTCCAGGGTACGTCGTTCAGCCTTCAGTTGATCAGCATTCGGGTCAGAAACATTAGTGAACAAAACAAACAAACCTCTGCTATCTGGCTCAACGAATAGCTAAGCCTGTTGTCACCAGCAGAGCGACCTTGCGCGCGATTGCTCTCATGACTTTGTTTCACGCGTAAGAGGTTTGTTTCCGCATTCTTCCAATTCTGATGCGTCCGAATCCGGGAGCTGAATGCGAGCTGTACAGAGTTAGGATGAAGGTACAAAGCAGAATAGTTGACACTCACACGGACAGAGTTGATGAGACGGGCGTATTCGTCCACTGCAATACAGTGTTAACAGATATTCGACGGAATGGAGAAGCTTTCAACCTGTTCCCATTAATGTGACCATGTCTTGATCTGATTGTGTGCTTTGGATATCTTGCGCTCTACGTTCAACTTCGGCCAGACCGGCGAGGGAGTGCGATAGTTGCTTTCCGATATCTGACGCAGACAGATCACCGACGGCCTGTGCAAATTCTCCGGTGGCGAGAGCCAGTTCTGGAATAAGGTATTAGCAATCAAAAGCGATAGAGAAGCCGAGACTTGCCTTGTCTTTGCCTTGAGACAATCTCGATGGCTTTCACGAGTCCTCGCAATTGTGATTCTAAACTGTCCAGATATCCCTTCTGTCTATCGAACCACTGAAAAGCGAATCAGTGTGGGCTGATAATAATACAATGACCTACCTCGTCCGTTTCCCAGAAACGATAGCCGGACAATGATAGACCTAGTGAAGCCATGAGTCCACCCTTTTCGTTCGCAATCTCTGCTTTCCGATGCTTGATCTGGAGAAAGATTAGAGCAAATAAATGGACGATATGACGCGACGAACATCCAAAGCAAATGTATCACTCTCCAAAAACATCTTCATATCAGCATCCTTGCCCAGCTCGGGATGATTTGCGATTTTCTGTATACATTTCTCGAGCGCAAACCTCCGCTGGCGCACAAACTGGTCGTCGAAGCGACCAAAAGAGCTTTTCTCTGGCACTGGAGGTACCACGACACCAGGGTTATTGATGGAAAGGGTTTCGTAGAGCCAGAGAAAGTCTGAATAGCGGCGAAGGACTGAGAATGCGGATTTTTGGAATAATGGAGAGGTTGTCTGTCAAAAGTTGGTCCAAGAGATCTATTGGGAAGCCAAGAAAGACTTACACGAGTATGCACTGTATACATGATGTAACCTCGAATGGGGTCTCCGACTTTTTGAGGATCGTCCACTGTGATGACGAAGATGGGCTGCAGGTCATTGCGTTTCGCAGCATTCAGACGTTGCTTAAACAATTGTTAAATGGAATTCTAGCGAAATACAGAATGAATACTGACTGGTGAAGTGGGCTTGCTGCTCTCCTTGACAATCTGGCCAATAGGCTTGTCATCTTCACTGTCATTCTCGTCTTCGGTAGGAAACCTGGACGCTGGTCGGTCATTGCTCCAATTGTCCTGTTCACTCTGCCAGCCACCAGTATCGGGCAAAGCCGCAGCGAATGTCGGGGTAGGTAATGTCGGACTTGCTACTGGTTTTGGTGCTGGCTGCTGAGCAAGGGGTTCTGCTGGAGCTGGAATTGTTTCTTCAGGCTCTGTAGGTCTGATGGTCGCTATTTCAGAGAATGCTGGTTCTGGAACTTGAGCCGGTTCCGGCGCTGGTGGAGGTGGTGCTACGCTTTCTCTGAATCCGGGCGAAGCCAGTCGTCGCCCTAAAGGTTCATTGTCGTCCTCGTCGTCTGGCTGTAGAGTTGCCGAGTCCAAGGGATCATTTTCAGCAACCACGGCGGGCTCTTCTGCAGCTGATTCCTGTTCTACCGGCTCCTCTTGAGTAAAAGTTGCTACTGGCTCGTCCGCCTGATATGGCGTCGCCCACGGATCGGGTGAACTGGATCGTTTGGCGAATGGATCTGAAAAGGGATTCTCTTCAAGCATACGACGCGACGGGGCGAGCAGGTCATCGAAAGAGTCCATGGTCGCTTTGTGGCTGTGCTGCAGCTCGATTAGTACACCAAGTTACTTTAAGATTATAGGAATTATAGTACTAGTCAGTACCGGCCGATTTCTACTCTCCACGCTATATGATATAACTACGACTGTCTATGTTGAGGTTGGTTTACGAGACCAAGCGATATAATGGGAATCCTAGAATTATTGTGGGACAGTCTGATGACAGGTCTGAACCATCTATGTATAACAGGATTAGCCTGACGAGGATGCCAATATGACTGACTCACCGTTGTAGAGCTTTTCATCGAGCTCTCCTCTAGCCTCCGCTTGAGACGCAGGGTATCCCAAAACTGCCTCAAACAGTGTAGATAGTTTCGGATCTTCCTCGTCGGTGCCGGGCAGGGCATTGTTGATGACCGATGCGATCTGGCCCACTGTGATTTGATGTGCTGCAGGATTGCGAGCAAACAAGATAGTTTTGTACTGGAACAGATGTGAGCCACTGATATAGGTAGCCGCAAGAGAGACTTGTCATACTGTTTCTGCTGTGAGTCCAATGTCCACCGAGGGAAAAAGGTTTAGACGGCGAAAAGAGACACCAGAGTCGTTCAAGTTGACTGGCGCAAAGGTCTGGCCTCGGCAGAACGCCTCGATGTATGCCTCGATCTCCTCATCGTCGGCTTTGTGGTCTTGTCGCTTGCGAACCTCTGTCTCGTACCTCTCCTGATGCTCTGTAAAATATTTCTTCCCTTTCTTTGTTGGAGGCTCAAGGGGACTTTTGCGCGAATCGAGGTCATTCCTCTTCTCCAATGCACGAAGTGCCCCATCCTCGATAGTGTATTCCTGATCATTGAAGCCTCTGCCCTGGAGGTGGTAGCGGTCGTGGTGGAGGAAGCCCTCGAGTCGTCGAACCTCTGTAAACGACAAGGAGTGTTTCGTTACGTTTTCCCAGAAGACGAGACGAATGAACGTCTTGAGAAGAGTGGCTCTGCAAATCGCATAGAGACTTGGTGTGCAGAGGTCGATGCGGGTCTTGAGTTGTTCGACTTCGTTGCGCAGGGTTTGCAGGCCCATTCGCATATCATCATTGCGCTGGGTTTGCAGGATTCCCATATCATCTTCCAGAGCTCTCACTCTTTCAGAAAGGTCTGCCATTTCCTGGGATGAGTAAAATTATTAGGCAGTAATAATCAACGAGGAAACATACAAATTATTACAATGTCGAGGTCAAGCGCGGTGGGCGCTAATCGAAGCGATGTCGTCATCTGACCTCTAGTCACAAAGTATGACCGGAGCATATTGATCGTTTGGCGAATGGATCTGAAAAGGGATTCTCTTCAAGCATACGACACGACGGGGCGAGCAAGTCATTCGTTGAGGCTGGTTTACGAGACTAAGTTCGATTCACAAGAAATTATTTGCACAATTTTATACTACAATGCTCTCAAAGGATCGACAAGTCTCATCATCCAGAGTAAAGCTGGTAGAATCAGAGAGAGAGCTGAAGGCACTGAAAATGGATGTTCCCGATCCACTGGATGACATGTCTGAGCCATCTATAAAGAATGAAATGAACAAGGAATCGACAAAGACTGAATGAAGAGCTTGCCGTTAAAGAGCTCAAGGTCCATTTCCCCCTTCTTCTCAGCTTCAGATGCGGGATATCCAAGCACAGCTTCAAAAAGCTGAGCTAGGAGTTCCATTTGAGGATCGTGCTGGGTTGGAATGGCGGAATCAAAATAGCCATTGATTAGGGATGCGAGGTCCTTCACTCTCAACCTGTGAGCGACGGTATTTCTGGCGGTCGAAATTGTTGTGTACTAGAGCACATAAGTAAGGGTCTTGGCAATGAGTCAAATGAGATGGTACCTTTTCCAAGGCCTCGGGCTTTATCAAAGTATGTTTCTCTTTCACCCTGGCAAAGTTCTTTTTGTTCGACGACTTTTTGTTCGGCAACTTTTTGTTCATCTCCCGAAGCACCGCAGTGAGCTCCGCAGGCGGATATTTCACTTTGTGCAGGGCGCCCGAACAGTAAGACGTGACAAATTTTTCCTTCTCTCTATCAGCATTCTTCTGTTGATTGAACTCATCAAGCTGCTTCCGATAAATTTCGGCATGATCTGGTTGACTGCCAGGAGACTCCGAGCCATCGGTGGGCGCCGCTTGGGGAGCTTGTGGTCGTTTGGGAGGGTTCCGTTGGCGTAATGCGAGTTGTTGATGCATTATCAGAGCCCTTTGAGACCCCTCAAGGACGTTGTACTCCCCATGTCCAGCTTTTTGATTTTGCCGACGGTCGAACTCTAAAAATCCATCCAAACGACGAGCCAGTGCAATGGTGACCGGGTTCTTTGACATCCGCTCCCAGTGCAGTAGGCGAACAAGATTTTTGAGCAACATTGAAAGAGCAAGAGTGATTGTGGTTGGGAGGCAGAGATCAACTCGTTGCTGGAGAATGTGGAGTTTTCTATCGTGCTCGTCCAATCTCTGCTTCAATTTCTGCTGCTGCTCATCGGATCTCTGCTGCCGCTCATCGGATCTCTGCTGCTGCTCATCGGATCTCTGCTGCTGCTCATCGGATCTCTGCTGCTGTTTTCGTGATTGGTCTTGAAGACTTTGGATCAAGGCCAACAAGGAGGTCTGGGACTGGTGAGTGAATAAATCCAGAAATAGAAGCGTTTTACGCACAGTGGAGGTTGGCTGGTCATTGTTGTCCATAGCTGAAAGAGTTGCAAAATAGCGAGGTAAAATTGGGGCTAGGAGGCTCGGGTTTACGGTAGAGGGATGAAAGCGACGTTGTCATCTGACCGATCTGACCTCTGGTCACAAATATGTCTATAGATATTTCCAAGTACAACAATATACATTCATCAGGACATGAGCTTCTCTCCCCATACCAACTTGTGTCTATAGGCTCTATATGCACCGAGCAATGCAATCCAAGAAAGCCAAAAGCAGAGCATAAATGAAATCGTGAACAGAGACCGCATAAACACCTTCCATTGCAATGAAACTGGACTGGACGAGGTGAATATCACCATTCTCCAGCGTTCGTAAAACTCGGTGTTGAGCCAAGTCAGGTCTTTGACCAGTAATTGAGCCTAGACGAGAAATTGAAGCCAACAGGTCCGGTGAAACGCAAGAATTGTACCTTTCGACGGCCAGAATCATATACAGTTCTAATATCTGCGACTTGTGTCCGGATAGTAGGTAGAGTTTCCGTCAACTCGGAAAGAGCATCCAAAGATTCGTCGAGTTCCGTCGTGATTTGAGGTATTTGTGTATTCAGGGAGCGGGCTGCTCGTCTAGAATTCCGCTATGGATACGGTCAAATATGATCTCGTTGAAGATCTTGAGCACTAACGCGAAGTCCACTGAAGGCTTCTTGAAGCAGACTGTCGATGGCCCTGAAATTGCTCAAGCTTTCAGAGAGCTTGGACTGCAGTCGGATTAGCAAAAGGAGGCGACAGAGAAGCAAGTGAAATTACTTCGAGATCCTTCATTTGATATTCGTATTGAAGGGCTTGTCTGGAAACCCGTCTGAGCGCTGTTTCCAATTTGCTGCACAGAATCTCAGCAATTTGGCCTCTTCATCGTCAGCTCTGAGCTCACTGAGTGGTGACGCAGTCGGTGCTGCTGGACGGTGCTGTCGACATGGCCGTCGAGGACCAGGTTACAAAAGGGCACCAAGAAGAATGGAAGATTGGAGACGAAGGGGACGATGGAAGAGTTAATTCAAGCACATGGATGATGCAAGTCCGAACCGATTATTCCGATCACAAATAGCCGAAGCTCGTGATTTCTGGCTCTTCCTTTACAGCAGCCTGAGCTTGGACACTACTCATTGCGGGATCCAATGAGGTTTGCAAACAAAATTCCAACCAAGTACACTTGAGCCTCACAATCTGAATTGGACTTCAAAGATCGGCGGAGAAGCATCACCACGAGCTCGCAGGGTCAAATCGCTAGTCCCCTTCTGGCAAAGTGCACCCAATAGGTCGTCATGTATTATTGTTACCATTTCGCGCCACAAATAAGTCAAAGAGTATTGTCGCCTCATGTTTTCGTTTCCTGTCCTTGTATCTTCACTTCACTACTCACATTCCTATCAGTCATCTCGTTCGTCTCCAACTGGGTCATCGTCTGATTCCTGCTGAACACGTTGGGAATCTCTCCAAACGTTGATCCGTGTTTTCTATTAGTTTCCAATCAGCCAAGAGCAAAAAGTTGCATAGTCACTCACTCTGGTCCAATGAGCGTAATAGCAATCAAAAAGACACAAACAGCGCCAATGAAAATTCCTTGAACGGTTCCATAATCTGCCACAGATATCTCGCGACCAGATTTGTGGTCAACGATAGTTTTGGTGAGATGGTCGCCAGCGACCGCCTCTATTTGGGCAGAAGCTGAAGAGACCATATTCCCGATCTGGTATGCGACTCCCCCGAAAGTGGCTCGGAGGTAAGGTGGTGAAATCTCCGCTAGCTGGATAGGGACGATTCCCCATGCTCCTTGGACTCCGAATTGCAAACAAAAGTATCCTGCAGCGAGAGCTGGAAATGTCTTTGGGACGATCCAAAGCGGAATAACTGCTCCAGTGAGCAATACGAACAACCTTTGGGCGAGTCAGTCAGTGAAGATTGGGCTGAACCGGATCACATACACGATGGCGACGCGACGACCAAGGAATTGAGAGATAATGCCCGCAAGTGTCGAGCCTCTAAAAGAAAGATTAGTTAGAGCTCAAGCTGACGATACGATGCTACATTATACCACCCTGGAAACAGGTTAGTCCGAGGAATCGAGAACAGAAGTGACTCACGCAGTTTCCTATTATCGTCGACACCAGAGCCTGCTTGGCGGTGAAGCCCTTTGAACTCTCCAGGAATGTAGGATGCAAGTCTTGAGACCCATGTGCCAAGAAGGAAAAGGCTGATTGTGATTAATGCAATATGAGCAGCGAAAGTAAGAATAAAGGGCCACGAAGCTCACCGCTCATGAGAAGAATGGCATATAGAAAGAGTAACCCATGCTTCCTTACGATGTCCTGTGATTCCTTAACCAAAAACTTTCGCTTCATCCTCCGCGGAGCCGCTGCCTCTTTCCTCTTGATAAAAACCTGTGATTCCGGAAGAACAGCCCTGACTAGAGAGGCAAAAAAGCTGAGTCCACTGGCGCAGTAGAACAGCAATCTCCAGCCGTGGGGCGACAGTGGAACCAAGAAGATACTCAATGTCGCTCCAATGGTGTAGCCGAGGGCAAAGCCTTGTTGCATTACCCCCGACGCTATTCCACGGACTTCCAGAGGCAGATTCTCTAGAGCCGTATTCGACGACAAACCAAAGACGCCCCCCATGAAGACACCAAACAGTGCTCGCAAAACGAGAAACTGCTGCCAGGTCTGAGCAAAGCCAGCTCTAAGAAAAGTAAGGCAAGCAGGGAAAAGTAAGACAATGACGACGTACCCCAGCTGAAAAGCGGCAATAAGGAACAAATTCACAGAGAGAGGCCATCTGCGACCATACCTATCTGATATTGCACCAAAGATGAGCGCACCAATAAAGCGAAGCAGAAGTGTAATCGTTATAGCTGTCGTAACCTAAAATAATCAACTGGTTCAATCTGGAAACTCCGAGAGACTTCATACCTGAGTCGTTGTCTTGGAAAACTCTTCTGTTAGTCGGAGCACACTGAGAGATACGCTGACAAAGTCCAAACTAGAATCGTTAAGCAATAACCCTTAAGCTTATCGCGAGCTACCTGTCAGTTGTCCAAGAAAGCATTCCGCAGAAGAAATGCCCCCATTGTAGCCAAGTCAGACGAGCAATTGATTGGAAAAGAGGTTTGGTCCGCGTACGTTGGTCCTGGCGGGGGACGAGATTTGACAGAAATGTGGAAGTCATTAGTGGCAATCAGTTTGAATGCTGGTCAGATATAGAGCTGGATTCTAAATTTGGCTTACGCTTTCGCCAAGGAAGCATGATTCCATGCTTCAGCTGGCAGAAGTAGAAGCAGGGCGGATCAAGAGAGTAGCATGGAGCAGTGTGCATTGGGGGACAAGAGCAAGTTCGAAATGACATCAGTGTAGCACTATTCGCAGCAATGGCAGGAAGCTGGTCAAATTTGACAGTCAAGGGCCGCCAAAATACCGCGATAAACCGCTCGTGGCGGTCTTCGGCGCTGCTGAGCGCTGACCAGCTAACGATCACAGGGCAACCATGGGCTCGTTGCGTGCATCACCCTTGAATGTCCTCTTGGCATGCCTGATCAAGTCGACCAGACAAGTCGGTGTCATGCCCTCCATTCTTTTCGCCGCTCCCTGAGAAACAAGTTAGTCGAGAACAATGGAAAACAAGTTGAACATACAACAGTCCGAGGTCGGACTATATCCAGTCTCTGTTTGACCTCATTGCTTAGTCCATCTACTTGGCGATAATCCATATCAGGATCTAGCACCAATTCTTCGTCGTTTAAAAAGTGTCGAAGATCAGCCTGTTGCCGAGCTAGATGACCGACATATGCGCCTTCGGAATCTTCAGCTTGCAAATGAACAAGAAAAGAAGAATGATTACCATCGATATCAATCCGGGACAAAACAACAGGATCGACGTCTGCTAACTGGGGAACAACACCGGAGAGCATAGAGGCGTTTACACCCGGGTATCGGAGCATATCAAATGCGCTTTGAAACGAGTAAGTCGGAAATCGATCATTTTGCACAACATACCTTCGACGTATGCCGTCTGCTTGAACCACGAAACCTTGGGCAATCCAGCCCTACAGCCAATCAGGAATTTGTTCCAACATTTGAGCAATCTCTATACCTGAGGAGTAAGTGAAATCTTCTTCATCAGCTCCGTGGTCTCGAGAATGGAAGACTTGGTTGCTTCAAAGGCGGCCCAACGCTGATCAGATACAGCTTTGGCTGCACGAGCTACAAAGCCATAGATATCAGTGGGCGCCTATAGTACAATGGTACTCACGGACCTTTCGGAGTCACACGTAGGTCAGCATTGTCAGTCCTCAGCGTCATTCGAAATTCGCATCTTGAGGTGAACATCCGGTCTAAGGTTCAAAGTCAGCCCAAGTGAGTGCAAGTAAGACAAGTGATTTACAAGGTTCCTCTGTTCCCTTGAGTGTCAAATCGTCGATCATTACACCAGTGTATGCATCGGCGCGAGTCAAGATAAATGGTGGAAGATGTTGAGCTGCCAATCCAGCATTAATACCAGCCATAATGCCTTGTGCTGCTGCCTCTTCATAACCAGTTGTTCCTGGTACAATTATTGAGTCTGACGAAAGTCTCTACAGCGAAATACACACCATTGATCTGGCCTGCAAGGAAGAGGCCCTAGGCAAAGATGTCAAACAAAGGTTCGATACTTCAAGCAAGCATTACCTCTATGCGCTTGGTCTCGAGAGTAGCTAAAGTGAAAGTTCAGCCATGAGCTGTGAACAGCAGTCACAGCGCTCACCAGACAGTTCTCTCGGGTCAATATGATCATATTCAACTCCATACGCGGGCTTGACCATTTTCACGTTTTCCAATCCACCAATAGTTCGCAACAAAGTTTCTTGAATGTCCTCGGGAAGAGTGCAAGAGACTCCACCGGGATAGATGAGATCTAATGCACGAAATCTGAGATATTGAGGGTCGGTCGATCAACGAGGACGTACTTGAATCGTAACCCTCTGGTTCGAGCCAAACCATATGTCGGTCTTTGTGAGTGAACCGTAAAACCTTGGCTTCTATTGATGGACAATATCGAGGACCTATAAAACCTCGATATGCTGTATTCACGCCCAAGAAAAGTCGTACCTTTCACTGATTCCCGGACGTGAATACTCATATGTATATTGTCCCGGATGATTTGATGAGTTTCTGGTGTCGTGTAAGTCTGGTAGCAGGGAATTTGATTGTTCTAACAAATAGTCAGAGAGCAGATCAGGGTTCAAAACGGACCCTTACCGCATTATCTACCGTTCGGTTCAAGAAGCTGAAGGGTGTTGGGTCTACGTCTCCCTTTTGAGCATGCAGCGAGTCAAAATTTATAGTGGCGATATCCAGTCGAGCAGGTGTTCCAGTCTTTAAACGACCCAATTTGAAGCCGGCACTACTAAGCGATGCAGAAAGGCCTATGGATGGAGCCTCGTTCATTCTCCCAGCCGGGAACTTCTTCAAGCCTAAGTGACGGTCAAACAGGCTATGAGAGAATGCAGACGAACTAGCCGATATGAATCTCGCCAGACAAGAATGTCCCTGTACATATGACCACCTGGGTACATTTGAAGACCTCTCCAGATTCTAAAAGTAATGTTAGACAATGATAGCACAAAAGAGGTAGCTCGAACCTAGCTTGACACCAGAAATCTTCCCCCAACGATGTCCTGGCAGGTCATCGTGCGCAAAGACGAGATCGAAGACACTCCCCGCCTTAATGTCGAGATTTGGGTATCCATCAAGTGCCTCCTGCATGTTTTTCTTGTATAGCTTCCTGTCGACCTGTGCTCTCGGTCCCTGAAAGGCCAAAGATTGATTTACAATGCGAGACAGTCGGAACTGTTCATACCCAGACAGCAGGTCCCTTGGACCGGTTGAGCATTTGAAACTGTATCCCAGCTTTATCTGAGCATAACAGTCAGCCATCATCATAGTAGAAGAACAAGAGGCGCACCAGTCACTTTGCCCATGAGCCCGTCCATGGCGTCTATTTCGCGAACGAGAATGCCCTTTCCAACACCACCAATGGATGGATTGCAGGACAATTCTCCAATTGTATTCAGATTCTGGGTCAGCAGAACTGTTTTCGCGCCAGTTCTTGCTGCTGCCGCTGCTGCCTCGCATCCAGCATGGCCGCCACCAATGACACAAACTGGAAGTCAGTGAGAAAACACGAAATGCAAGAATTCGCGAGTACTTACCGTCATATATTGGCTCGGCTTGAATCGAGGAGTAGAGGCGATTCCATGACCGAGTACTTTGGAGCCAAGCCCGGCGACAGAGCTGGCCTGAGAGCATGAAATTGAAGACTATCGCGATTGGTGTTTTCACGTGATGCTCTTGCTTCGATTTTTTTTCATTCAATTTGCTCGCAACATCCGCAGTCTACTCCGTCACTGTTGAAGCTATCTTTGGGCCGCCACTGACGCAATTCGGGAGAAGGAGGCACATTCGATCAGCTAACACTAATGCAGTACCTTAAAAAACGTTCTGACAGTCCGTTTCCACCTCTCAAAGAGCCTTCACGATGTCACTCCCTGAAAGCACCACTGTGTTAATCGTCGGGGCTGGTCCCACCGGCCTCGCTGCTGGCATCAGCCTTTTCATGCAAGGATGCACAGATTTTGTTATCGTCGATGCTGTTGTTGGAGGTTGACGTCTCTGTCTTTTATCTTATCTTTTACATTACATATTTTCGGACTCCTCTTTCTTTTCCAACTCCGATTACTATATAATCCTCGTATTACATGTTTCATCCTCAGTCTTTCTACTCTGACTGAGGTACATGATTATTCTTTCTCTTCTTCATTATCCTTACTGATGACACGGTAGATTTGTTCCTAATTGTTGTCTCTAGGTATTCAATACAGTCTTTCTACTCTGACTGAGATTTGTTCCTAATTGTTGTCTCTAGATCACTGCTCTTTCGTTGAATAGGTTATGGGCCCCGTGCTCAGCAAATACTAGACACACGATATTATCTCCTACTGGAGATTCACTCAGTTCTCAGTTCTCGACTCACTACCTTATTCCTCTCTCTCTATTCGTCGTTGTCGTCTGGTACCTCGTCGTTGCCGTCTCAACCCCTAATCTCCTCTCTTTCAAATTCGAAATCTACCCTCGTTTCAACTCCTTTATCACCCATCGTTACCACTCGAAACATGGCTCTCCCGGCACAACTACTCGACCCCTCTCGGTTTTGTAAAGGCCGAGCCAACTGGCCAGTCTTCAAAGAGGAATTCGAGCTCGCTGTCGAGGCCTATGGCCTACTCCCGATTCTCAAAGGCACTCTTCTCGAGCCAACTGTCGAACCCACATTCAGTACCATTGTTGAAACCCGCGATTCTGCTGGCGTCGTCACTGGAACTACCGTGACCATCCGTGAAATCACGACAACAACTCCGTTGGGCTCAGACAAACCGACCATTGCTGATTACAGGGTCAGAGAACGCAGATTGAATCATTACATCATGATGCACATTGTCGACGCCAAAGGCATGGGATGCGACGCTTCGAAACACGCGGCTATCAACTGGAAGCTTGCGAACGATACTTTGGGCAAGACATCGCCAGTGGAGATGGTGATGGCAAGAGAGAGTTTGACCGGGATGAGGCTGACGCCCGCCCATGAGGATGTCGATGAGTATCGGAATTTTGTCAGGGATTTTAAGGATGCTCACCGAAATGCCATTGCCGCCGGTAACAAATTCGAAGACGGTGTGCTTCGTAACATGTTTATTGAATCAATCAATGACGACCACTATCTCGAGGCAGCTGGAGCAATCCCAGAAGCCGCCACACTCGACCAAACTATCACCATCCTAAATAGTACCTGGTGGGTTCGTCATCGTCGACGTCTCCAGGAGATCCAGCAAGCGGCTCTTGTTACCGCGGCTACTGCCACGGCCGCCGCTAATGCTGTTACTGCAACTGCAGCTAACACCGGTTCTCGCACTAGAACTCGTACTCGAGTTCGTGGCAGTCGTGGTACTGGCCCCTGCTCGAACTTGAACCATGGTCCACCTGGAGATCCCCAGTCAACATCTGCTGCAAAGCATGATTTGGCCCACTGTTGGGAAGACGGTGGCGGAGACGTCGCAAATCGACCCGCATCTTATCGCCCTCGTAACTTCCTCTCCCAACCCGCTGCTAATTCGACAGTTGTTCCTCAAGTCCAGGCCGCCGCTGTTACCGTCTCCGACGTTTTTGTCCTTTCATCACAAATCCAACTCCCCGGGAATGTCGAACGGCGAACTCTTGCCGAACGAATTGGCTCCGACGATGACGCTGATCCGTCGCTTACCGAGATGTCGCTTATCGAGCGCATCAGTGATATTGCCGACGACGACGACGACGAATACTCGGACATGCCTGCTTTAGAGGACATTAGCGACAGCGGATCCGATATGTCGGGAGTTCCTCTTACCCAGCGCATTAACGGCTCCTTCGGTTCACGCATAGCTGACCATGAGGCTGACCGACTCTTCCAGCTCGATGATCACCTCGTCTTCGAGTCCTCTATCAATTGGAGTGATGCTGATGATGGTATGGGTATGACTTCTGTTTTATCTCCCTTTCCAAATACTGAACCTGGTGATAGTGAACGGTTTCCTCGATTACGAGAACTAGTTCCGCAGCAGGGGAAGGAGGTTGAGGTCACAGATATACCCGTAGTTTTCGCATCGATGTCGGACACTGTTCATTTGGTTAATACTGTTGATAATGGATTCATTTCAACCCAAATACGGACCTTTGCAGATTCTGGGGCGACTCACAATTGTTGGGTAACCCGGGGGCATTTCACCGAGTATGTTCCAGTCAAGGGGCAGACGGGTAAGGCAGCTAAGAGTGGCGCTGTTTTTGTCGTAGCAGCGGTAGGACGAGTTCGCTTCGATACGGAGGTGGATGGGAAGCGCCAGACGATTGATATCCCAGCTGTCCATACACCGGAATTATCGTGGTGTCCTCTCTGGCAGAATCAGGATGCTCTGGTCGGTGGGGGAAAGACCGAATCATGGCAGAGATGGCTGGAAAGACATTGTTGGTTGCTTTCGCTGCAGGTCGGATGTATGAAGTAAAGGTTTTCGACCCCAGACCTCTCGTCGCTTCAGCTCGCTCGATGGAGAAATCGGTTTCTATCAAGGATTGGCATCGTCGATATGGCCATGCTGCGTCCGATATGATCCTTCGAATAGCGGCGAAAAATTTGGTTGATGGTCTGGTCATAACTGGTCGGAAGAGAGATGGGAGATGTGAGGACTGTATCATGGGAAAACATACCGTTCGTCCTTTCGATGGTGTCATAACGAAGGAAACGGCTCTGCTCGAGCTCATTCACATCGATATTTGGGGACCTGCTCGCACGACTAGTGCGGGTGGTCAGCGATATATGATGCTCATTACTGATGACTTCAGCTCATACCGTGTCGCCTACTTTCTTCGCGACCATAAAGGTCCAACAACCGTCGAGGCCTTTCGCCAATACCATGTTATGGCGGAGAGGCAGACTGGTTCAAAACTGAAGCGGGTGTGGGTCGACCAGGAGTTTACTAGCCAGGTCTGGGTCGATTATTGCGCTCATTATGGAATAGTCATCGTTTCTGGGCCACCATATTCGTCAGCTCAGCACGGTGTCGCAGAACGAGGAAATAGGATCATCATTGAAGGAACTAGAGCCTCGCTATTTGCTGGAGGTTTCCCCCCATCGCTCTGGGCCGAAGCTGCGACGACGCAGACTTACCTGCGAAATTTGGTACCGTCGTCACGTCACCCTGACGCTATTCCTGCTGAGGTCTGGTCGGGGAAGCGTCAGGACGTTTCGCATCTCCGACCAATCGGTTGCGATGCCTGGGTACATGTCCCGAAGGAGAAGAAGGAGAGTAAATTGGCTCCGCGTGCCATCCGGGGAAAATTGCTGGGTTATGATGGCCGTCGAGGATATCGGATATATTTACCCGAGACTCGCACGGTTCGTCAATCTCGGGACGTCGTCTTCGAGGAAGGTGAAGGTCACTGGACTTTACCAAGCTCGACCCCGTCTCTTGCAAACCAGCGCGCTCCAGCTCTTTTTGGCGATTCCTCGGAGGATTCGCCAGTTCACTTCATTCCGGATGAATTCAATATACCTCACCATTCTTCTGACTCCGATGCTATTCCGGGTCTTGTCGATGCTCCCCTTGACGACTTTCCTGGGGATTCCGAAGCTCCCTTTGATGATTCTCCAGAGGATTCCGAACCTGATGTTCTTCCAGGTGTCGATGATATTGAACCTGTTGCTCTTCCAGGTGATGTTGTTGGTCCTCCTATTGGTGATGGACCCATTCCGAACGCTGACGAGTTATTGGTCCCAGTTGCAAATCCTGGGTTTACTGTACCGGCGAATCGAAGGTTACCTACTATATATCACGACCAACCGGTCGTTCGCCAAGGCAATCGTATTCGACAGCCGACAGCTCGAGTTACCGGTGTCGACGAGTCTCAGGTCTTCATTCCTGGGGCGCGTGGTTCACAGCCGTTTATCCCGCGGAAAGGCGATGCTCGTCGACCGTGGGCAAATCAAGTCCTCATCACGCTGTGCAATAACCTCCTTCGAGGCGACCCTTGGGCTTTTCTCGTCTTCAATGATGACAGCCACGTCCCTCAGTCATTTCAGCAGGCTATGCGACGCCCGGATCTTTGGTGGGGCCCGATGAAGGCCGAAATCGACAACCTTTTACGCAAGCAAACGTATTCTCTCGTCCCTCGACCTCCAGCAAACACGAATGTCATGCAGGGGCGTTGGGTCTATGCCAACAAGTATGATGGCGAGGGGAATATCGTCAAGCGGAAGGCTCGATACGTGGCGAAAGGGTTTACACAAATTTATGGGATCGACTATGACAAAACCTATGCTGGGGTCGTCCGCATGGAGTCGATCAGAATGCTACTTGCGATTGTGGCGCGCCTTCGCCTGCGAATGTGGCAGGTCGATTTCACCGGTGCATACTTGAATGCCGACATCGATAAAACGGTCTATATGGAGCAACCTCAGGGTTTCGAGGAGCTGGACGGTGGGGATCGAGTTTGCTTGTTGCAGAAGGCTTTGTACGGAATGATGCAGGCTGGTCATTTGTGGGGAAAAACTTTGGATGATACCTATGCGAAGGAAGGCTATACCAAATCGCTTGCGGATCCCTGCATTCGGTTTAAGCGGGTTGGCGACGAGTACACCCTTACCGGCACCTATACCGATGACGTCTTTGGGGCTAGTTCGACGAAGGAAGGAGAAGCTGCTGCGAAGGATGGATTGAAGCGGCATTGGGAGTTGACCGATGCAGGGGGCTTGAACTTGATGCTTGGGGTGACTATCGAACAGGATTCCGTCACAGGAGATATTCGGATTGGTCAAGCCAGCTATTGCGAGCGTTTTCTGCGAAGCTTTGGCTTGTGGGAAGCTCATCACGTCGACACTCCTTTTCCTTCTGGTCTTCAACTCGATATAGTTCCTTTCCCCCTCACTCCCGAAGACGATTTCTTCATGCGCGACAAACCATACCGCCTGATTCTTGGTAGTCTAATGTGGGCGCAAGTCACTACCCGTCCTGACTTATCGTTCGCCGTCGGATTCTTGGCCCGTTTCCAGACAAATCCGGGTCCTCAACATTGGAATGCTCTTCTCCATGTTTGTAGGTATCTACGGGGCACTGTCGATTTTTCAATTGTCTACCGGGCGCCGAGAGAAGGTGATGTGGACGATTTTGGGACGGGTATTAAGCCTTACATATATTCGGACGCCGATTTTGCTGGCTGCCTTGTCACTCGCCGTTCAACTTCCGGTTATGTCGCGATGATGGCGTCGGGTCCGGTGTCGTGGTCTTCGAAGAGACAGGATTGTGTGACGACGTCGACTACTGGGGCAGAGTATGTTGCTTTGGGAAAGGCGGCCGAACAAGCGGTTTGGATGGCTTCGTTCATGGATCAGATTGACTTACCGCAGACGGGTCCTATTATGATTCGTGGGGATAACAAGGCCTCGCTCAGCTTAACGGAAACACATCGTCATCATCAGTTATCCAAACACATTCATATTCGCCACCACTTTATTCGTGAGCTTGTCGCCGACGGCAGTATTGCGACTAAAGAGATCCCGTCCGCGGATAACTTGGCTGATATTTTCACCAAACCTCTGCTTCCTGTTCTTCATCGTCGCTTTGTCGAGCGCCTTTTCCCTGGGGTTTTCGACGTCAGGGGGGGTGTTGGAGGTTGACGTCTCTGTCTTTTATCTTATCTTTTACATTACATATTTTCGGACTCCTCTTTCTTTTCCAACTCCGATTACTATATAATCCTCGTATTACATGTTTCATCCTCAGTCTTTCTACTCTGACTGAGGTACATGATTATTCTTTCTCTTCTTCATTATCCTTACTGATGACACGGTAGATTTGTTCCTAATTGTTGTCTCTAGGTATTCAATACAGTCTTTCTACTCTGACTGAGATTTGTTCCTAATTGTTGTCTCTAGATCACTGCTCTTTCGTTGAATAGCTGTTATACAAGGGGAAAATTCTTCGAGAGCACTGGCGGTTCATGCTCCGACTCTGGAGGTGCGTAAAATGTCGACTCTAGACCTTTTTATGAAGCTTGATGAAAATGCTCTAGGCCTTAGACACCATTGGTTGTGCTGAAGAGCTCATCAATCAGGGCATAAAGAGCTCAGGCATGGAGGTGTCGACCCGCTATCGAAACTATGTCAATCTAAAGATGGACCCCATCTCCAAGTACACTCCATTCCCTTTTATCCTGATTGTGCCCCAAAGCACAACCGAAGCAGTTCTGTTGAAGCGTCTCGAGTCATTTGGTGTAACTGTACACCGTCCATACAGGGCTTCTGGGATGAAAACCGGAGAACAAGGTCTTGAGGTCTCGTTCGAATCTGGACAGACCATTCGTGCCAAATATGTCGTCGGAGCTGATGGTGCTAAATCGGTCGTATGAATCTTTATTTTCAGTTTCTTCATATCACTCAAGTCGACATAGATTCGTGCAACGGCAGGGGTTGGCTTTGCTGATCCGCAGGGCGCCGTCACCGAGGATGCACCGCAGCTTGTCCTAGCAGATCTAATATTTTCTGCTGCTCCTCAGCTTCCCAGGGACAGAGTCAAAATCACGGTTGGGTCAACTGGATTTGTGCTCACCATACCTCTTCCGGAATCTTTCCGGCGCGAACATAACCTTGAACCTGACCAGATCCCTTATCGGGTCGTTGTCCAAGTCGATCATTCACGCGGCGCACCACCGTCCAAACCATCGGCTGAATTTATGCAGACCTATATCGACGAGTTGGGTCCTGTCGCCATATCCTCTGATCCTTCAACCAATCCGAATCCGATTCATATCTCCAAGGTGCTGTGGTCCAGTCGTTTCAGAGCACATGCAGCCATAGCAGAGAGATTCTGCATTCCCATGCTTGGTGACCAAGGTAAACCAGCTGGGGTCGTCATGCTCGTAGGCGATGCCGGTCAGGATTTCTACTTGATATTGTCTTCATCCGATGCTCAATGGTCTTTAGCTCACATTCATAGTCCAGCCGGAGGCCAAGGCATGAATTTAGGCCTTCGCGATGCAATAGGCCTTGGACCAGTACTCGCCAAGCATATCAAAGCCGCGACCGGTGGCAATGAAGACTTGCTGACTTACGCCGCATTTCGAAAATCGCGTGCCCTTAATATAATCAGCCTCACCAAGTCTATCATGCGCAGCGCCAAGTTGATAGGTTATTTTTCGACTTGGCCCATTGACATCGCCTATTGGGCACTCAAGGTGACTACTGCCTTGCCTTTCGTAGCTAACAACATGGCTTGGCAAGCCAGTGGTCTTGGTAACAAGTAGATCAGACAAGTAGGACCATGATCAGTGGCGGCGCCGCAATTATGTAATCGATCTCGTATCTAGTCGGATATTCTGATGAGTTTCAAGTACTATATCCTTTGGTTCCAGCTGCAAAGTTTCCTGTTGCACGGGACAGAGCAGCGGCAAAACCGTCGGACAATGTGTCGATATCGGTGGTGACGGAGACCATATCGAATCCTTGAGCAAAACGCTTCTCGGCTTGTTCACCATTGAGACCTAAATCGATTTAGTGTCCGTTTCAAAGTCCTCAAGAGCTGCGATTTACAGAAGATCGCTGCGACTTTACCAGCAGCCTGGGTGGATTTCAGGATCTTGGCAATCGCAGCTTCGTGTTCGGGAGAACCAAATTCGACGCCCATGGACACAGACAAGTCAAAGGGTCCAATCTGAGAGAACGATTTAGAGCTGCTGGAGGATCATGAAAGGGAAATACGCGTACAAAGGCAACGTCGATGCCTTCTTTGACGATTTCCTCAATGTCACGGACAGCATCAGGATGTTCTATCTGGACAGCGATGACGAGTGAATCATTAGCAGCAGCCTTGTAGGCTCCACCAAGGGCACCAGCGCTATGGGTGAACATTGGTCCAAATCCCCTGCTGCCTTCGGGAGGATATTTCGTTGCCTCGACTACTTTTCGGACAAGGGCCTGGATGAAAATGAGAGTCGATACTTTCTGAACACGATCGGGTCCTTACTACAGAATTGGCCATTGGTACCATCAAACCGTGCGCTCCAGAGTCCAGAGCTCGCTGTGAAAGTGTCAGTCGAGTCAGATAGACGATTTGATTATGATAGATGCCTTGATAAGCCAGGATTCTTCAGCGGCAACACGGATTATGGGCGATGCCCCAGCAGATGCAACGGTATTGTTAAGATCATAGAAATGAGTATCTGAAAGAAGGTCAAGGGAAGCCAAGGTCGATCCGAACCGCATACCGTTTATGAGGCCATGCTCTGAATTCAAGATATGTCAGTCAAGTTTACAATCTCTCAATGATATCATTACCTCCGTCAATCAAGACCCAGGAAACGCCGCTTGTAGATGCGATTGTGCGAGCAATAGCGGTGCTGGGAAGAGTAAGCCATCCTCCAGCTGCCTTTTCACCGGCAGCGATCTTCTTTCGTAAGGGAATTTGGAGAGACATGGTGGTAACAAAAGTACGAGCAGGTCGGCACGGACGGAATACAAACAACCGAGCTCCTGATGACGAGTCTGCCAATTCGCTCAAGCGGATGCTGCACGATTTCTTCAGATACTTTCAATTCTGAAGGGCGAACCCAAGAAGAGCTAGGATAGGGTGTGAGTTCAAGGATGAGTTCAAGCAAACAGTCTCGTGGACTTTCAACTGATAAAGTCGTCTCAGGACTACCGGCACCGCGGCCCGAGAATCCGTCGTCTCATGGTGGATCGCCGCATCTTGAGTTTATCCTGTTGTCGTCCGAAAACTTGCATAAAAGAAATGACACGCTCCCGAATCGCGTTTGGCCCATTTCCCAGCCATGATGAACCGAGACCTACGTACTTATTTGTCAGTCTTGGTGAGGGTCTTTGCTTTGAGTTGAAGCCTCTTCTAGTTTTGCGCAGGTTCATTCCTTCTTGGATATGGTGACTCTGGCATCATAACGACTTTTATCGCGCCTACGAGCTTTAAAACCCGTAAGTATATGCGCGTTCAACTGCCAGTAAGATGCTGAAAACTTCAGAACAGTGGGTAATCCCAATAATGCAGCAACTAGGGCGATCGTGGCCGCATACATCGCTGAAGAGGCTGTTGGCGCAATCATCCAGATGCTCTTGAGAGATCTACTCGGGAGAATGAGATTTATGCAAATGCTCTGTATTGTGGTAACCCAGGCTTTATTCAGTGGAGATCGAGGTGCTCATCTGTTCAACTCGGTACGGTCATCCAAACCACGGCACAAAACTGTACTATGTTCTCTACTGGAAGAATTTCAATGCACGTCGAATTCCTGACTGCAGTGTCGAAACACTGACCCTGACTTGACAGCGGTATCGCCGTATCCGTCGATTTCATGATCACAATGTTTAGATGCTGACGACCTATCCTGAATAGCGGTGGCCTCGTCGGAACAACCAATCCACAATTCGGATATCTGTCCTCCAAAATCGCGTGGCTTGATCATTGGCGGTGACTCTCTTGCTGTTACCTCATGAACGGGAAAGTGGCTCGAAATACTTGATACTCTCTGGACACATGATAGGAATCGGACGGCTTCCTGGCCAATTGGATTGGTTATGCGTGTGGTTTTGCATCTCCCACCTCCAATCTCAAAGGGTCGTGACGAAGAAGCCGAAGCGGTATTTGTTCTCACTCTCGGAGGTGATCTCATTGGTGTGAGTACTTGCTTTTCACTGTTATCCGACTCCAGACTGAGTCTCGGCACAGCCCGAGCTGGATACTCAGTCTAAAAACAACAAGAGACAGATCTTGTTTGAGAAGGATACCGAAGTCAAGACATTCTTCGCGGCCTGGTCGAAGTACAAGAAACGGGTTATCATCGTCGTTGCTGTTCAAACGATGACTTCCTTGACTGGCGTCAATGTTTTAAGTAATGTTGAGTCCCTCAGATGACGCAGACCACTCACCTTGTTCAAGATTACTACCAAACGGCACTGTGTGCAACTCGGCATTGCAGGACAACAGATCCTCCTGATGGCTGCGATCTGCGGCACTATAGGAATCTGTATCAACATGATACTATCCCTTCAGCTTCTGGACAGAGTCGGTCGGGTCAAGGTTATTGGCTTCGCTTCGGCAGGCCTATAGTATTAATTCGTCGAATGATGGCAAATATATGCGCTGACGCCATCAAAGGATCTCATCTATTCCGCGCTCATGTCACGTTTCTTTGCGAGTCAGTTCCGAAATCATTTGCTCGAGTTGTAAATCCACTGACCTCGTATAGGTTCAAATAACAAGATCGGGAAAGGCTTTGCCATTCTCGGTATCTATCTATTTACCGCGATATATTGTGAGTGACGGTCCTTGATATTTCCTTCTAACGCGGATTGCACAAGACCTGAGAATCAATTCGGTGACCTGGATTTACAGTCACGAAAAAAGATTGACAATATTAACCTGTAAACTAGACGACATGGATTTACGGTGTGGAGATTCGGCCGATTTTCCTGCGTAGCCGAGTATAGGAGTTGCTCTGGTTCACATTGCTATGTTATTGGCTAATCAACCTTCCAGTCTTGGATTGGCATCACTGTCCCATTTTGTGTGGAACATTGCCCTGACAGAAACGGGACCCAATGTAGCCTCTCAATGACTTCAAATACTTGAGTCTTATACCTTTCATCCAGGCATTTGTCAATATAAAGGAAAACCGCTACTGCAAGTTCAGAGTCGTCGAGTCCGCTGATCGCGACCACCTGTTAACTGTTGTTTACACTTTTCGTGGGTACGACATTCTTCTCTGCGATCTGCGTGTTCCTGTTCTTCCCGGAGTCAGTGAACCGTCCAATCTCTTCTCTCTGATACTCAAAATCATCCAGGACAAAGGGCCAGAAGCCGGAGCAGATTGCTGCCGACTTTGGCGATGATGTTGCTTCAAACCAAAGTTGGTCATGGATGCAAACGATAGTGACGATAAGTTGAACGACGAGAGAAGGGAGAGAGTATTCCAGGTTTGAACGAACCATCATGCACCATTTAATGTCATAATCGCGATAATTTGTACCATATTTCTGCATTCTCAACTTGTTGGAACCAATGCCATGACATTGAAGTTCTGATTTGGGCCCGTCTCTCGTTCCAGGAAAGACCTTATTGCCTTTCTGCCTCCCTCGCTCAACATATCTCCATCTTCTCCGACCAAAATTCCAGTATCTACAGGGCCTTTCCGATCTCCCGACATCTCATAAATAATCTTCCCGTCCTTGTCAGGTACAAGAGATAGAAAATGGTAGGGTGCTTCGACCTCGGGATCAGATGGGACCTCAGAGTCACCCTGTTGTGCCGCCTGACTATGCATCTGTTCTAGTTCTGAAGACTCTTCCAGGATGCGAGATCGCTCGGATGGCCCAAGAGGCTCGAGAGTCCTGAGCAATCTATCAAGAACAGATTCAGGTACTGCAGAAATTCATCTATCGGATGATCCAAAATAGTAAGACTAGCTCACATATATGGCTTCTGGCTCTCCCATTGAACAAGCTATGCAGGATTGCCATCGTCCCGCAAGCGTTACCTATATGAAACTGTCAGACAGAACCTCGAAGACTCTGTCAACTTACCTATGGTCTGCTTGATAAACAAGATTGGATCAGATGCGCCCTGTCCTTGATACACCGGTCTTTCCGCTTCATCTTTAGTCAGATAATCCGTGTAGTTGTCACTTTCTGGGCCAATGTAGATGAGGGCCAAAGCGGGACGCGTAACCATGGCAAGAAGTTCAGGATCGTCGACGGATAGAACATCCTGAAACTCGAGAGACTCGACACCAAGATTTCGAATGAGATTTGTAAAAACGGCTGGGTTGGATTCGAGAGGGATGAAGCATTTGCGCCTGGGACGAGACATGAGAGTCAGGATGACGCGGCCTCGGGTCACATGAGGAAATAACACGTATAAATGAATTCTCGAATATACATAGGATAAATTAATACACTAGGCGTGTCGGTTTACAACCTCCAAGCCTCTGAATTTGAATGTCTTTTCCGTCTCATCCTCATACGCAACAGAGTATTTTGTCTTGTTGTGGACATTCTTCAAAATTGGTCACTAAAAGGAACTCAAGGTTGTTTGAACAGACATACCTCAACGCGAGCGCGAGTCCAATCTGGAAAGCAGAATTAGCGTCTAGCAAGGGTTCATCTAGTGGCAATTTACCGTAACCTCGTACTGCATCCTTGGCCGATAACTTCTTGTCCTCTTCTGTGAGAAGCCCAGCGCGTTCGAGGACTGGGCTCGGAACAGGAATGATGGGAGTATCGTCTCCAGGCCGCACGAAATAAAGCTGGACAATTCTTTAGCAGTGAATCAAATGATGGACCAAAGAGCTTACCAGCCCCAATCGCTCCAGATGGACTTGATCAGGCTGGGGCCCGACGACACGATCTGCCATGAAATTAGAACAATATTCAATACGTGGTCGCACTTACGGATAGTGGACTTGACGTAGCCTTTGGTCAAAAACTGTAGAACGTCGGCACTGTTGGCAGTTGAAGTATCCAATTCAATGTCTATAAGCGGGACATACCTGTTCACTGTGATGCCTCCGGCAACCGGTTTGACAAACTTCCATTTCCCTTCATTTGTGCGAATCTGCAGCCCGGCGACATTTTGGGAGAACAAGAGGGTAAGCGACCTAGAAGCCGTTTAATCATGAAGGCAATAATAGCAAATAGACTGACCCGAAATCAGTATGTCCTCCGCCTTCCCCGTCTCTCACGAGCTTCCTTTCCTCCATGGTTCGAGGATGATATATCATCTGGCGAAGGATCAGGAGAAATGTTTCCATACAATTGATCAGATTCATACATAACGGAGGTGGTCCTCTGAGCGTTGATCGTATGCATGTCTCTGTGTACCGGTAAGCTACAAGACTTGAGTGACAAGTGAAACGCGCATCAAGAAGGTAGTTCTCTGGAAGTTCCAACAGAATTGCAAGGAGAATGAAGAGCTTTCTTATGACATTGTCAAAGAGCTTGCGATGGAAAGCGGCAATCTCATGTTCGTGAGCCTGAAAACATTGATAAGGACTGAATGAGTAGATGGATAGGGGCAAACCAAAATCAAATCATGTTTGGGGACATCTTTGTAGTCCTCGTTGATGGTGTACTTTGGAATGTTGAGCATCTCCATATTCTCCTTCACTGATTTGGCATGAGACAAGAGCAAGGATCGGATGTATCGACACTTACCCCCAGTCGAACCGATGGTTCGTTTGGGCTCCCTGTATCCAAAATAGCTGGAATTCGTGAGACTTGACAAGACTAAAATCAATCAAGACTCACTCTCCAACAGAAAAATCACAAGGGTACTTCTTCTTCTCTTCAAGTGGCTACAATGAACTTTTTCAGAAGAATTCACGTGTGTATTGCAGGATCGGTCTCACCAGCTTGAAAAAGGCGTTTCCTATAGAGAACTGTCTCAATGTCTCTTCCTCTGAGATTCCAGTCCCTGTCACGACCCAAAAGCCAACTAAAGGGCCAGTCAGCAAGTTCGAGCGAGGAAGGGCAACTGACCATTCTTGACTGCGTCGTGGAGCTCTGCCACAAGCCGCTCTTTGCCACCAGGAGTATCGAATAAGGACAGGTCGATTTCTTTGAGAGGTGCCCAATCGAGCTCTTCTTTTGTCTCTGCAGGCCGAGTCCATGCTGGTATGTCGTTGAGAGTAGTAGACGGCATAATTTCGAATAGGAAATGAGGGCGAATAAGTTGACGGTTTTATTCAGTTCACTGAAAACGCCATCCAATTACCCAATGGTGAAAGCGGAACTCTAGAATGAATTACGCCTTTCTCCACATAGTGGTGTTGCGTGGTGGTCCCATGATGATACAGATTCTGATAAGGAAGAGTAACAAGACTTTGTCATACGGAATGCGAGCCGAATAAATGACAAGTTGTGGTAAAAATGTTATCGTCTGACAGTGACAGGAAGGAAAGTTTGTCGCACGTGATCGAGAAAGCGGTTGTTTGATCGTGTTTGGTCTTTGCTAGGCGTTCTCTTCCTTCTCTTCACTGAGCAGCTGCTCAGTTTCCTGCAATTTCTTTCTCAACTTGTGTTGCTTACAATATCAGCGGATATGATATCTGCCCGAGACTGCTAGTCTCCCAAGCCTTCTACCCTCATGATCCCTGCAAATGGCGCGATATTTTTTCCAACTTGCGCCAGTTCATTACCATTTCAGTATCTTTTCGTCATCTACTCAATTTTGACGATTTCACATGGACTGCTACTTAAACTGGAGTTTCCCATCCAACACTCCTGGGCCTTTTGACCCAAAAAGCTCTGCATGACTTCAGTGGACCGTGATTCCCTTGACGAGTCAGCCTCTCACGAGCTCAAAGGCGAACAGTCCTTAGCAGCAACATACAATGAACAGCTCTACCGCAAAGTTCTCCGCCGTGTCGACAAGCGTATTATGCCGCTGGTTCTTCTTCAGTATACCATAATGCGCATTGATGTCAACAATATCTCGAATGTTGCTGTGAGTGCTATGTTCATTGACTTTTCCGCATCTTACGATCACCCAGATCATGAATATCGAGCAAGGCACCAACATAAAGCAGCAACTCCATCTGTCTGCTCAGCAGTGGGTTTGGGTCGTCGCGTGTTTTTATTACCCTTGTATGTCTTCTGAACTGTTGCCTTTATATCGTCACAACTTTCAGACATGTTTCTGGAACCGATATCGACTATTCTGCTCAAGAAGACTTCTGCTCCGATCTGGATTTCACGTATAAGTGAGAATTACTTTGACCTGTCTGGATCAAACTTACGGCATTTTATTCCAGTGGTCAGCTGGGGTATCGCAACCTGTTGCATAGCTGCAACCACCTCCTATGGCGGTCTGATAGCCACAAGGGTCATTGTGTAAGACTGAATCAATTATCAGTGTCGATACTGATGTCCCATCTCCAGAGGCGCATTTGAAGCGGGATACTTTCCATGCATCGTAAGTGATTCAAGCCCCCAGTTTGCTGTGTTTGACCTGTCGATAGATTGCAAGTCTATGTGTTTATTTCGTCAACGTCCTCTCAAACTATCTTATAGTATTTCTGGACCTTTTGGTACACGCCAGCCGAATTAGCGATGCGTGTTGCAGCTTTATATTCTGGTTTGTATCTTGCTCTTGCGCGCCAAGTTTCAACTCATACTTGAATTCAGCGTCGTCCCTGTCTGGTTTTATTGGAGGCTTTTTGGGATATGCCATTTCGTACACCAACGGCGTCTTGGCTGGATGGTAAGATACCTTACCCCCAATTTCCTTGACTGATGCTCCGTTCCAGGCAATGGCTTTTCATTCGTGTGTTGCGTCGTTTCAATAGGCTACTCTATGTTGACTTGATCAGTCGAGGGTATTCCTCCGATTCTTGTCGGGATTCTCACCTTTTTCGCCCTCCCGTCTTACCCCGAACGGTCGAAATGGTTATCCGCTGAGGAGAAGGACCTTATACTGAACCATTTGCACAAGGATGCTCCCAACGTATCTGGTAAAACATTCCACTGGAAGGCTGTGAGATTGCTTTTTACCGATCCAACATTCTATACTTTCACGTACGCCCATTTCCTTCTTCTGTAAACCTTGTTAATTGGATACAGGGCCGCATGGATCTGTGCGGGAGTTGGTGGTTCTGGTATAAGTTTCTCGTTACCCACTGTGATCAAGGATCTTGGTCAGTTCATTCTTGAAAGCTATGTGCCCTGGCTGACATGATCTCAGGTTTCACCGATTCTCGCATGTCCAATGTTCTCACTATGCCGCCATCCTTTGCCGCTTTTTCAATGGTACTGGCTCTCGGATACTTTGTACAACGGGGGACGATCAACCCTTTCCCAGTGGTCATGTTTCTCGACGTCGTCATAATAGCTTGTTACATTATTCTCATCGACGTCGACATTGTTGGTGTGAGGTATTTTGCCCTCATTCTTTCTACTGCGGCTTCAGGATCTCTGTATCCTCTGCTGTAAGCGCCTTATCTCTCCTCCAACGATTTCGCTCACTTCTATATTCTAGTTGGCCCAAGCGTGTACAAGCTATTCGCGGAACAGCCATGGCTGGTCTCGCTATAGGTATGGATAATCTAGCTCTTCGTTCCTTCCTGACCCAGAGCAGGTCTACACAATGCGTCAGCTCAATTCAGCGGGATTCTTGGTCCTCAGATCTATAGCAGTGCGTTGGTTTCCCGGCCTCAATCCCAATACTGATCAAATATCTCTCTTCAGCTGTCTATGCTCGTAAGTGTCTCTACTATCTTGGAGTTGCTCGTTGACCTGATTTGCTCAAGCTGCATACCATGTTCGTGATTCATCGCCCCATCCGATTCCTTAACTAATACATGCTTTCAGACGTCCTTCAAAGTCTCCATTGGGTTGCTTTGTGGCGCAGTCCTATTTCATGGTCTTACGTGGTTTCTGATGCATGTGAGTCTGTTCACTTCATTCGATAAGACTTGACTCAAATATCTCTATATCAGGGACCCATTCATAGATACATGCCCTGGTTAGCTCACCGAGTGCAATCCCAGACGCAGCCTCAGAAGAGCGACCTCGTAGGCAGCCAGGATTTGATCGTGCCGTAATAATCGAACCTTAACGTATACAATGCCAGAGGCGCCTGGAGCCTGAGGGAAGAGATATCAGTATCATGTAGAAAACAAATCACGACCACGCACTGAAAAATCAACGCCATCGGATCCACTTTGGGCCTTCCTCATTACCCAACTTTGCGCAAATCTCCTTCAATTCCTTCATGGGTGGAATTTTGTGCTCCTGAAATGTCTTGGGGTTCAGAGTGGTAAAGTGAATTACATCTGTGGTGCGCTCGGATCCTGGCTTTGGTCTGACCATGTAAAAACCGCGTGGTATGCGAGACTGTTCAAGTAGCTCACGCAGGACAAGGAATTTACGGTTGCCAGGTCCTGGATATCTACCCATCGAGCGATCATAGTGGGCAGCCATGTCGTCTGTGACTTCCAAGCCAAAGATCCATCCTTCATTTGCTTCCATCGACTCTGGTTCTTTCGGGCGAGGGATGACTTCCTTCATCATCTTTTGGACTATAGAGCAATCAGTGCTGGTCAAAGAATTTGTTGAAGAATACTGACAATGTTGGCCACTTTGCCTCGAACGAACCGTCGGCCAACCACTCTTTGAGGTTAGTAGAAGCTTGTATTCCAGACCTGCATAACAGATATGAGTGGATAGTATGATAAGAAAAAGAATGGAGTACGCTATGTTGTGCATGATTTCTGTCAGTGGCCCATCGATAGCCTCGGTAGCAGATAAAAGATAAAACGACCCCGTGATTTAAAAAAAAAATTTCAATAAACCCCGAGAATCTTATCGGAAGAGCGGTCTGGTAGGCAGCGAAGATTTTGTCCTCTAGGAATATAATACAATATAGAAGTCCTTGAGGAAACAGGCATCGGTTCCGTGTAAGAAAACCGGATTCACAATACGCACTGAGGAGTCAGCGACGTCGTATCCATTTTGGACCTTCTTCCTTGCCCAACCTTTTGCACATCTCGTTCAATTTCTCCAACAATGGAATGGTGTAGTTGGTCGCCCATTTGTTCGTAATAGCAAAGTGAATCAGGCATGGACCGTCTGGTGTTTTCTGTGGTTGGACGTACGGTACGAGGCGTGGAATGCGAAGGTCGTCGATGATTTCATACAGGACCGCACACTTACGGTCGTACGAAGTCGGTTCTCGATCCTTAGCCTTGTCGTAGTAGGCTGCCATTTCATCGGTGACTTCGAAGCCAAAGACCCAAGTTTCTTTGTCTTCGAGTGTCGAAGGGTCTTTGGGTGCAGGAATGGTATCCGCGCGATAATCCGACTCGTCGCTACAAGACAGTGAATGAAGATAAAAGGAATGGGGGCTGAGACTCGGAGCCTGACTGACTATTTTGGCCATGTTGAACCAACGGTAGGTACTGAGCTAAAGATGCTGGGACCAGATATTTGAGACCTACTGTATATGATATGTGAGCTATGAGACGATATGAGAAGCGAAACGGCGGACGATATAGTGGCCATCGCTCAAGAAACGAAACGGCCCCGTGACTTCTTTGATCCAAAATTCAAACCCCGCATTTTCCCTCATGTCCGTTTACTTACACCAACGGTGACGGATTCTGGAGATCAGGCGCACTTGAAGATGAAATACCTTACAGGTGTGAAGACAGTCTGTCTCTCAGTATCGGTCTCTTACTATGATCCTCGGGTGGAATAACATCGCAGCCCTTTGGGTTCTTTGCAATAGATGCAACCCGTACTAACGACGGACGAAAGGTCGCTCGGAAGATAGCTTTGAATGAAACGCGAGAGCCATCGATAACCTCACTGCTTTCTTCGCCTTTGTTTCGAGACAATTGCTGGATATTTTATCCGTTCCTGACAGGTGCTCCGACAGCTTCCGCAGGTACGAATATTTCAAATAACTATACCTCTTTCATGGACTTTTACAGGGCCTGGAGCTTATGTACTCCCAAATCTAGAATGTTGCCCACGAGCGAGTTTCAACGTGAGATTTCTCCTTAATCTCGCTATAGAGACATTTAGCGCTGGAAACATAACGATGGATGCCACAAAACTCATTCCATCCGGATAGCACTTTTCCAATGTCTCGACTTGCGAGAACAGAAGAAGAGGTTACCTCGACTATGTCGAGGAGCGCCATCGATGTCGTGTGGCACTAGTTCAGCACTTACATGGACTTTGGCTTTTGGCAGCATTTTCCGCCGAAGAAAAGGCCCGAATCATTGGCGCTCAAGGACAGATAAGAGCAACGCCGGATATCTCGAGCACGGTCCCATAGAACCCATTCAAAGCGGACATGGTACAACTGGGCGTCACGAGAATAGCTGGGGTGTGGCAACCGTTCAAATTTTGGGGTCACTAAAGCAATATTCCGGGCTCGACAGCTTCGACCATTTGCTGAAGAGAAGGATGGCTCCTTTGCCTGCAATTAGGCCCTCTGCTGCTTAGGCTCTCTGAATTTGAGAACATTGTTTCGGCGATGAGCAAGTCTCGGGTGAAGCGACTGACATGGGAGCCGAATGTCCCGTTGATAGAATGGGCACCAATTCTGATAATCATTACTCGATGATATCTGTCCCTGGCCGAAACCTTAGAGCCTCAACCTGGCACCATGGCTATCCATCCAATGTATATGAAAGATATCAAACTGCGCTTTGAGGCGCATCAGCCATAAGCTTGCTGATTAACGTGGTCCGTAGCGGTGTATCCGCAAAGAGAGCTCTGACCAATCTCGCTAGTTCATCCACATCAAAGTCCACCAATGCTCCTTCCTCGAACAAATATGTAATGTCTGCCATCGACGCTTCCTGCAATTGTTGTAAGAATCGATTCGAGGTTGATTATCGAGCACTCACCAGAAGCTCTGACAGATACGAGTATTTTAGCCAGGAAGGGACATACGCCACAACAAACGATGGCTAAGAAAGTCGGTCAGTAAAAAACCCGCCACAATGAGCACCTCGATTACCTGGTCCGGATCTTCAACGAATAGTCCTTCCAGAGAATGAAGAATCTTGCACAATTCGCTCAACCGATGTGATTCGACCTCGGGAATGTCGTGTAATGCCAGGACGTCGTCAAGGATCCGAGTCAAGGCTTCTTCGACGATTGAACCGAGAGAAGTATAGTACTTGCTCTTCGTCATGAGACCCTTGAAGACAATGAGAGTAAGTATCAACGAGGTAAATACAACTAACCTTCCATTGTTGTGCAACACGTCTGATATTTTGTAGGACGCGACTAACGGCGCTCTCGCAATCGTCAAAGCGAGATTGATCAGCTGTCAGTGTAAAACCAGCTGCTCCTTCTGCCAGAATCTGATCCACAGACTGCTGCTGTTGGTCCTGGTACAAAGTAAGTATACACCGACGACAATAAAAGCTGGTCACCTACAATAGCATCATAAAGCCAACTGTCGCTCAAAACTCGAAGACGATTGCGGCATTCGACTAGTCTTTCTCTCGATATTGAGCTCTTTGCTTCCAACCTCTCCAGTTGGCTACTCAAATAAAGGCAATTGTTTGAGAAACGAATTGGCGCTTTAAGCGAAGAGCTTAGCTGCACCCCGAAAACAACAGGGAACAAGGCGCGATAAATATCAAGGACAGCGGGCGCGCTTTGTAACAGCAATGTTCCAGGTGGAGAGTTCGATCCGCTTTGAGGGAATATTTTCGAAGTCGAAAATTCGATGCCCTCGTTGAGAACATCTTCCACGATTCGCAGAATTTCTTTCATCCGTGTAGAAACCACATATGACTCTTTCGGGACTGTCGCGACGAGTTTCGGCGGCCGCAGGTCGTGTAATCGCGCAGAGGAAACTGTGGAAGAAGGAGGGGCTGAGGGCGTCGAAGATTTAAGCGGAGACAATGGTATCTGTCTCAATGGAGATGGAACTACTGGAGAGTTCATTGGCGAAGTTCCATTAGCATTCTTCTTGCTTTTGATGGCCAGACGCTCTAGTCTGGTGGCAACTTTTGGAGAAACTGCCACCACAGGTGACAACTGAGACTTTGACGATACCGGAGGCTCGTCCCAGGGATCATCCCAAGCATCGTCTGCTAGAGTCTCCTCAGTGCTCTCGTCGTCAAAGCCCCAAGCGTCGGCAGCGTCAGGTTCGCCGCCATTGGATTCAGGTTCAACTGCGCTCGTCGGTGTCTCTGGGTTTGTGTCAATCTCATCGTCAATGCCCCAACCATCTTCCTCGACTGTCTCGAGCGACTTGGCACTCCCTTTGTCCATCTCCCAAGAGTCCTCTTCCATCTCTGGCTCATCATCGACCTGAATCGGAACCACAGTAGGTTCTCGAACTGTCACAGGCGCGTCGATTTGCATAACGAACGTATCCGCTGGGTCTTCTTCCGAAACGACAAGTCGTCTGGTCATATCCAAGATATCCTGTCGTCTCTGTCGCTCATAATGACTACCAGCATTCTCTGACCAGGACTTTATAGGTCGGTCATGGGCGTCATTTCCAAGCAACTCGATGATGTATTGTTCCTCGAATGCGACAGCATGTTGAACGAGCTCAAGGAATTCCGGGAGGAGAGAAAATGATTTCGGAAGGGATGGAATAATGAGGTGGTTCAGCAGGCTTGTCGTGACGATTCGACATAGTGAGCGAGAAAAGACATCTTCAGCTGGCGGAAGTATCACGAAGAAGTGGTCGGAGAGAAAGGTGAGGGCACGTCCGAGGTTTTCGAGTCGTCCAGACATGATTTCATGAGTGGGTGATGAAGGGGAGATAGACAGTTCAGTTTCGGATTCGGATATTGTCGTTGGTTGCGCCAGAATCCGGTCAAAGACATGATTTGTGAGATCTCGCCTGAGCGCTGTGAGATGCCGTGTCAGTGCTTCTGGAGAGAGAGCTGATAGAACTGCAGAGAGCTCAAGGACAGTCTCGGTGGGAGGAACTAGAACCTTCAGTGAGAATTTGGCAGCAATAAAGGTCACTCACTTTGCACCGAAGGTAGTATGGTGACCACCGAATCTAAAATGACGACGCTCTTGGAATACGCGTGGCTCAATTGCTCCTCTGTGCGAGCCTTGGTCGCATTAAAGTTGCGCTGGCAAATGATGAGCTAAGACCATGAAAGGACGAGATTCAAACGCACTTTGAGGTCCATTATGACACTGGTTTCCGTCAATGACGCAGAGCTATCTGAAAGTACCGAATCCAAGGATTTAGAGGCCTTGGCTGCTTCTGACAGTTTTCCTTCCCGAACCAATGAGGAGACATGTTGGAATTCCGAGTAGCAGCGGAGCATTTGCGCTAGCATTTCATGAAGGACCTCTGCATCAGTGCTCTCTTGGGCGAGTGATGCATGGACCTTGAGCGACCCAACCAGCGTTGGAATAAGACCCGTCTAAGAGCAGATATAAGATTTCTATAACGCGTATATGAAGAAGGAATACCTGAGGATTGCACACGGTTTCGCTCAAGGCTTCGACATTGGTGTCCAAGGTCTGCAGTCGTGTCTGCACTGACCTAGACGACGCCAGCTGTTGCTCAAACAGAGGCAAATCAGCGTGTACCCGGTCATGAAGTTGTTTCTGAACATAAAAGGCTCAATAACAGATATTTCTGGGGAGTTTTGAACGCACTTTGGTAGATAGAATGGTTTCGTCCAGCTCGACCAGCCAAGATCGAGCCAGCGAGGCATTCAATGTTTGATTTGTGGCCTCGTCGATCCTGGAAAGAATCTTGGAGGACACGTCCTGTGAGCGTCGTGGAAGGTGAGCAGGTAAAGGGAAAGCCATGGTCCTGGAACATGCGCGAGAGAGCTTTGGCACGTGGCACTCAGTGTGGTATTACTCTTCGAATAAAAAAGAGGGTATTGAATAGTAAAATGTATGTACAAAGATTAGTTCTAACACTATGCTGGTCTCGCTTTCGCCCTTCTTGCCTGCAAAGCCTTCCGCGCTGCCTCTTCTCGATCCGTCAAAATACTCTTCCACGTCAACCTTGAGCTAATGGAATTATAGGACGAGAATCGCTTGGAATTCGGTGGTCTTTTATGGGACGAACCCATCGACATTGTACTGGTTCTGGAGACAGACGGAATTCTGGGAGCTTCCGAACCATCATCGATAGAATAGTCTGTCGAATGAACGCTGCTGGCTCGAGAAATTATCACGTTTCGTCCACGATTGTATTGCGAGACCCGTCTCGGGATCTTGGAAGCGCGTACTGATCGTTTCTTGGTGGTAATCAGAGGTATCTGGGATTCCCGAGTCCATACAGAATCGAGGGATCCGGCAGAAAACGGTCGAGCTGGATATTGTACTCGGTGGTCCCAATGAAAAGGCATCATCTCCACCTCCGTAGCTCTCCAGACCGCGAAAATGAACCCTTCCCATACCCTGAGCAGTTTCTTCCAAACTCCAAACAGAGGAATGAGCTGTACTTTGCCTCGACAATGACGCCTGTGAGTAAAATACTGAGCGAGGTCGAGCTATTCGACGTTGAGGTACCGGTGTCAGTGCATCGTCGTCTGAAAGAGTGATGTGACCAGAAGCCGAAGGGAATGAAGCTGCGACAGCGTTGAAAGCCTGCACGAGATTGTACTTGATTGATGACGTCCAACCAGCGTCTTCTGGTCCTTCCGGCTCCCGATGATAATGTCCAGCTTCTCCAGGCATAGGTAAAGGCGGCAAATGATCCCAATTTGTACGAGTCGTCTCGGGATCTGTTAGAAGTGGAGAAGGCAGCTTCCAAGGGACATCCAATCCTTCACCGTTTAGTCCCAAGAATCTCGGTCTCGTCATCTCTCGCGGTGTCCCAAATTCGTCCATCCTCAAACCCAGAGCTGTAGGTGCTCGACTGGAGAATGCTGATTGATCTCCAGGGACCATATTGGCGACCTGAAGCGTACCGAGGGAATTGGCACTGTGAATCGGTATGCTGTCGCCAGTATCATTATTAGAGAGCTGAGCCGGAACAGGATACTGAGGAGGGAAAGGATATGCAACGCTCTCGGACAAGGGCGCTACTTGATGACCATCTCCGAAAGGATCGACGAAGGGCGAGGCCTTTACTGGCGACTTGATAAAGTAACTGGCACTGCGTTTGGGTTCACCGACATCACGATCTCCTCTAGGTTCCCATGAATGGAAAGCCATGTCTGCCTCGCTGATCCCGGGCTGACCTGACCCAACAAACTTGCCTTCTTCTAGTTTCTCCTCGCTACAAGGATCGGATTTAGCCCAAGGAACGATGGGTGAATCGTCACAGCGTTTTCTATGTGATCGCAGACGGAAAAACCAAGCGATGAGAGCAGCTATACAAGAAATAACGGCGATGGTGCCCAGAATGATTGCAATATAGAGTGGTGGATGGCTAGATAGAGTTTCAGCTGCAGCTGCAGAAGTCTGAGATGGAGAAGCAACTGCAGCTATATTAGCGGCAGAGGAAATGGCGATGCTGCTACCAGCGAGTGCACTGGAAATGGTCGAGGTCGGCGACGTGAATGAACTGGGTACAGAGTTGACCGAGGAGCTGGTCGAAAACGCCGTCGAGGAAAAACTGCTGCTGGTCAAATCCAAGAGACTGGTACTGCTTGCAGGGTATATGCTGCTGCTTGGAACAAAAACACTACTGGAGACACTGCTATCTGCTGACGACACGATTGACGGGCTCGCGACCACAGCTGACAATGGCGATGTTTGCCTGAGCAATGTAGGAGTTGTCGTCGACGAAAATTGCTGAGGAATTTGCTGCTCTTGAGGCTGCTGAATAATTCCGGGCTGAGCAGGCGGTTGGTCGTCTGTAATGAGAGCAGCTTGACCATTCGGATCAAGAACAAATGTTTGAGGAGAACGAGCATGTAGACACTTTTTGCGATGATTAGAAGGATTCTTTGCCATATTTTAGAAATGAAGAACTCGTCCGGCGAGAAGAGAAGGAGGTTTAAGCCAAACAAACAAAGACTATGTTTGGTCAGGTCCTTCTCTCTCTGGCGACTTTGGCCATCCTGCACGGTATAGCTTCTTGTTCTCGCTCTTGAATGGTTCTCTGAATTCTTTATTAGCTGCTTTTTCAACCTATGAACGTTAGAAAGTCCACATAATACGGCTGCCACGCGTCTGACATTACCGCCAGATCTCTCGCACTTGAAGGCTCTAGGTAGGCCTGAGGGAGCTCTACCTACAGATGTGCGTAATCCTGCAGAAGTATATCCATTTCCTCATAAAATCCAGATTGTCGTGGAAGTTATCGTTGCACTGGCCTTGGGCATCCTGGGCGCCTCTGTGAATGCACCCCCATTGAAAGAGATAACATGGGCCAGCGAAATGAAGAAGCGGTATGTCTCTCATTGAAGCTGATTACTTCTTATTCATCTTTTTTAAGGTCGATAGATGAAATGGATGCAAGGACAAGTTTCGCGAGCTACGTCAATCGTGGACGAGATATCTTTGGTCCGAGTCAATCTAAATCATCATGACAGTTTCAACAATGTCCCTGTATTCTTATACATCCCGAAAATTACACTTAAACAACACAACCCAATTTACGACAGCAGCTTGTCAGTAATTGTGGTCCAGATAGCAGTAGGATTGTTGACGCTGTCGAAGTATTGGCAGGGTAGCTCTTCATAAATAAATGAACTCACAGATCTGGCGTCAGATGCAAATTCAACGTCGCCGGATGATCTTGCCATTCTGGAGCAAGGTCAGCATGAGTGGAGGACAGCGCAGACGACTCACCTTCAGGTTCAGCGGTGTTCTGAATTCCGAAGCCCAATCTCCAAGTAATACCTTGAACACCATTCACAAGACTTTTATCTCGAGGTCAGGCCTGCATTATCTATCCAAAGTTGAACCACGTACAGGTCTGGCGGCGCCAAAGTGTTGTTCTTCAAGTGTGTAGTCTGTCAAGCATCGGAAATAATCCGGGAAATGAGCCTGAAAAGTCTCACTTTGATTTCAGTGTCGATGGTAACAAAGTCTGTCGATTGGCCGCCAACTGTACCGCAATATTCCTGCTTTACGTCGCTTTTTCCACCAATAACCACGGTTTTAACGCCTTCTTCCTTGGACATCGTGATCTACGTGACTGTGAGCCCACAAAAAGCTTGATATGTCAAGGCGGCTCACAGTGAAGAGCGAACAAGAGCTAGCACATCTTCCATTATTGACAATGACAACACTCGAAGCATTGAAAAGTGGCACTTCAGGTGGTGCCATATCAAAAGGCTGGCATTCCTGACCAAGTTCTTGAGAAAAGGCGTCTTTCCTTCCATTGATAACTTTTGCAACTGGGGGTTGCAACCAGTCTTCAGTAGCCCCAAAGGGAGTTCCGTTGAAGCTGCGCCATTGAAGAGGATTGTAGAGCAGTTGTGCATCAGGGTCGGCGTTGTTCTGGACAATTTGCTGCACGATGAGCTGTGCCAGTGGCCCATCTCTGGTCGTTGTAAAAAGTCCCGCCTGGGGTGTAGTGGTATCCTTGGGGCCAATGATCTTGATAATCATCAGCAGCAGTTATCAATACCAGGTTTTGAACATACTATACGATGCAACCACTGAAATCATCAGTCAACAAGGCCTATTTGCGGGAAAAGATCGACTTACATGGGCGATGCAGATAAATCCGCCTGATAAGACGCGTAAATGTCAGGGAAACCTCCACGATAATCAGCTTACCTCCATTATTTGACTGTCCGTGAAAGTTGAGTGGTAAACGCGACAGTCAATGGGAAAAAACACGAACCACATCGACAATCAGCTGAGTAGCTCCCATCGATTTGAGAGTCAATAGACCCTGCAATAAACCGCTCTCCATGACCTCGAAATCAGCTCCGGAAAAAGAGCCTAAAGCCCTGTGAGAGAATGTCAAGTCATCCTGGAATAAAGTCGAAGAAATTCATACAAAACTCCGGTTTTTCCATCAGGCTGCATATAAAAGGTGCCAACGCCAAAACTGCCGTCGACCGGTGTCGCAGGAGGTTGCAGCGTCGGCGGAAGAACAACATCGGACAAGGGTGTTGTGTCCAGCATGACATTGACCGCATGACGCATCGAAACTTTAGTAGCTGGCTGCTGCTGGAACTTGGCCACAACTTTGCTTTCGCTGCTATCGGAAAGTCCTTCTGTCTTGTCTGCATATACATCAATACCGTTGGTCCCTGCGATAGGGACACAATTGTTGGCCCGATATGAGGCCGAGTCGGTGAAATTTACAGTGGCGGCTCCAATTCTGACACGGTATGGAAGCTAGAGAATCGGTCATTACGTTGTTGAGACCCACAAAAAAAGAGACTCGCTGTGATATCGACCGGTGCGATTGTATTGTTGAGAACAAGCTTGAGGTTAACCGAGTCGCTGAGAGGAAGACTCTGTTGGGCAAAATTTCCTGAAATTCCAGAGTCAACAAAGACGCGATCAATCTTGAATCGAGCTATTACCCATCACGTAGTTCCAAGTGGTCGTAGAGCGCTGATAGCTCGCGAAGAAGCTAAACGGAATGTCAGTAACGCTCCCATAATATGTCCTCGAGATTCAACAGACCCATTCTGTCTGGTTCCCAAGCCTTGGAAGCTACCAGTGATCAAAGCATTTGCATTAATGGCCACCCAAGGGTCTTGACCATCGATAGCCAGAACTTTTGCGCCGTTCAACTGCGGACCCAGTGAGTTCCAGAATGTCCCATAAGGGTAGCGAAACGTACAGATTCAAGTTTACCCTTGAGTGGTCCAGGAAGAGCATTCTGCCAGACAGCAATCTCGTCGGCGAATTCGGCAGAAGCGACTGCGAATGCCTCTGGAACAATGTGTACCGACTGAACCCCCTTGGAATCTGTCAACAAGGCCAACGGTGTGGGTAAAAAGTTCAGGAAAAGGGCTGTCAATGTGGTCAGGTCCTGCGCCGAGAATACAGCATATGGAACACTGACAGTCCTAGAGAGAATAATCAGCCGAAGTCTTGGCAAGATAAATAAATCTCACATAGCAGGCATTAATCCATACGCAATGTCCATCGTTCAGTCGTTTAAGCGTCCGTGAAAAGTCAATGTGGACTGCGAACTGTCAAGTCAATGAAATGACCAGATAAGAGAAAACGCACGATCATAATCTCTAGCAGCGAACCTTGGTCAGCCTGGACATGACAACCAAAGACAGAATACGAACGAAGGGTACGATTGATGGCTAATGCGAGCAAGGTCACCCAACAGGTCTTCATGTACTGCAGCAGTAAATGGCTCTGGAGCTTTCAGTTCGTAATTGACCGACGTATGAAAGGCCAAAGTTTTGTTAATAACATCCACAATCTTGGAAGAAGGTCCTTGTCAGTGGTAGTAAAGAGTTGTAGAGGACATACGTTTTGCTTGATGACTGGGTCGACCTTGAAGGACTTGAAGCATGCCCTGAGATCCTGAGGTGCGACCCATTCCTTCCCTCCGATTGCAGCACATGGATCAGTCGCAAAGACTGAAGGGGTTGCAGTGGACGCGATTCCAAGCAGAGCGACGAGCAAAGTCGGAGATCTCATCCTGCAAAGTGCGAAACTGGGGGAAAGAAGCAAAGATGGGACTTTGCCGGTTACTTATACGAGAATGAAGCATGATCAAAGGAAAGCATGTGGTCCGTAGATGCGCTGGATGCACAATTCCCAGGCAACCTCTTCGCCGAATACGACATCCAGCGACTACTATCATGATGCCCTTCAGACCCGGGTGTATATTATTGACCTGCAAGACCAGGAAAGGTTGACAAAGTGCCTTTCTGGATTGGATTTTGGACCTCATTGTCCGAAAACACCACGGCAAACTGGAGAATTCAGCCTCGATTTATCGAAGCGCGTGGATGTTATGTAGCAGTCCCCAGCTTTAGTTGCGTAAGTGGCGTTAGAGAGAGAAAATATCGGAGAAGCTGTGGATGGACATGGATCGGTCAACTCGGTGACGTTATTCATCCACAACCGACTTGGATCAAGTGCTCGGAAAAATACTCCTCGAACAAGTCAACAGTTTTGCGTTTATGGCAACCTGAACGACATACCATGATATCGTCGGATACAAAATACATCGAGATTAAAAGCTCGAAAGATACATTGGAATTTCTATCCGCGTTCAGTCAATGCAACTGCCATTTTAAAGGCTCCAAGTAATGCAGTTAGTTGAATTCGTTCACTCGCCCCAGTCGATAAGCGATGCCTGTTGGTATTGAACAAGTTTTTCAACGACAGATGCCGGAAAACGTACTCTGTAGTGGCCAGGTGGTCCAAAAGGAATATTCGAGCATGCGGCTTCAGTTCTACGCCGTCAATGTATTCATAAGCTCCAGTAAGAAGATCTTGCAGCGCCAGACCACGCTCGGTCTTCATTCTGTTGATCACTGTGCTCCAGTCAGCACGAGATCCGTCGTGAAAGATAATACTCGCATTGGTAGGCCGCGCTGAATTCGTCAGAGATCATCGAGCCCACGATAGATTCGATGTCTGAGGGATGTGGATTCCCTGTGCAGTTGTAGATTTCTTCCTCTCCTATGATATCGTAGGCGGCATGACAAGCTTGCAGAACATTGAGGGCGCGTCGCATGTCTCCTTTTGACAACTTGAGCAATGCAGTCTTGCCCTCGAGAGTCAGGTTGACGCTGGCAATCTTCGTTAGAATAGAAAAATCAAAGGATAGTTGAGACCACACACTTTTCTGATTCTACGACTGTCTTTAAGCGCTTCTCCACCTCGATAATGGGCAAGGGCGAGAACCTGAAGCGCGTACATCGACTCTGAATTGCAGGAGTGATCTTGTTGACATAATTGCAGATGATGCAGAACCTAACATTCTTTGTGTATTGCTCGATTACACGACGCAAGGCAGCTTGGGCGGCCTGGGTCATCATGTCGGCTTCGTCGAGAATAATGAGTTTGAATCCTTTCGCGAACAATGTACGCGTCTCTGCGAACTGCTTGATTTGCTCCCGCACGACCTCGATACCTCGGTCATCTGAAGCATTGAGCTGGAGACACTGAGACCATGGGCACGAGAAATAAGAGCAATACGTACCTCCAAGACTTGCTTTCGGAATTCAGAGCCATAGATACGACGAGCAATGGCCAGGATCATCGAGGTCTTGCCAGTTCCCGGTGGCCCATAGAACAATAAATGAGGCAAACGGTTCTTGTCAATGAACTTTTCGACTGTGGCCCAGTCAGTGAGAACATGAGCCGAATAGATTACTGACTGGTTGTGGTGATGTCCTTGTGGGAGACCACGTCGTCCAATGTTACCGGTCGATATTTCTCGACCCTGAGGGAACAATGAGACTGGGTGCAAAACAAGAGAGAAAGGCTGACCAAGGAAGAGTATCATTGGTGGGTTCTGCAGCTTTTCCTTTCCCTTTACTGGTTGCATCCAGCATCTGGAAGTCGTCGTCCATCGCGTTCGCGTTGAGTGACGGTCACGCCACGTGCAGTCGGCAAATCGGCATCCGAAGCTGAGTCCGGATTCCGAAGCAACTATACAGTGAGGGTGTGAACGGAAGCGTGACCTGAGATTAGAAGAAACACCCAAATCGCTCCTTGGTACGCATTGGTCTGCTTTTTTCGAGGACTCCACCGTTGATTTCGTTGGACAGACGAGAGCGTCCGCATACAAGATGCAAATCTTCGTCAAGACGTATGCTTTCTATTCCTATTCTTCAGCGCTCTTTGCTGACTATTTTCCAGCCTCACGGGCAAAACAATTACACTCGAAGTCGAATCGAGTGATACCATCGACAATGTCAAGGCTAAAATCCAGGACAAGGAAGGGTGAGCTTCATGGGTGCTGCGTTTTCCTTCCGAATTTATCACCCCGCTAGAATTCCTCCCGACCAGCAGCGTCTGATCTTCGCTGGAAAGCAACTCGAGGATGGACGTACTCTGAACGACTACAACATCCAAAAGGAGTCCACTCTCCACCTTGTGCTCCGTCTGCGTGGTGGTGCCAAAAAGCGTAAGAAGAAGACCTACAATGTATGTCGTCTGCAGCTATTCCGTCTCGATGCTGACACATTTGCTCTGTTCAGACTCCCAAAAAGATCAAGCATAAGCGCAAGAAGGTCAAGATGGCGATCTTGAAATACTACAAGGTCGACTCCGACGGCAAGATTAAGCGTCTCCGTCGTGAGTGCCCGACCGCGACCTGTGGTGCTGGAATATTTGTAAGAGAGCTTGCTGTCTGCTATATAGCGTCAACTCAATTTTCTCTCAGATGGCATTCCACAATGACCGCCAGTACTGCGGGAAATGTGGGTTGACCTACACTTTCCAGCCTGGCTCGAAACCTCCCGTCGTATAGTCTGGCCGTCTAGCTATCCATGTCGTATGCTATGAAAAAAATCCACAAATCTTCTCTATTGGGCTCTACTTGGTGCCATCGACGATGTCTACCGACGTAGCGCTGAGAGCAATACTGGTTTGTCATGCATTGCGTCGGAATCTTGCAACAAGACCCCAGATTTTCGGCAGCGAAGTTTCTGGTCTCAGGCGAACTCTCATGCGATTGCTACAATACATGTTCTGTAACATTGAGCCGATTCCTCTAAATATCCTAGTACTGGTACACTGGGTTTATTTCTTTCAAGTTCACATTATTTACTCCTTCCTGAATTTCTGATAGTAGTGAATGAGGCCGGTGGTCTATCAACGAGATCAGAGGTCTGCTAGTAGATAAGGAGAGTCACTTACAGAGCTGTCATGTCCAACGACGTCCTCTGGTTTCTCGAGCTGTGCCAGGATGGCTTTGGCGAGTACCTTTCCAAGCTCGACACCCATTTGATCTAAAGAAATCGTCAACGAGATTTAGGTATGTCTGAACGTCACTGACCATAAGAGTTGATACCCCAGACAACACCTTGGACGAATATCTTGTGCTCGTACATCGCCAAGAGTGCACCTAGACGACATAATTAGCCAAAAACTCAAAGCTTGAAGGGTGCGACTCACCAAGGGTTGCCGGAGTCATCAAAGGGAACATGATGCTATTGCTGGGCTTGTTACCTTCAAAGACCTTGCTCTTGATAGTCGCTTCGCTGGCATTCTTACCGAGCTCCTTCCTGACCTCTTCTTCAGTCTTTCCGAAGGCCAGTGCCTCAGGCTGAGCAAAGAAGTTTGAAAGAAGGATTCTGTGGTGTTTCGACGATGCAATAGGATTGTGGGTAGTCGCTGGAGCCAGGAAATCAGCGGGAATCAGTTTGGTGCCTTGGTGCACGAGCTGGTAGAACGAATGCTGGCCATTTGTTCCAGCTGCACCCCAAATGATGGGCTGAAACGGGATTCATGAGAATGAGCAACCTTTCAAAGCGGAAAACGCATACACCGGTCTCATAATTGACGCGCTGACCGCCTTTGGTGACCGTCTTTCCATTGGACTCCATGTCACCCTGCTGGAAGTAGTCGGCAAACTTGTGCAGATATTGGTCGTAGGGAAGAAGAACATGGGTTTGGGCGCCTGGAAAAAGTTGAGCGATGGATCAGAGCAACAGCAAGATAGACGAACCGTAGAAATCATTGTACCAGACACCGAGGATCGCCAACAGCACTGGAATATTCTGCTCGAGAGGGGTCTCTTTGAAATGCTTGTCCATTCCATGTGCTCCCTTGAGTAGATCCTCAAAGTTGTTGTAGCCGATAACAAGCGCGATTGAAAGTCCAATGGCACTCCACAAAGAGTAACGCCCTCCGACCCAATCCCAGAACTGGAACATGTTCTCTTTCGCGATACCGAACGAAGTGACGGCTGAAGTATTTGTACTGAGAGCAACAAAGTGCTTCGCGACATGACCTTGATCCCTTGCAGACTGCAAAAACCATTCCTTCGCGCTCTCAGCATTAGTGATGGTTTCTTGAGTCGTGAAAGTTTTGCTGGCAATGATGAACAGGGTACGTTCGGGGTCACAGACTTTGAGAGTCTCAGCGATATGAGTACCATCGATGTTGGAGACGAAATGAGCAGTGAGATCACGTTTGGAGTAAGCTTTGAGGGCTTCGGTGACCATTACTGGTCCTAGGTCGGATCCACCGATGCCGATGTTGACGATGGTGTTAATGCTCTTTCCAGTGTAACCTTTCCATTCTCCGCTCCTCACCGATTCTGAGAATTCCTTGATGTGCTTCAGAACCACGCTGACCTGGTCGACACCCTCTTCCTGAATTTTGAACTCGTCGAAATTTCTGAGTGCGACATGAAGGACAGCACGATCTTCCGACGTGTTGATATGCTCGCCAGCAAACATCTTGTCTCGGTAAGTCTCGACTTCAGCCTCCCGAACGAGCTGTAACAGTGCATCGACGACGGGTTTGTTGATAAGATTTTTGGAATAATCGACGAGGAAGGTGACATCTGGGCCGTACGATGAACTGTATTCAGCTGAAAATTTCGAGAAACGAGCTGGATCTTGGGCAAAGAGGTCTTTTAGGACGAGCTTGCTGTGCTCGGACTTGTAGAGCCCCTGGAGGGTTTTCCAGGCCGGGTATTCTGAGTATGATTAGCATATATCGATACAATATCAAGTACAAAAGACCTGAGGTGAGTTTTCCGCTCATCGTTGCGGTTTCTGTGACGATGGTTGTGTGCAGAGCCAATCGGCTTTATATGCTGATCCGGGCCGGGCCTTGCCGCTGATGTCTCCTACCCAACTTCGGCCTTCGTCTCAGCCTTACCGTCAATCACCGGGCTCATCGATGCCGCTAAAGGCTAAGCCCGTCCCACAGCGGGTCTTCGTTCGACTGCCCTTTCATTACACGGAGATACACTGTGGCAGCATTGCCCACGGTTCAACGTTATCGAAAGTTCAGCTGAACGAACGTGGCAGTATTTCACTTGACCAGCGTTTCAGTCTATTGGCACCATAGGCCTTAGGCCAGAGATCCGTCTACAATACGAAAGACCGCTTCCCATCCGAGCTGCATTGGCTTCTTAGACCGGTCAAAGAAAAAACATCCTTCTGACGGTATTCTGTCCAGCCCAGTTTCTTACACCTCAACTCTCTTCGCTACCATTCCTTCCATCTCTCATTATCGAACTAGAGTCTGGTTGCTCAGCGTGTATCACCTAGCTCAATTTCCTGCAGCACTTTCCTAAATTCTGTGCCGAATCCATGCTCATAGGCTGAACAGAGTACATCCCAATGATATATGCAGCTGTAGCAAGCTCTCCAGCCGCTCTGCAATTCAGCCAACAGACATTGCAGAGAATTGCAGATTATGTTTAATCGCTATTAGGTCTTTTGTCGCTGGGTGCTAATCTCATCGCGATGCTGTGCCCTGATATTTGAAGATTTGAAGTTCTGAGGGTTGATGAATGTCAGTAAGTGTCTTTCTGCTCTTCAATAATCTCCAGCTCATTCTTCCCCGTACAGGAGCCTCTGGCATTATGCAGGACATACAGCGGAAAGTTGGGCCTGTTCGTCGTGCTCGCCTCCCTTGGCAATCCTAGTTTTCGTCCTCCTAGCCTTGTCTGGTGTCATCGCGATTGCTAGAGGCCCACATTGTTCCAGGGTTTCACCTCATCGGCAGGTCGATATGTTACTTGGAGGCAAACCATGAATACTGACATTAGCTATCTGTTATTTATGAGACCGTATATTCGAATTCAATAATATGTCGACTTGAGCATTTACACCGGTGACGGCCGGAGCATGGCCGGCCAAACATGACCTACTGCGATCAGGTGACAAAGTTTCAACGAAAGGACCTGCCACCACTGCACTACTGTAGGGCCCTATTGTATATCTGTGACACCTTCTCTCCGCCCAATCCATCGTCGTCGCACAGGCACCCGATCCTAATTCCTCTTCGCTCAATTTATGCTTCATTTATAAACTCTCAATGTCGTCCAGAATTCCTGTCAGTCTCTTACTCAGTCTTGCTCTTCTCCTTCTAATTCTTCGTTACAGATTCGACGAACCAGATCGACACGACCTGCTGTAACGAAAGATATCGAAAATGCTAATGCGAAACCCTCAACCCGCCTGCGGTCTGTCACTCAAGCAGCAGAGAATGCTGACCCACCTGCCAGTCGAGCCACTGCTGGTACAGCGTCATCCATGGCTAAAGCCATAGAAGCTCAAGGGAAAATAGCTGGTAAAAGGAAAAGAGAAGTCTTGGCAGAGGTCACCGAAGTCAACAAGACAAAGTCGAAGAAGTCGGCGAAGGATGGCGTTGAGAAACCCTCGAAGGGCAAATCAGCCGCTATTGTACCGAGAAAGCTGCCCTAAATCCAATCATTCCAAAGCATCCAGCTCCAGCAGTGAGGTCGCTCAACAACCACCGACCACTGTCTTCACCTTCGAGTCCTCTCCTCGCAAGTCACGTCAACAAGATGACGCCACTGATCAACCAGTGGCTAAAAAGAGACACCTTATTCCAAGCGATGATGAGGCATTGTCCGAGCTTCCTGTTGCCGATTTTCTCAGCTCGGACGCTGTGGAGATTGAAGGAGTCGCGAATCAGTTGAACCAGATTGAAGAAGAAGACGAAGATATTACGGGCTTATGGGATGATATCGATGCTGAAGATATGGAAGACCCGCTCATGGTTGCGGAATATGTCGCGGAAGTTTGCAGCTATTGGAAAGAAGTCGAAGTATGGATTCTACGACTTTGCCCTTGGATTTTATTGATATTTTTCAGGCTCAAAACAAATATACACCCAACGCCAACTATATGGACGCTCATCCTGAACTCAACTGGGGCATACGTGGTGACCTCCTCGACTGGGTTATGTCGATCCACAACGGCTGCCCTTTCAACGCTGAATCCTTTTTCCTCTGCGCCAACATTTTTGACCGCTTCATGTCAGCCAAGCCTCAACTGAGCGTCTCAAAGCTTTACCTCGTCGCCTTAACTTGTTTTCTCATCGCAGCCAAGTTTGAGGAGACCGTTGTCCCTTCACTCGCTCAACTGGCCGAATGGGCCGAAAACAAATATGACGTTCAGCAGATTGCCAAGTCTGAGAAATATATTCTCCGGGCCCTCAATTGGGACTTGAATTATCCTGGTCCCATGTCCTGGTTGCGTCGAGGCAGTCGAGCAGATGATCTCGACCCTTATACTCGTGGATACGCCAAATATCTGTTGGAAGTTGGCGTAATGCAATGGCGGCTTCTCACCACAGCTCCATCTCTCTTGGCTGCCGCAGCTTTATGGCTCGGGCGTCTAGTGCTCGGCAAGGAAGACTGGGCAAGTCCTCAAATTTCTCGCGTTTCGCAGCTAACCATTCTTTGTTACATAGAATCCGACATTAATCCACTTCACGACTTATCGAGAGCGCGAAATCATTCCTGTTGCCAATCTCATGCTGACCTATATTGCTCAGCCGCCCCAGAATATTCACAAAACCCTGTTCAAGAAATTCGCTGGCAAAAGCCACCTAAAGGTAAGCCTGTCTGTTTGGTTGAATCCGAAGCTTTCTCATATGTTTTAGGCCAGTGTGCGTATGCGCCAATGGACCCTTGCTCGCTGGGAAGAAGGTGCGGTCATTGATATCGCCGCTGTCCTGGGACAAATCAAAGAGGAAATATACGACACAAGGATAGCACGACTGGAGCGAGAGCAAGCCCAGCTCTCGGATGAATAGTACTGGTCTCTCCTGAGTCCTCTGGTGACTCGTCGAATTATCGGTTCATAAATGTATTCATTTGCTGAACCTGCGATATCTCTAACGTGTATAATATTGCGGTCTATGTAGCGTGAACAGCTTGTATGTTTATGGATGCTGCGCGACAAGAGCAGACTGAATGTTATCCCAGAGGTCGGGATTGATCATTCCGTCGAGCTGCTCTAGAGAAGGGAATAGAGAACCTAGATATTGGGCCATTGACAGAGGATCGACCGGTGTAGCAGCAGTGATCGTGAGCCTAGCCAGTTTGCTGCGACTGACCAGGCTTGGTTCCATCACGTCCTTGTTGAGTTTTGTCATATCGAGAGGAATGACAAGACTCTCGAGATCGACCAGCGCTCTCGCAAAGACATTCAGGGAAGCTAGATCCATTTTCGGGGAATAGTTTGGGGGAATATGGGAGCCCAAGTCGAGAGAGATTAGGTTTGGCCACCATTTGACCAGTTTCTCGACATTTTGATTAGACAGAGTAGGCGGAATAGTGGTGTCTAGAGTCAGGCGTCTAAGACCTGACAATGGAGCCAAAAGGCTTATTATATCGAAAGGAAAAATATTGGCACCGTCTAGAGGGGTGTCGGTGTAGGAGTCTAAATCGTCTAGTTCTATGTGGTGCTCTATGGTGAGGTCGTGCAAAGTCTGGGATTTGCGTCTAATGACCGTCAAGAGATTGCTGCATGAGTCTATAGAGACAGTGGTGAGTTCTATATGGAGGGTAAGCAGTTGATTTGACTGCATTTTGTTGAGGAGCAATGCAATGAACGTAGCATCACCTCGGATCTGGAGAGTCGAGAGAGAGGGAAATTCTCCAGTGATATACTGCAAGTCGGAAGGCAGATGATCGTCAAACAAGTGGTCGACGTGAACTTTGAGTAGAGTGAGATTAGGAAGCGAGCTGATGGTGTTCAAGGTATCCTCAGTGAGGGAGGAACCTAGGAACAAAGAGAGTGATCTCAATTCCGTCATTGAGCTGAGGCTGGAAGACAGCGATGCTGATGCTTTTCCTCTCAAGCACAAAGTTTCCAAGGATTTCGGGGTGTCAAACTCTGGATGAGGTTTCGAACCCAAGTTCCAGGTGAGCTGGCGGAGGTTTGGGACAGCTCGTACAATTGCGAGATTACCGGAGGTCGGGCAGTATAGGTCAATACTAGATAATCGAGGAAAGGCATGCTTAAAGAGAGGGAGTAGACCAGGGTCTACCTCGAAGCTTTGACGAAGAGATATGCTTCTAACACGAACAGCATAGTAATAAAAGATGCCTGGGGACGTCTGCCAAGGGTTAGGATTTATACAATGACTAGAATGAGGACATACAGGGCGGCTAGGAATAATCAAGTCGAGCAAGGGCTGAATGGACCCCAAATGCCGCCAAACTGCGTCCAGCGCTGGATCCTTCCAAGCCTTGCATGTCCTAGCAGCTGGGACGAGCGCTGAATTGCCGCCGCAAAGTGAGAATATCTCTCGAATAATCTCGTCGATGAGGAGAGCGTCGTGCATAAGATCGGCTTTTGCGGGAGACGGCAGAAGCAACTAGAAGCAAAGCAAGGAAGAAAAAAAATTGATCCGTGGGCCGCGGTGATTGCATGCTGTGTGAGTAATGATATAAGCTGTGGCGACCTGTGTCTCTTTCTCCCAACTTTCTCTACTTACTTCGAGCTATGCGCGGCTGAGCAGTCAGTGTCTCTTATCACTGGCCATGTTCTCTAATGCTGAACGCAACTGACCAGAGTTTGATTTTCAACACATGGCTGAAGAGTCGGTGTTCCTTCCTTCTCGCTAACCTTTGGTGCTGAATGCAGCCACAGAGCTTGGTTTTTGACTTTTATTCGGGGCGAAGGTACTGTAATGACTAGTCTTGTCTGATCTCTCACTGAGACGAGATTAGGCCTCGGCTTTATGCGACCAGAAAAGTCCTTGGAGACCCATTATCACGGTCGAGATTGACAAGCGCGAATGTGGAGGAGAAACAGTGCTTGGAGTCGATGGACAAGCCCCAAATGCAAAAGAAGGGCATCACCTGTTTGTCGCTGCACCTTTCTTCTCCGACCATTGCTGACAGAGCTTAGACCAGAGGCAGAGCTCCACTCAAAGGTGGAAATCAAAGTATGGCATCGTTCTCAGTCGAAGAGAAAGGTAGTCCGCAGTCGTCTGATATTCCTTCGCGAGCTCACGTATGGAGAAGGGCAAAAAACGCAATCTTGTCGCAACTGCTTCTCATTCCTTGAATGAACTGCTCAAAAGACAGACTGCGGATACAAGTTTGTCGCCTTGTTCTCTTTGCGGCTCAAGGCCAACCATCCCTTTAGAAATTCCCATCAAGGTTCCATTGACCTGTCCATCTCTCATAAAGCGTGGTACATCCAGTCAGCCACAGTAGCTCTTTTGTCAAGTCAATGTTGACTGACGCCCAGCAGGTCGCGACAAGCAACAGAACAGACCCCAGGCAGTGTTGCATCTCAAAGTCAAACATCCATCCAACCTGTCTCTACCGGCTGACACTGACGAGGACAATGATTGTGCGCACCAGTCTTCATTTTCTTGCTTCACTACTGACTTCCTTGAAGCTGTTGAATCTTGGACTATGCCGCCTACTCCTACTGATCCGAGTCCGCCGCCTACTTTGCGTCAGCGAAAACGCAGACGCTCGATGTTTGATCGCGACACAAGCCGAAAACCGGAAGAGCCTCTGGAGCCTCCGGAACCGAAAAAATATCGGGGTTACGATTGTGGCGACGAGTCTGGCTCTGAAGACGACGCGGTCCCGATTCCTCCATACTCGGAATGGGAAGACATCGAGGACTGCGATGAAGAACAAGTTTCTTCATTCCCAAATCCTGTCGGCTGGATATGGGGTTCACTCCTTCCTCAATATACCGAAAAGATACCAATACCCCCGACGCTCTCATGGCCTGAGCGCTTAATTACCAACTTTACTGTCTACGCTCAGCTCAAATACGCGACACAAGAATCCCAGTTTGACGAGATCTTTAAGAGACTGCAAATGGAATGGACTTATACCGGTGGCCTTGTGAGTCCAGATTCTTTCTCGAGTGACGTTTTTCCTGATAGCAAACCTAGCTTGTCGCTCTCGCAGCTGTTGATACGGCTGTGTTTTCAATATCTCCTGGTTCAATATTCCAAGTCGACTCTTCTGCTCGGGCTGCTATCGCGACATCAAGCGTGGCGTCAGGACTGGGTATCGCAACAGATGCTTGGTTCTTATTGAGGTATTGGTGTGATCTCGAGTCATTTTTGGCAAGTATTTCTGCTCTGGACTCTCAACATGCTCATACTTTTCATAGACCCGAGCCAAAGATGTATACGGGACTTACTTCTTCTTTGCGCTATCAGCCAGAGTGCCCTCGATCTGCATGTTCATTTCCGCCGTGTCATTAATGGGTTTCCTGGCTCTCGTCGCCTTTCAAGCGTGGCCGATGGGGGTACTGGTGATCTGTTTTTTCATCGGCCTCCTTATGACACTGCAATTCCTGGTCTTTGGAGTTCATTTCATCGGAAGCAAAATGGTTGCTGGAGGGCGAGGCAGCGTCCAGGCAATCCGCAGACTGACAGGCTGAAATCTATATCTATTATACTTTCTTGTATTCACTCCATCTGTAGCTGTAATTATGCATTTGTAAAAATATTTAACATCCCGCCTTTGACGTTTCTGTTGCCACGGTTCCCCGCATTACAACGATCACAATGCTAGCTCGTCGTGCTTTGCTTCAGTTCCGTCCTCTCAGAGCCAACATCAGCTCTACTGCTTCTCGTCTGACTCAAGATCACACCACTGATTCTTACTCCAAAGACGTCGATTCCAGCGAACCGCTCGATTCAAAAATTCATCGCGTCGACGGGTCCTCAGAGAATGTACAGAAACCACATGAACCTCCGAGTGCGTCTTTTACAGTCTAGTACTAATACTGCACCAATTAACATTGATCTCGATGCAGGTGGGAGGTGGAGTCAGGCTGGAGTCGAGACGAATGATTATGCAGAGAAGAGCACTGGCAAGAGCCAGCCAGATGCTCAGGGTACCGGTGCAACGTCCACCGGCAGTTAATTGAGCGGTTCGTCAACATTCTTCACTACCTTTCAGTCCAATATCCTGACCCACAGCTGCCAGAAGCGAGGAGAGAAGTCACGAATGTAAAATGCGTGCAAATTCTGTTGTACAACATGAACTCTTTCTGGATTCTTGACGACCAGAGAACTCTTGGCTGAAGACCCTTTCATCCGGCGTCTCTAAGCTGCCGCTAGTTGTTGCCTGCATGCCCGTTAACATTGATTTTTGTCGGCCAAGAAGGAAGGTGGTCTTATGCTCGACCTTCTCTGCCTCGAGGAAAGAGGCATTGACCCAGCCGTCGAAACGCGACTGAGATCACAACATGGGGTCAAGGTATCGAGATGGTCCCAAGTTGGAAGGAGGAAATAAGTATCGTTCGGCATGAGGAAGACCTGTCATATTGGTATGACGGCTACGGTCTGGAAAGAGCAAGGCCGGATTTCGAAGAGTAATGAGCTGAATGTAACAGGCATGAACCTGCAAATAGCTTGACAATGGACCAATGGTTGACAGTCGAGTTATGGTCGATCGCTACGACTCTTTAGGTTGTTCGACTCGTTGTACCCGTTCGTACAGCTCTCTTTTCTGTTTCGACTCTTCAAAATCTCTCATCCGTTGTAGCTGCTTTTCTCGTCGACGCTCGTCGTCTCTCAGCACGCCCTGGTACATTGTCTGAAAAATAATTTCAAGAATTGAGTAATGAAAACTCGAAATAAGAATAACGTACTTCTCTTTCCTGTTGCTGCTGAAAATGGACGCCCCAGACGATAGCAGCTGAGAAGCAGATTGCTGCGGTTAACGTGGCCTTGGCCGCCCTCGACATCGAGTGCTCGTCACTGGTCAGACACAAAGAAACCACAACAAATCTCCCTTTCTTCTCAGCGTCTCGCAGCGACGCAGGCATCCACAATGGGTCATCGTGAGGTCCGTCCATTGTAAATCTATTTATTCATTTCAGCGACTGACTGTTGTCCAGGAATTTGAGGCGACGCTGAAGGAGTTGGTTCAGGCGAAGCGTCTGTCGGCTTCAAAAATGAGCAAACTGACTGAAATTGCGCTCAAGTCGATGCACGTACGTCCATTATACAGCTATTCTCTGAAAATTATGGCTTATCAACGAATCGTTCAGGATGATACCCATCTTGTATCTATTCTCTATCGTACCCACAAAACCCTGCCCACAGCGGCCAAAGTGTCTAGTCTATATGCCTTTGATGCTCTCGCGAGAGCAGCCAGACAACAAGTCAACAAGCATGGTCTCACCGGCAGTTTGAGCTCTGAACCTGGAAACGCAGCCACCTTTTTGTTAAAACTCCAAGGCGTCCTCGAAGGATTATTTCAGGACATGATTACTACAGGAACACCGGAAGCCAAGGTTCGTTGAACCCATGAAATCCCCTTCATTCAGGCCATATCTGTATCATGAAATGCTGTATCTCCTCTCCAAACCAGACATCGATAGGCTCCTGTCTGGTCGTTAGTCTCGGCTGCACTACGTTCAAAGGCATCGCGTTCAGTCATATGATACAGATTGACCTTTCTCTCTTCGAATTCATGTCCATAGAGCCTGCCCTGACTCGGTTTGTAGGAAAAGACCAAGAAGATCCTTGATATTTGGGGAAAAGGAAATACCTTTCCTCTCTCGACGTTAACGCGACTAGCGCAGGTGTTGGATGGCGAAAAAGGTGATTCTTCGAGCCTTATTGTCCTCATGTGTACACTAGTGCCTTTTGCTGTTATGCTTTGGAACCAGAATATTTTGCTAAAAGTCGCCTGTTTGTCCAGATCCCGAAACGAAACCAGCAGATCCACGAACTCAGCTCGTCACTCCTGTAACGACGCCACCAGCACCGACACTAGCAGCAGCGCCAGCGCCAACATCAGCTGCAGCACCGACTGCTCCGGCGCCTCCGACGCCTCTAGCTGGGGCTCATTCCGCACTACTAGCGCTACTGACAAAAGCTGTTTCTACAACTCCAGGGTAAGTCCATTTTATCGATTGATCGATTCGACAATGCTAAGAAATATCTAGGCTGCCTAATCCTACTCCTGGTACACCTCAAGCAGATGCCGCTTCTTTAGCAATTCTGCAGCAGCTCAAACAATCTGCCAAACTGGGGAATGATGCACCTTCATATTTTCCTCCACCGGTTCCGCCAGCTCCCTTGACGAATGCCAATGGTAGCCCAGTGTGGCACCAAAATCCTGGACCGTCACATGGTGGAGGTCAACCTTATTCCCGTAATTACCGAGACTCGAGACCACAACAGCCAGAACCAGTCAGAAGCTTCGAGGATCGAACATATGACGATCAACCTCCTTCTCGAGGCAGTTTTCGAGGTGGTTTCCGAGGTCGAGGTCGAGGAGATGGCTGGAGCGAAGGTCATGACCGCAGCAAAGACTGGAGCCAAAATCGGGCAGTCAGACGGAGTCGCTCTCGAAGTCCTCAGAGTAGATATCCAAGTCGACGAGAAATCAAACCCTACAGTCCGCCTCGTAGACCTTCGCTACCTCAAGAACCGAAAGATCCGATATATTCTTCGACCGATGAATTTGGTCGAGATATAATCAAAAGGACTGCATCCCCTGTTCCGCCACCAGAAATCGTTTCCACAGCACCCAGTATGCCTGTAGAGTCTACGACCGCTGTTGCTGATCAGCACCTTTTGTCATCCTCGATAGCTGCGAATACATCTCTCGCTGCTGCTATTACCACTGTGACTGCAAGCAAAGACCGATCCGAGCCAGGCTTGGAGAGCTTTAATATAGCCACCTTTGATTTTACTTCACCTGCTTCATGGGAATCATTGGGAAACATGTGGAATGTTACGAATGGTGAAATGCCTTCAATGCAGCAGCTCATGCAGTTTATCGCCTCTTTCGGTGCACCGCAGCTGACGGCTCAGCCTGTCGGAAAAGCTGTACCTGTTTACACGGCTCCGGTTCAGCAACAACAGCAACAATGGTCAGGTTGGGAAGGAGATCAGCAACAGCAATGGCAGAAGCCTAGTCGAGGTCGTGGAGGTCATTCACAAGGGAGATTTGGTGGTCGAGATAATTGGAATCAAGGCAATGGGTTCGAGACGGAGGCGATTGTCCTGGGTGGTGGTGGTGGTGAAGAAGAAGCTGTTTCAGTCCCATTTAATCAACTTGTGGATAACGATCCGAGCTCTGGAGGCAGCATGCAGAGAATAGGCGACAAATGGATGTTTGTTCGCGCACCAGTGGCGACTTGACTGCCACGTTTTTATTATTTAAGTTTTTGACCTGAAGTCAGGCTGTAGTAGTTTGCGCAAGTATATCATGTATGCGTACGAATCAATTGTTACAGTGAGAGAAGAAAACTTGCTACATAATAGATCATTCAGAAATCATGGAAACATCTCGCCGCTTCTCGAATATTTCCTCGTCAATTGTATCCTTGGTGTGAAGCCGCCAGACATGAACATGTTTCTCTTGACCATAACGGACAAGTCGACCAATAGCCTGGGTTTCGCAAGCCTTGTAGATCTCTTTTGTCGCAGCCAGCAAGGGAGACAGGAAGATGGCGTGATTCGCAGACGTCAGATTGGCGCCACTGGCACTTTCGTCCATGACGTTAAGCAGCAAGACGCGCTCGTCACTGCCATTTTGGAACATCTCCAAGTTTTTGCTCTTCTGCGTCGCAGTCCCTCGGATCTCCAAGAAACCAATATTGTTGTATTTCAAAGCTTCGGTGACCTTTTTCATCAGGTCAGGGAATTGAACGAAAACCAGAACGCGCTCCTTCTTCGGAATGTCTTTTCTGAAAGAGAAATCAATAAGAGCTATAAACGAAAAGGTGGTAAACATACTTGATGAGGTCGACGACCTTTTCCAGCTTCATTCCAAAGTGCTTTCCACGTCCGTCTCGCTCGACATCATCGACGCCTAGAGTGTCAGCCTTGACGATGTTCAAGACCCGGGCTGCCGACTTGCAAGCGCCAGATTCAGCATAGACACATTCTTCTCTCTCTGCACATCTTCGAACACAATCCAGACATCCCATATGACCGCAAGAAGAGAGAACAGCGATGTCGGTTATATCAAGCTTCTGCTGCTGCTTGTTACAGCCTGAAGAAGGGCAAGTGACCACAGGAGGAGCATCGGTTTGCTTCTGGAGGTCTCGCACGACTGTAAAGTACCTGAGAGATCGAACTCGACCGACCAACTCTTTCGTCAACCGACGAAGTTCGTGCGTCTTCTCTCTATGAGCCCAAACATCGGCTTTAACCTTCTCGCTCAAAGTGATGTCCTGATTCTTGCTCTTCTTGACGACCACTCCAACACCAGCCTGGTCTATGAGATCAATGACCATCTGAGACGCCTCTTCGTCCTCAATCTCTCCGGCCCGAGAGACGAGAATCCATTCATGGAACATGGATTGATTCCCGACATTGCCCAAAGCCTTTTCGGTTTTGAGGCCCGCCTTGATTCCCTTTAACAACTCTGCTTTACATTCATCGAGCTGTTTCTGGCGCTCTTTGACGATGACATCGCAAGCCTTCATCGCATTTTCGTTCGAAGAGGTATCAAGATCGAAATGTGAACATCGTTTGAGAAGAGCTTCTTCGGCAGTTCTAGCATGGAATCAGTACCGTGAAAGCTTAGTGACAATGCGGTACAACTTACTTGCTGTCTCCAAGAGATATGTTCAATCGTTTTTCGCGGTCACTTTCGGTCTTTTTCCCCCGTTTGATGGTCATGTCCAAAGCCCGTAGATGATGCTCCAGCTCCAGATAAATGGCGCGCTCGGCAGCCGGGAGAATAATATCCAAAGTCTTTGAAGACCAAGGGATTTCATCAATCTCGGCGATATTCTAAAAGGGACGGTCAGAGATATGAAGCAGCGTTAAAAATAAGACTCTACCTGTCGCACAAAGCGATCCAAAAACTTTTGGCCAAGCGCATGACGATGGGCATGCCAGTCCAAACTGTGGACCTCGCGGAATGAATGGAACTTTTCGGCGCCGGTCTGATCTCTTCTTCGCTTCTTCACTTCAGCGGATTTTCCTTCAGCGTCATCGTCGATACCAAGATGAATGTCAAGAAAAGCTGAAATGGTCTTCAACGCTCCAAAGTCGTGGATCGGAGGAGTTCCAGAAAGCACCCAACGTCTTCCAGCAGTGAGCTTGGTAATCAGAGAGTGGATTTTGCCGTCGAGATAGGTGTATTCGTCGACGACCGTACGAGCAAAGTGGAACATTTCGAGAGGCGGAGCATGCATAAGCTCCCAATTGCTCTGAACTGCACGAGAACCGAGCTTCCATGGATCATTATCCGTTCGCTTTGATTTCTTAGCAGCAGAGCCACCATCGTCGTCTGCTTTTCGCTTGGTGCCCTTCTTTGCTGGCGCTTTCGCTGGTTCGTCGACATCCATGCTCTGATTGTCGCTATCCTCGCTTGCAGATGTCAACTTGGCTTTCGACTTTGCCTTTGGTTTCGGCTTCGCTGTGGCTGCAGCTTCTTCGTCTGAAGAGGAAGCCTCTGCTGACGAAACATCTTCATCCTCTGAGCTTTCCGCGATAAAGTCATCTCCGTCGTCGTCGTCCGATTTCGACTTTTTTGCCTTTGAACGACCTTTGGGAGCGGCCTTCTTCTTCTTCGATGCTTTCTTGACCGGCTCAACCTCGCTCTCGTCCTCATCATCGGACAAGACGATCGATTTCCGTGCTGCAGACCGACGAGGACGATCTTCGACGGACTCAGAGTCATCAAGCGTCTCGGGACCCGAAGAAGCAGCGGTGGAAGCGCGACCAGAACTGCTGGCAGAGCGGTTGATCACAACTTCTGGAATCAAGCCCGATGGCGTAGGTTTGGCTCGAACCGGTTTCTCTGCCTCTGCTTTCTCGGCTGCGAGCTGGTCTGCAGCGTCTCGGTAAGATTTGCCTTTTAGGCGCTTGGTCTGAACTCGCATAGCTTCAGCTTCTTGTTCCACTAGATAGAAAAAATGAACAAAAATCGGGAAAACCAAGAAATAGACATACCTCGCTTTTGGGCTTCTTTAACTTCCTTCAATACCGCTGAAGCGCCATCATTCTGAAGTCGCTCAGTCTGAGTTTTCAGAGCCTCCAAGGATCTTTCCAGCTGAGCATTGAAGTGACGACCTTCCTTTGAGGGAAGTTCTCCACAGCCTGCGAGAAGCTGAAGGTTTTCCAGATAAGCCACGCTCTTGAAGAGGGTCGCAGCGACGACGACGATATCAGCTTCTTGTATTGCTTCAATCGTCGCAGAATTGAGATTGGAAGCTGAGGAAAGGACGAGAACATTGAAGCGTTTGTCGGTAAACTTCTTGACCTCGGTTGCCCACTGTCTCGTTAAATGAGAAGGAACAATGATAAGGGTAGCTTTGACAGCTATTTTCCCGTAGATATGAGGGAGCTTCTTGACCTCTTTCTCGACGCTTCTGGCGGTGCAGTCGATGAGGCCCAAGGTTATCGCCGTCTTCCCGTAACCGACTTGGTCGGCTAAAACTCCACCTCTGACATGAACAGGTCTTTCTGCTCGACCTTCAGCTCGCCAACCGAGAGGATCTAGCATAGCTTCTGAAATCTCTTCCTCCATAAAAGGGACACATTTCTCCGATTCTTGTTCCACCATCCATTCTAAAGAGCGAAGTTGCTCTTTGCGAAGGGGAAGCTTGAAGCTGGGAGGTTGAGCATGCTCTTTGTCTTCCTTGTTACTCTTGATGACAAAACTGTCAAGATTGAGAGCAGCAAGTGGAACAAAGCTAGTGTTGAGACGCCATGAAAGGATTGGAGCTTCGTCGCGATTGACGGAAGGAAGACGGGACAGAGCCCGATGAAGGAGAGAAGGAATGTTGATCCCGACACGAACGGTACCCTTGTTGCCGGTCTCAAGCTTGAGCTGCGTGATAAATGCATTCGGGCGACTCTTGAGACTGCGCTCGTACTGGCCAGCCTGGACTGGGTCTTCGACTGGAACAATCTTCTTGCTGGTACGAACCCATTGGATTGCTGGAGGTGTCGGAGCGCATCTTTCGCAGTTGCAAGTATCATCGGGCATATCTGCCAGTTGCCAATCGTCAAAGCGAGCGCCGACGGTCTGGACTCTCTCGAGCAACCATGCCAATGCTTTGAAAGTTCCCCTTTCATGAATCTTGTCGACTTCTTGCCAGCCGTGGCGAGGCCATTCGGGACCAGCATGGCCACGAAGAGTAACCTTGCAAACAAGAAGCGCAGTGGCTCTTCCGCAGGCTTCATTAGAAGCAGAGATCACCAGGTTCTTGTCAGGAGTACCAAATGTAGCCTCTTGTCCCTGTGAAGGCTAGAAGGCAAAAGTTAGACGAATGATATAAAAAGGTAAGAGAAGATAAACTCACCTCGAGCGTAACATCTTCAGAAGTTATCCAATGAACAGGAAGAGTACAATTAACTACTTCTTCCTTCGAATTTGATTGTCTCCAAGAAGGAGCCAATTTGCCGTATCGCAGGCGTGACTCGCCAAACTCGTAGCGTCTAATGCTGGACGAGAAAACGAAGCAATCTGAAGATTCTTCGCTGGTTCTCATCGGATCAAAGAAAAGGAAGATTGGAGGTAAAGTTTCGTCTTTGATGACGCGTTTATGAAGAGCACTATTCGCGGTACCGCATTTCTCGAAGAGCGTATAGGTTCCTGATATATCACGGTCGAACTTGGGTACATCACTGTCGGGGACAGACACCTCTAGCTTCGAGTACACTGTCTTGTTCTTGAACTCATCATCGGTAAGACCGAGGAGAGATTGCCAAGATGGAACCAATTCACCGACACCTTTGATGGTAACCGGGACAGTGATGGAATGAGGAAGAGCAAATTCCCATTTGCCCGAGAGGAGATCGCCAGCGCATACTAGACGACCAATGGGCGACTCTAAAAGTCGCCGAATTTCACCATTGGCAGGCTCTTGCTCTTCTGCGATGGCATACAATCGCCATTCAGGCTGTTGTGGATGAAGGAGAAGCTCAAGTATAGCATCTGGGGATCGATAAACAGCAGTCCAGACCTCTTGGCGCTTGAGATCGGTGAAGCGAAGAATAGAGGTGGAAGCTCGAATGACTGTTTCCGACCATTTTCCCCAACGCAACGAAGGAATATCAAGACCACTGGAATCCTTGAGTCGATCGAGGATATCGGTTGTAACGTTGGATAGAATCATGCACATGGGCAAGATTGACTTGAGTTGTTTCGCAAAGTCGGCTGGATGAAGTCTAGGATGCGCGACAACATCAATGAGCTTGGGGTTGTGTTCGGGACGACCACCGCATCTGGTGCAAGCTGAATTTCCACAGTCGAGACAGCGCATGATTGGCTGGTTCGTGATGTCGGTACGACCTTCGCAGCTGCAAAGTCGAGCGCTCTTCTGAGCATTATCCAACAGTTCTGTGAAAGATGAAGCCATGGTTGCGGTAAGATCCAGCGGCTGATAGACCAGTAGATCTTCGCCAAGGATGCGGTCCTCGATGGGAAGAGTGTCGACTCGGACCTCATCGACGTCCATGGCATCGTTTTCAATCTCTTCTACCGCTGTGCCAGTCTTCGTTTCATATGTCTCCTTATCATCACCGGCTTTCAGAAGACCTTTGGCAGACACCAAAGCAGCCAGGATGCAAGCTCCGACCACTGTCGTCGACATTGCATTTCCAGCAAGATCCGCCAGCTGGTCTTCGGTCTCGCGAGTGAGAAGAAGCTTGTCGACAGGAAGGCCTTGCATTGCCAAAGCTTCCAGACCAACCATCGGGCCTCCACGGTTGGTAATGTAGGGAATCATGGAAGGGGTCAGACAAGGACAAATGCCCCATTTGTTGGATCCAATGGTTCGATCCACGTTCTGCGAGAGATTCCAAACAGTGCTGTAGTTGCATTAAGACAAGGTTCCAAACGACGGAACATAAAACAACTCACGTTTTGTGAGAAGGATCGACGCCTTTTTTCGCGTCTCTTAACAGACTGATATCCATTAAATCCCAAACCCGTTCGACCTGTCCGACGCCCCAGTCATTCCAGGCACCCTCTTGAAGCCTACAGAAGCCACCTGAGAAAAAAGTAAGGATAACGACAGTGACTCAAAAATCATTACTTGCCATCTTCCCAAGCAGTCAGTGGACGTTTCGCTCCAAGCCCCTCTTCAAGACGAGCTCGCTGATGTCGAGATTCGCAACGGGTCCAATCTGTACGACCCGTCTTACGATCCAAAGCATTAAAGCTCTCCTGCACTAGCTTCTGGCGAGCTTGATGAATACGAGGATCGTCGGATGATAGCAAAAAGGCATCGAGGGTAGAGGAAGAAGGTCGCTTGAGATCTTTTTGGACCATGCCTAACCATTCCGAAGGAATGTCGGAGCGTCTCTGGTCCACGGCAAAAAGATAAACTCGAGTGCGAGTGTGAGGGATGTAATAAAACTTGGTGTCAACGCGACAAAATTCGGCACTGTAACCATTCTTCTCGAATTTTTGCTTCACCGTCTTCCATGGCGCAGAGCATACATTCTCGAGAATGACGATCGGCGGTCTGTGGTTGGTGACCCAGGACATCATGCCACGGAAAGTCCTGCCTGACTCTCCATTAGCTTCAATGTCCTGTTTCTCATTGTTGAGATTGGAGTAATCGACACACGATGTGCCGGCGATAAGGATATCGACGTCTCCTGGAACTGGAGCAAGGGCGCCATAGGCAGTGTGACTACGAATTTATAAGAATTGTATGAATAGAAGAAATTTTAGAACGTACGCTTCTCTGTCGCCCAGCTCACAAACATCACGGAACAAAAGGGGTGGGTGGAAATTTCTTTCAATGTAGGCCTGCTTAAACGGTTCGATTTCGCAGGAAAAGACGTGCTCGACGCCGAGCTTGATCCCATGCTGCTCAAAGACAGATTTTTGAATGAGCTCGAGGGCCAGAAGAGGAGATTCTGTGCCAGAACACATAGTCGCGACGCGTAAATTGCGACCAGCGATCTGTTCTGCGACCTCTTTGATTTTAGGAATATGGCTGACGAGGTCGTCGAAGATTTTTGGAATCTCGTGAATGGGCGGAAGGTTTGTCATGGCAGGATCGACTGCCTTGCCAGGCTTTTTGCTAGATTTCCCTTGTTTGTTTTTCGCGTCAACCAGTTGCTCGTCGTCGGACGCGTCGTCGACATCGGAGGAGACATTGTCGGTGGCAGGTGCGTCGTTCTCGACGTCGGAAGAGGGTTCACCGGATTTGTTGCTGGGTTTTTTGAAAAAGGTTTTAATCGAGCGCTGGTCTGAAGCTCGAGCCTTCGACTTTGTGCCCGCCATGGCTGTGGTGAGAGGAAAACAATGTAACGCTGTGACTGAACGCGTCTTGTGATGAAAAAAGGTTTTATGCCAAAAGGTTTTATGCCAGTGCCTAATCTACAGGATATTATCTTGAATACATATACAGTACATCCGGTGTTACATGGTCCAGTTCATTGCTCTACTTGGCCGACATTGAGTATCCTGTGGTGTCAAGTATTTTCTTGCCACAGATAGCGCAGGCTCCCTTCTTAAAAGCACAACCTGAGAGAGGTCCCTTCAGCAGAGAAACAACGATGTAAAAAAAGATATACCATGACAATATTTAGCTTTGTTCTGGGTCGTCGGCTGTTGAGTCAGGTTAGCAAACATCAACGAGCCGAGGAAAGGGCGAAGGTGAACACAACAAGCAGCAGAGAAGGCCAGGGAAATGGGAAAGAGGTCACACACCTGCTTACAGTCTTTACAGGAGGTTTTGTACGGCTGAGGAAGGTAATGAGGGCAATCCAAGGCATGAGAGCACAGCGGGACATACCTGAAATCTGCTCTTCGAGCTACCACTCCCCGGTTTACCAAGCAGCTTATTTTCCCCGACCTTTCGTGAACCGTCCTTGATACTGCTGGAGCTGGACTGGAATGGATCTGGAGCAGCAACCTTGGACAATTTCTAGCAAATATGATGAGCAGATTGTGAGAAAGAGGAGAGAAAATGGACGTACAGTCTCGCATTTTTTACAAACCATTTCTTTTTCCTGGTCTTGGTGGTTACAATACCAAAGGTAAAACGAGAGCTGACGAACGAATATGAGACCGGTGCAAGTCAAGGAGTTACGAGTCACGGCGTGACACCGCCACTTTTTGACTTGATGACGACTTTACGCTCTGAAACATTCAGTTCACAATAAATGGCTTTCAATAGTCTTGCAAACTACCGTATTCCTCATTACCGGTTCCCGACTTCCTCATACGAGCCTCTTACCAGAAAGGTAAGATCTGCCCCAAACTGGGGCTCTTATTGTTCAAGGCAGCTTCTGTCTCTTGCCTTTTCTTGATCTTTGAACTTTGATTCAAACTTTATACCGTTGACATGGCAGCGTCACAAAAGAGGGCGCGTACCCCTCCGACTTGACAAAAGACGGTGCTCGGCGTACCGACAACATCTACCGCTCCTCCTTGATTTCAAAATTTACACCGACGTAACAGGACATTGGCGCCTGATGGTTCTCAAGCACTATGGCCATTCGACGTAAAATAGCAACCTTTTTATTTCTTTTTTCTTGTCTTGTCGACGACCATAACGATGGTTTTCCGTATAAATTCGTCTCATTCAATGGCCAATTTTCATCGGTCCACCTCGAGCACCAATGCCCCATCGTCTTTCTACTGCTCGTCGCTATACGTACTACAAGATATCTGACGATGTCCTGGTCGCCATCCTCGAGTACCTTGATCCAGCTTCCCTGTGGCGCGCTTGCAAGGTTCTTTCTTCCATTTTCCTGTCTTTGTACTCTCGGACTCATCCGTTCATTACGCAGGCTCTTCGTCGCATCTTCTCTCTGACCATGGAGTACCAGTCACTTCGGTACAAGTTTGAACTCGCCATCTCAGGCATGAATGACGGTCCGGTTCCTCACTCTCGAGCACTTCCACATCTACGCCTTCAGCTCTTGCTCGCGTACAGAAAGGATTGGCCCAAGTTGGAGTGGTCTCATGAACACAAGATCCAAATCGCAGTTCCAGCTTTAGTCGGGTCATCTGGAGGTTTCATTCACCATATCCGACCTCATGGTGCCTTCAATCTCCTTGAACTGATTGAACTTCCATCCTGTCGAACGAATCGTCCTCCTTCCAAGACGCGTCATCTCAGGTATACTACATCTGAGATTGAAGCAGTTTCTGTCGAGGTCACCCAGGCTTTGGTCGTCATGAGCCACGTCTTCAGGTCAGATCTCACCTCCTTCGCTTCTCCTTGACTCAGTATTTTTTTCATAGTATTCAAGGCCAAGTCGGAATTCAGATCTTTTTCCGAGACCTGTGGTCGTTCGAGAAGCACCCTCGTGCTCTTGCATTATCCTACGAGATCAGCAGCCAAGCAATTGCTCGAGTCGCCAGGATGGCCATTGTAATCTGTGGCTTTAAGCTCGTCATTTCCATCGAATTCCAAGGTGCAGTCCTTCGTCATCTCCTTATGGATTGGCGCACCTTTGCATGCCGAGTAAGCCTTTCGTATTCTTCAGCATAAATACCTCCAATAACACATATCTCAGTGGCTGGATGATCAAGATGTTCAGCTTCTGGACCAGGACCATCTCCTTACCGTCAGCAACAAGGGACCGTCGCCAACTTTGAGCCTTTACAGCGTCACCCATGTACAGAACATGGTCTTGGTCCGTGAATACGAACTTCCAGAGGCCTGGCGCAAGTCTGTCATCGGATTTTGCCAGAATGGCTCTCCCAAAGGCGACTTTGGAACGCCACACGATGCCTTGTTCTATTCGTCTCCTGAGGCCCGGATCGTCGCGATCGTCGCCAAGCCTTCAGGTCATTCCCGAAGCTCCCTCTGCAACTGGCTTTTCGTCAAGGAATCGTATCTCAAGTACCTTTCGACTCGTAAAGATCGCTCCAGGATGTCCAGTCGGATTGACTGGAACACTTGGGCCCAATTTGCCCTGATCAAGGACATGGGAATCATGTACTCTCGAGTTCGTGGTCCATACCTCGTTGGAAGTCGCGTCGTATATCTCGAAACCGAGCATGCAGGACGCCTACATGTCATTGAATTTTCACCTTTCGCTGACGCTTCGACCCCACCAGCCTGGTTTTGGAATGGTCCTAGAGCCTCGTTGGTCCCTTCGGAGACGAGTCGCTCGATTTCTCGCATGACTCTCGAAGGGGGACGTGTTGAAGACATCAGAGTCACTGAAGATAACATTACGCTATTCATGGTACGTTCATTTTGCACTCATTTTCTCCGCTGACCTTGTCCTAGGAAATCCAGCAAGGTCTTCGGATTGCCAAAGTCCTGACGTTCGGTGCACCGCCAACCCGAACACCGCGACGTGTACTATAATTCTCATATTTTCTCTTTATTCAAATTCTCTGAAATATATCCCTGTAGTAGCGCTTTTGTATGTAGTTAGTCGTGTAGTTGAACAAGTGTTGCGCCACAATTTGTAACCGGAATGAAAAAAATATGATTGAATGCAACGAGATCAAAACAACTAATGTAAAATAGATGGAAAGAAAAGATGTGCCTCTCTAGTAGTTCTCTAGTATGCCTCGCCTGTCGGGTGCGTACAAGGACGACCTTTCAGGTCTTTGTAAGGGCTCGCTTCCTTCAGCGGCAGATTTCGGATAGGAATGAGAGGCAGAGCCTTGTGACGACCAGCCACAACGTTTGTGAATGTCCTCAGGAGAGTTTGGCGAACAGCATCCCGACCTTCCCCTAGAAAAAGGTCAGATATCAACTTGAGTGATCAAATTAAACCACTTGCCGAAAATTCTACACTCTGTGGTTGGTGAAGATGAGGCCGGAGAGTCACCCGGAGGAGCACCAAAGTCAAAATCGTCAAACATCCGGTTGTTGACATGTTCGACTCCAAATGTCGAAGCTTTTCTGGGGTCCCAGAAGTCGCTGCCCGAAGTCTCTTTCGGATAGAAGAATTTTGGCGATCCACCCCATATCCCTACGAAAATGTCCGTCCCCCCTGGTATCACCTTCCCTTGGCTTAGCGCTACCCATTTGAACGTCTCGTGCAAGATGGTAGACATCATGTCGACGAGGGAGAAAGCGTCAAGCGACTCTGGTGGAGAATCCACATTGACCGCATTGACTAGACTTCTGTGAATGTAGATCTGTGGCGCCTTGGATCTCAAGCCAGGTGCTGGTGTTCCAATATTCAGGATCACTTCTTCAGCGAAAAGAATTCGAAGAGAGCAGAGTGCGTTCTTCATTTCTGAAGGTCCCAAGAATTCAACCCTTTCCTGCGTGATAGCAGGGACGAACAGACTGAGAAATCCAGGGAACTTGGATAGCGTGCCAATGAGTTGGACCGCGAATGAAAGCCCAGATCTCGTCTGGAAGCTGGAATCCCTCGAGTCGACAAATACATAACGGATGCCCTTGAAAGCTGTGGTCGACATGATGGAGGAGAAAGAAGATGAAGTGAGAGGCCGGAGAGGGGCTGGCAGTTTTTGGAGTAATTGGTCCGGTCTGATTTATTATCTCCTATGACAGCCCCTATTTTGTGGCCCGCACTTTGAAAGTGGTCCGAGAGGGATTACATCGGCTTCTGATCATGTGGCGCAACGCGTGAGACATGCCACTTGGAAGTCTTCATTAATTATTGCCTAACATCAAGTCAATCCAATAACTGGCATGAAAATTGACATCGATTCCATGTTGACATTGAAATAAATTGCTGCTCCTACTAGCTCAAAGAGGGTCGAATCTCGACTGCGCCACAAGGCCGGCCGGCAATCATAATCGAGACTCATGTTCATTAACGAGCAAGCGGTAATTACCGGTTAACCTGTACCGGTACCGATGCAAGTGGAGGTTTACCACCTGTCAAGACAAAGTAGAATGATTCGGTATCATCCATACCCAGAGCAATACAGCTACAATACATGGATAACGAAAGCATGCAAAACTCGAAAAATGCAGGGAATATCTACATGCAAACATGCTCTAACCAGCCCAAAATAATAAACAAACAGATATATAAAAAAGTCCAGTTGATCAGCCACGGGGAAGGGAAATCGAATTAGAGCCCATGCGCGGTACTTGTGTCTGCCGCTTGATCTGTGCTTCCATTTTGACTCTCTGTTTCCGAACGTCGTCATCCTTGACCTTGACGGAAAGTGCAAGGTTAATGAATGCTTCAGGGGATGGTGGAAGTCGATTGAGTGGTACCCGTCGCAGACAGATCAAGACAGCCTCTTCGCTCGTTGCTTCAAGTATTGTTCGGCGACAGCAATATATCAAAGCCAAACCAACACGGAAAAGGAAAGGGCTTCCTTCGTACAGAAAGATATCCCAAACTCGGTGCAGATATTCCGTTGGCAGAGTTCCAACGAACAAAGTCGAAAACCAAGGGTGACAGATTTTCCCAGGCGATATGCTCATGTCCAAGAGAATCTTCTTGGCCACTTGTGCATCGTTGACCTCGAGAGCCTTGGCGAAAAGGGCAGAGTCGACCTCCAACTGCGTCGTGTTGATTGAAAAGTATGATCGCAGATAGGTATCCATCATGGACACGAAGATCCAGAATGCGTCTTCCTCTGGTGCCAGCAGAAGAAGATGTCCAGCAATGAGCGTTAGACCTTGATACATTCAGTCAGAAACCGTCGAGACAGCACCGAAAAAGCTTGCTTACCAGTTGAATACTGAATATCCGGGACCATGGTCAGATACGCTTGAAGCAAAGACAGCAGCGATCCCTGAGTCGTCACAAACTGAGGATGATCTGCAAAACATCTTCGAACATCACGCTCTATGTCAGCGAATGCCGCCACCTTTCCCCGCTGACCGAGTTGACTGTAAACCCCGGGCACATTTCTCGCTTTTCCATCCATTACATGCGACCAGACCAGATAGCGCACAGAGGAAGGTACACCATCCAGTAGCAGCTTTTTAACCTTTTTATTCTTTCTCGCCTGAGCAGCGGGAACCGTAGACATCAGTGAAACCCATTTCAGCTCTCGTTGACGATGTGCATCGATAGATGATTCAGAATCAGAATTCTTGGCAGGTTTGGTGGGCCAAGATCCAGACTCTGAAGCGACGGGTGACCGCTGTCCATTGGACGACATTGTCGAAAAAGCTGGACTTTCTGTTCGCAAGAAGGTATTCTTCAAGTCAAACGAGGCTTCTCGGCCCAGCACAGGCGAATCTTCGCTACCTCTCCCTTGAAGTTGCGGCATTGTAGGCCGAACAAGTTCAAAGTCCATATCCGCTACTTGAACGGTCTGAACAATTTCGTTGGTCGAACTGATACTGCCATGTTGACTTTGATTTCGCTTCAAGTTGGGAAGCGACAACTTTGTCCGTAAAGATAGCTGACGTCCCACTGGCACTGGTGAAGTTACTCGACTGCCAACAAGTGAAGTTGGGGAAGTCATTCGAGATGTCATTTCTGGATCAGCAGACGGTGACCATGTTTCTGATTCGATGGTCCCGGCTCGAGCTTTGGGCATGTTGCTGCTTACTGATTGCGTTGACTGCTTTTTTAGAAGTGAAGGAGCAGGTGGTTCGGGATTTGATCCAACAACATTTCGGGTCAGAGGCGGTCGAGTGGGAAGCTCAGTCGACTCGCCCATTGTCGACAATGAAGTCATCTGTCGCAATGGATGTCGAGTTATCGCTGAAGATGCCGGTGAATTCAAGGACGTCTGTTGCGGTTTGATAGATCCTTTTCCATTATGAGCCATAGATAAAGGTGACGGTGAGTATGATGATGATGATGATGATGAGCGTAATTTCGACGAAGAAGCGGGCCGTTTGAGCACCGGCATCGACGCAGAAGGTGCTGGCGACCCAGATGTCGACGAACGAGGGATTCCCAAAGTTGCCATACCCTCTTCGAGACTGAAAAAGTCGTCAAAACAAAGTCAAGGTAGTTTGAGATGAAAACTTACCTCCGTTGGCTTGCCTTAGTCGGAGACGAGTTGAATCCTGAAAAGCTCCGTGATCTCGGACGAGCTGTGCCAGCCTTTGGGAAGAAATTGGCTCTCGGGATAACAGCACCATTAGTATCCTTTTCCACCACTGGTGATACCGGACTATCGCTGGCTGACAGAGGCGAGCTCATACGCAGTGGAGAAGGAGGAGGTCGAGTCACTGCAGGTACAGGGCTCGGGGGATCTGTACTGAAAAAGATGGGTACAGGACCGTTTGACGCTCCGAGGTCGAATTCAACTCGACCATATATGGTAGGTCGACGGTAATTTCCGGGTCTCGAACCTGGACCAACGATCATTTTGATGACATTCACTGAACTGGCAGCAGAATTCGGAAGACCTGGTGCATTACTCTGAGCTTCCTGACCATGCCCTCGTATATACATTGGCCCAGCAGAAGAAGCGGTCGGTTTCGGAGCATTGGGATGAGGAAGAAAGAGACTTGTTCTCTGTTGACTCGGCGAACTTCCAGGTGAATATCCACGAAGCTCTGAAAGTGAAGGCGGAGGAGGTCGAGGAGTTGCTGAAGCTACAGGTGGAGCTGTAATATTCAGTGGCGAAGGAGGAGGAGATAATGAAGGATCTGATGTCTGTGCTGAACCCGGAACCTCGAGATATTGTGGAGAATCATCTGAAGATGGTTCTGGGGAAGGGGAAGGGGATTCAACTATTGTATGTTCAGAAGAATCTTTGGCATGAGAAGGTAGCTCTTCATCGTCTTCAACAACAATGGCCCGCTCTAGTTCTTCCCTGTCATCACCATCATGGGTTAGAGGTGAAGTTGGAGATACCGAACCCTGCTCGCTTTCGACCGGCTGTGTGAAAATTCCAGCCATGCCCAAATTGTTACTAGTGGCTGGCGAAAAGAATGACGATGACGAATAGGCAGATGCTGAAGACATGGGTGTCCCCCAGCTCGTATGCAAGAGTGGTGATGGTACAAGCTCCAGAGGCGCCGGACGACCTCTTCCTTCTGAATCGAGGGTGAGATGAGCGACAGACATTCGTTTGGAAGCCTGGGTGTACACTGATGCGTCAGAATCGACGGAATGAGATCGCTGGGGAATTGGAGGTGGAACAACAGATGGAAGGGAAGCCTTCGAAGCCATAGAATAACGATAATCGTCATATATGTCGGATGCGCCTTCCCAATCCTCTCCCTTGTATGAAGGTCCAGATCTACGACTGCCTTGAGATGACTCTGGAAGAGAAATTGAAGGGGAAGGTGGAGAATGAATACGGTTTGATCTGGGCGTGACCACACTGCTCGACGTCTCTTCCTCGATTCCCTGGCTTTTGGAACTATAATGACTGCCACTGTCGGACGACCATCCCTCTTCTTCATCTCCCTGCATCAGAGACAGCCCTATTCCAACTTCACCGTCAGACATGGCTGAAGAAACTCGATGAATCGACTTGTCATTGAGAGAAAATCGGTCTGCAGGAGGTGTCGGAGTTCGTGGTGGAGGAGACGGCGAAGGGGAAAGTTGTGAAATAGCAGCTGGAAATGACTGTTTTCTCGGTGAAATTGCCAAAGGAGGTGTCGGACTGGTGAGAGGAGATAGGAACGAATGTGAAGGTATTTCAGGTTCTGATATTATAGAAGCCGAAGCTTCATCGTCGTCAGTAGACCGTCTCATTATTGTGGATAGGCGCGGCTGGGATTCCATCATGAGCATCGACATTGGTGAAGGTGATTTCAGCGTCGGCGTAGGCGATTTGGCTGAAGTCATTGAGGATCGTTTCGTCATGACGGGTTTCTTTAGTTTTGAGTGAAAATGGACATGGTTTCCTTGAAAGCGGCCGACTACTCCTTCACAATAACCCTGACAGAAACAATAAGCTTGGTGATAATGGGTTTAAAGCGGCTATATTTTCACCAGATACTGCCCCTCATCGTCTGGCAATTGCAGCAAAACAGTGATCACATCGTCCTTTTAGAAAAGATGAGCTCCTTGACTCGAATGTCCGCTTCAATACTCACCTTGAGAAACATAAGGTCCTCGGGAGATTCTGCTATGCAATCATGGGTAGCAGTACATTTTCCGATGCCGCCCTTTGCAGCGAACCGGGTCCACCTGGCGAGTTCTGTGGCTTCCATGACAATTATTCTTGAGCGAAAATGAATGTGGGTTGGAATAGCAGGGTGAATTAGCTGGATAGATATCAATAGATGTTGCGCAGCGTCAAGGGCCTCTCGCCCGATAGCGGAGCGGAATCCTGAAGCGATCCAGGGTGAGCTGAGCTGTGACAAACAACAAGCACCGAAAAAAAAATACAAGTCAATTGTGGTTCCGTGTTACATTACGTGACTATATTTCCAACCTAAATAAGTTCAAGGCCAATCCAGACAATCCAACGTCTTCGTTCAGACTCATCTTCTGAATACTCCGATGACCATGGACGTGATTCAGTGCCAATGCTTTCTCGTTCTGTCGCAAAGACAACCTTGAATCCAGCAGCAGAGGCTGCGGTGAGGAAAGCGGCGATAGTGGGGCGGCCGGTGTGTAGGCCAGCGAGCAGATTTATTCTTCCCTCTTTCTTCAACAGGCAAGAAAGTGACTGAATAAAGGGTTTGTGGAGTTCCGGATTCCACAATGTATCAGCAGCGATGATGGTGTCAAAAAGTTCTCCACCGAATACCGACCCTGGAGGAGTTCCCCAAGCATAGGGAACAGCGGAACAATTTGGGACGGAATTGCGAGCGACATTGGCCGTCAATGTCCGGATTAGGGTTTCGTCGGGATAATCACTGACGACGACCTCTACTAGATGTTGGTGTCGTTTTGCGAGAAAGATTCCAGGCAGACCAGCACCGGCACCAAGCTCTAGAATTCGGTGGTATCCGTTTGGAGGGATATTCAGAATCTCATCCAAGTGGTCGACGAGGAAAAGCGAAGCTGCCCATATTGAATTCGCATGCAGTGACCTCGGGAACTAGTCAGAGTGTCTACCTCTAATGATAACCATGTTACCAGTTGGCTGCCGCAGTGTCTGGCGTCTGAACCGTAAGCTGGATTGCTCCAGACTTGTAACAGAACTGAGATCCAGCAGAAGAAGAGGTGATGGGCACTAAGCCATAAAGACTGTGCAATGAGCTGGACAGGATCTCCGCTGGATCGTCGTCTTGCATAGAACGGATTCGATTATGTAACAGTGTACAGAGCATCCGAATCACCCAGATAAAAAACCGTTGTACAGTCGCCAATATACTTGCCGAACCTTTCTAGCCGGATGTAAAAGACCCTGCAAGAGATAACTGAGCAAGACCCCTGGGTCCAAAGCCACTCTCGTCGCTTCAATAGCCTCCATGACTGCAGTGATGACATGGGGAGATGTTTCGAAATAATTCGCCCAGACCATGTTCATCAGGTGCATTCGCTCACTCCAGATTCGATACCTTGACATTCGTCAAGAGTACAAATCGCTTCCCGGTCGTTTCTAACGGGAGTCTTCCCCCGAGGAAGCGTCCCAAGGAATCACACAGGACTAGATCTGACTATTACTCGTGCCTTGGGCATGCGAGGGGAGGGAGTTTTTGCAGTCCATCAGGACAGTGAGCTTTACCCTCGAACTTGATTCATGAACTAACAAACGCGACCTTGAGAGCTTTAGGATCATCATTGTTCTTTTGTTTCAACAACTGCCTACGGCAGCCGCATCGACTTGATGGCGGCGCCTCTCCCCCACCGAGACACCCTCATACATCCGAACCGCTACCCTTGTGGCGCCATCCAGTCCAACCTTCATCATCTCTCACCAAGCTCGACACCTCTATCAAAATGAACACTCAATCTGCACGACAAAATTTTCATTCCTTCTGGCTCACCGACCTTCAATGCAGCAATGACATCCTGGGGTCCCAGACCTTTCGCGAAATAGCTAAAGGTATTGACAGTAGCACGTCGGATCGTCTTTTTCTGAGCTTTGAGAAGCCCAAGCAGCTCGAAGCACTCTCGAGCCGGTGAAAATTCGGCACCGCGATCTGCGACGCGGCCGGCACAATTTGTGAGAGTCTGCTGTTGGGCCGACAGCTGCATCCTCATAGTGAAATCCGCAGACAAGTGGAAATTGCAGTTCGAGGTACTGGTATGCCAAGTGGAGAGGCCATCTGCCACAGCGTTTGCGCACAAGTAGCTTTCGTCAGATGTGAGACGAATATGGGTGTCACGAAGGGCATCAACAGCTTTTTCTCCTCTTCCGAGGTTTGAAGTTGAAGCTGGAGCGCCTTCAGAGCCGTTTGTCGCGCCCAAACTTGGAATTTGAAAGCGGACTCCCGTCCAAGAATGTATGATGTGCTTGCTAGGACGAAGCCGGGGTCAAAATTTAAGAGGCTCGAATCTCACCGATTAGAACGATCCCCGCAGTAATGTATGCTTCCATTTCCTTAATGTCGTGGTGGGCCTGGTTGAGAAAGGTGAGACCTTGAATCATAGAATTGTGATACTTGAAAGGGACACCCGACTTTCCAACCAGACAACTTCCAAAAACATACTGGTGGACCGGTATTTCTGGTTTCCATGATATCCCGATGCCATAGACTGCGGCTCGACCAGAGGACAAGGATTGATGTTTTGGTACTGGTGAACATCGTGCTTGTTCAAGGATTACAATTGGATGGTTGCCTTCCGAGTCATTGTCATTACTGGAGGCAGGAGGGCTACCTCGCTCGGTGATTGCCGCACCAACTAAGCCCAGTTTCAGATCCGACTTTCTTTCTTGCCTTGAGAAAAGAAAAGACGACGAAAGTGCAAATCAAACCTTTTCTTCGAATTCGCTGCTTTCTCAGGACCAAGTGTTGCTGACGCTCACTGTCGGACAGATTGCTCCAAAATCTCACATGAAAACTCCGTGAAGGTTCATTCATGAGTGCTGATATGTGCTGATTTCCTAGGACAGTGGCAGGACACTGAGAGATCATATCTAGCCTCATACCAATCGCGAGTCTACATGCTTGTGGTAGTCCTTTCTCAGCTTTGGCTTTGCACAACTCTGCATGTGCCGCTTCGCTTTCTTTTTCTTATGCCGCAGATCCATTCTGTGTCGCTTGAGAAGAAGTTTGTCGTTTGACTTTATGAGGGCATCGAGATGTTGTTGCAACCGATTATTGTTTCGTCGCTGTTCGGCGAGAGCATGTGCCCTTTCAACAGCAGCTTTTTCCCGTTCAGCAATAGCTTTTGCCACTTCGGCGGCAGCTTTTGTCCATTTAGCAATATTTGCTGCTAGTTCGGCCGCAGCTTTTGCTCGCTCAGCGTACTTTTCTCGCCACTCAGCGTACTTTTCTCGCCACTCAGTGAGCTGTGCTTTGGTCCTCGAAGCCAATCGCGCCTCAGCATAGACCATTATGCACAAATACAGCAAACCAAGCGAGATAGGCTGGAAAGCTGTCAAAGGTATTTCAGTAACAGCTATATCTTTGATTCAAGAATCCTCTTACTACGCGCGAGCATCCCACTGAGGTCGAACATAGTATCACTCGAGGTTGTTCGATATTGTTGGGGATGTTGGGGATTGGATACTAACAGTGGAGAGCAAGAATAGTTGGAGCGGTGCTTTAATACCTTTTACTTAACACAGCCCGGATGATCGTTGATCGATCACTAGTAGCCCCTGCCTGTCCCTCTCTGTCCCTCTGCGTCATTGCCTATGGACTTCGAGTCCTTAAATTATAATATTCAATATAAACGGGAGTTGACACGATATCACAGAAGTGACGTACTTACTTTCAGTCACTTCCATTTTTCCGTCACTCAGCCATTGAAAGTCGATATAGGGTTCCGACTCCTTCCGGTGGAGACAAGTGTGCGGCCGTCGAAGGCTCTTTCGGATCGTAAGCCACGCACGTAACACGAAATGTAAAAGTAAGTCCTGGAATGAGTCTTGAATGAGTCAAAATTTCAGGATACTAGGGACTGTCAGAGCCGACGTAACTTTGTTGAGCATGTTCTGAAGCCCGTCTTGTAAGAATGAAAACGTTGGGCAGGATTTTGGCAGGATTTGAAGCTCTATTCTTCCAAGCGTCCCAAGCAATGAACTCCCACTTCTGAGGGCTGGGTATTAGAATATGAGGCATCTCCGGTCACGCACTCAGTCACTGAGTATGCCCGTGAGGCAGCCCGTCTCTAGTCCAATCTGGCAGTTTATGGAACAATATGGTGTTTCCTAGCTAGCTCCTGCTAATATCTACTCGTTATGCCTCACGATACAGTTCAATCAAGCTGATTCACAGTACTCAACTTAAACTTTGGCCTTTGTATGATTCAGTCACAACTCACTTAACCTGTTACGCATTTCGGATTCCTTGCAACAAGACTTATTCTCCATTAACCTGCGCCACGGGAACCGGTCTGGCTCTTTTTGGTTTTGTTTGGTTTCAAATCCCTGGCCCGCTTATTGCCAGGCTTCAGCGCTCGGGCGAACTGAAATTACGATCGCACAGTAAGTACTACAGAAAGACTTGGAGCATCTCGCACCCGTATACAATGTCAAGTTGACCCAAGTCAGGGTAAAAAGGTACCAGAGCATCCGAATTGCCCAGATACAAACCGTTGTACAGTCGCCAATATACTTCCCGAACCTTTCTAGCCGGATGAAAAAGACCCTGCAAGAGATAACTGAGCAAAATCCCTGGGCCCAAAGCTACTCTCATCGCTTCAATGGCCTCCATGACTGCAGTGATGACATGGGGAGATGTTTCGAAACAATTCGCCCAGACCATGTTCATCAGGTGCATCATTGAATCTTCGCATCCCAATCCAGCTACCCCCAAGGCCAAATGCTTCACAATTGTGCTTGCTGTCTGACGATGAACCAAGTCACGATCCGTCAAGGCGTCCTCGAGCATCCCGATGACAGAATCGACATAGAAGGTGGCTTGGGGTCCAATGTATTCGAAGACATAGGACATGGCCTTGAGACATCCAGTCCTGACGTTCAATTCCGCTGTTCGATACTCGTTCAGAATAGCTGGAATGGTCGTGAAAGGCCCACAGACCTCAGCGACGATAGCGATCGCGATCGCACTGCCGACGCGACTTTGACGGTCCTGGACGCGTAAATTGGTCAACAATACAGCAATGACATCCTGGGGTCCCAGACTTTTCGCGATATAGCCAAAGGTATTGACAGCAGCACGTCGGATTGCCTTTTTCTGAGCTTTGAGAAGCCCAAGCAGCTCGAAGCAAATTCGCATCCACTCTCGAGCCGATGAAAATTCGGCACCGCGATCTGCGATGCGTCCAAGTAAGTTGATACAGGCCTCTTGCACTTTTTCGTGTCGATTTCGAAGAATTGGCGTCAAACGAGGGACTAGAAGAGGAAGATAGTTTAGCGAAGAAGAGTCAAACCGAAGAATTTGCGTACCAAGATCCTTGACAGGAGGATTGAGCTCCGACATGCCTACAACGGTAGTGATGGCAGACAAAGCATTGATAATGCTACCCAAAGTATCTGGATATTCTTCGCCCAATTGTTCAAACAGCACAAGACCGAGCTTGCTCAAAAGCTGCTCTTCGCCGCACTGCTTCATGACTACAGCAAGACGTGTTGTCAAATCAGCAGCCTGCTGGCGAACCTTGGCGCTCTTATTGTTCAACCGCCAGAGAATCATCGAAGCGATTTGAAGGAGGTAAGGCTTAAGACGAATACCTAAGACGTTGGCAATTGTCCCGAAACCATTGAGCATGACTGAACTCTCAGTGGTTTGCTCCTGGAAGGCGAATAGCATTCCATCGACAAGTCGTCTTTCCAGACCTTCGTCTAGGATTGAAGGCCGAACCAACTTTGAAATGACCCCCATAATCATCTGTCGGTATAGCTCTGCATCGTCCTTGAGACCATCTACAAGTTGCTCCAAAATGAACGACGAATCAACTTTGCGAGCTAGAGCAATTGTAGTCGCAATGACGGAATGGTGATTTCGTTTATCCAAAGCCATCCTCCGAACCCAAAATGCCTTGAAAAACTGTGGCAGTATATCGCTCTCGATGTAGACGCCTGTAACACCTTCCGTATTGGCGCACTGTTGAAGCACCTTCAATACAATCCTCTTCAACTCTTCGTCCGATGTGCTGAATTGCTCAATCAAGGTCTTCATCGCGATATTGGTGAAAGAAGCAGCATCCTCGGGATCCATAAGTGGAATGATGAATCCAACTGCCTTTAGAAAAGCTGCGAGACCTTTTCCTCGGTGCTGTTTCAGACCTAACCACAATGGCTTGAGGACGTTGTCGAACGATTCGATACCATATGGGGCAGCAGCCTCAGCAAGACCAGCAAGTGCAAGTGCAGTCATTGTCCTCACTTTCTGCTGCTCGTCAGACAAGCCATGGGCGATACAGTCGACAAGAATTCGAAGATGAGGCAACAGAGCGCTACCAAGAAAGAAAGCGATTTGTTGGACAATGCGAATGCCAGTATGTCGAGCTTGCCAGGACTTTTTGGACCGACACACGGCTTTCAGAAAGGGGATGATGCAAGGAATTCCCAAGGCAACTGCGACGACAGCAAATGCTCGAGCTGTAGTGTTACGGACGTATTCGTCTGCGTGATCGATATCTGGACGCATTGCGGAAATCATATGAGCCAGACCAGCGGCTTTCGCCAGGTTTGAGATGATTTCTCTTCCTTCAACTCGGGCATAATAATCTTCGTCGATAAGAATCTTCGTCGATAAGGAGCGGTTCGGTTACGACGAGGATTTTGTGAACATAGGGACGAACTTGATTGTCCAGGCGGTAAATTATGCGGTCCATGACTTTAACAAGCAGGTGACGTTCCTGCTCTTCCAGAGTGCGCTCCATCAGGAGAGGAAGGAGTTTATTGAAGAGGATTTCAGGCCCGAAATCCGGCGCTTTTGCTGTGATTTGTCGGAGTGCCGTTTTACGAACTGCTGGAGTGCCACTCTTGATTCTGAGTAAGAGGCGCATGACTTTACGCTCCTTCATCTCATCGACCGAGAGCATCGTCTCATCCTCATCTCCGAGGATTTTGGCAAAGTGCTCTGTATCTGCTGGCTTAAGACCTTCCAATCCCAAAAGTTCACTAGGACTGTCGAATTGAAGTCCTGCAGCTGCAGCAATGGCAGCGGCGTCTGATCCCAGCAGAATCTGAAAGCCTTCGCTCTCTGGTTGATGAAATTTGCGACCAAGATATCCTACAGGAGGATTGACAATCGAGTAACCAGATGAGGGCAGCGCCAAGTCGAGCTCGTGGTTGGTAAAAGAGTGGCTGTGTAGTGGCATCAAGATGGGGGTGACGGCGGGAGTAGCATCCCAGCGAGAGCGACGTTTCTTCGTCTCGACTGTCTCATTGTTGTCGAGACTGTCCCATCGACGCTTCCGAATCGTGGGTTCTAGCAGTTCAGAAGCTGTCGGGGTCCTGTCAACAAGACTTCGGGGGTTTCCTTTCTCTTCCACGCGTCGTCGGGCTTCCTCCTTCTCCATCGAGGCCAGCCTCATTGCAACTTTGTATTCCACATCCTGCCCGTCACCAGATATACGGTCTAACCTAGCATCCAGGCCTTTATTCAGCTGTCTTTTCGAAGCTGTTTCTGCGAATGGGTCGACATTGTCGGCTTCTGCGAGTTGTTCAAACTCGTCCAAGACATCCTTCGGAGCTGTAAAAGAGTCCATTAATCTCGGTGGGTTGGGGGAATGCATTATTTTACTTAGAAGATAGCGATTGAACGGTGAATGTGGGAGTTACTGGGAAGAGATGCAAGATGAGTCAATAACACTCGTTGCAACTAAAAAGGGTCACACATGTCACGTCTAAACCCGAAACAGATTTAATTTTGCGTCCCAAGCACAAGTGGCTAATAGGCCTTCTTCGTACAAGGACCAGGCGCAACCTACAACAAATTCTGTATGCGCGTCATGAATATGGAAAAGTGGCGTTGGAGCACTGGTATTCCATCTATATCGCAGTCAGTTTTGGTGCTAGTGGAAACGAGGAAACTTACACTCGACATGTCATATCATAGCTTGCAGTGCTGATTACATCCGGTCGATGAGGACTCCATTGAACTTTGCGCACGGCATACTCGTGGCCTGGCAGCTGTATTTCACAAGTACCTCCAACTTGATTTGATTCTCCAAGTTTAATCATCCGACAATCCCAGATTCTGACCATCTTGTCGACTCCACCAGTGGCAAGAACAAATGGTCGATACTTGTTCCAGTCGAGAGTGAGTATTTCACCTCCAGAGGCCGGAACTGTGAGAGCAGCAGCGGAAACAGGATTAGTGAAAGAGTTGGTTGGAGCATAAGACGGCGTTCGAATGTCGAATATCTTCATTGTTCCATCTGTTGAGCATGTCGCGATGATATCAGGCTGATGAGGAGAGAATAAGGCTTGATAGACGCAGGCTTGGTGAGCTTGCAAGGTCAAAAGTGACCGAGGACGCTCCGGGGTCCACTGTTGGGCACTCAGTATGATGGTAGATAAAGCCCGGGCTTCACATACCAGTTTAACATTTCCGTCCCATGAAGCCGACACGAAAGTATCCTTCTTGATGTTCGACCAATCAACAGAGTAAACCTCGCGAGTGTGCTCTTGCCATGCTCGAATAGCAAAGTCCTATTTATGGTCAGCACAACTTTGATTCTTCATCGTTGAACTACCTTGAGCATAATGTCCCAAAGTCTAATGGAGCCATCGCCTGACGCTGTAACAAGCTGGTTTTCGTGAACCTCGGACCAGGCCACGTCGTATACACAGTCTTGTGTCTCAAAACTACAATTCAAGATTAGCAGGGATTGATATAAATGCTCGAAACTTCACAATTTATCGAGATTGAGCCCAGGTGGACCAGGTATTCGCGAAACAATATGCAGTCGGCCGTTTCCTACAAGTCCAAAATTGGCAGAGGAGGCCAAAGCAATTCTGGATTCATGGAAAGGAGACCATGCAAGAGAGAAGTGTGAGAAGCCGGGGGTCTGCAATATGCTTGGCGGGATGTTCATGGTCGAGTTCAAGCATCTCAAAACATGTGATTCTAGTGTCTTTCTCCGTCAGCCTAACCGACGATGGTGCGCATCTCGGTACCTACGATTCCAATGCGAATCGGACCAGAGCCCTCGACTCTCGCGTCCATGTCTCTGGCTGAAATAATTCATCGCGTGGCCGAGTTCATCTCTCCTGGTAATGTCACCGTCTTGTCAGGCGCTGGCATCAGCGTAGATTCCGGAATTAGAGCTTATCGCGGCCACGATGGACGATACTTGAACCCAAACTACAAGCAAGCTGCAAGCTTTTTTCCCTTTCGTTTCTGACTGAAAAACAGGCCTATATTCTATCACGAGCTCGCGGCAGACACAGAGGCGGGTTTTGCCTTCAGGCTAGTCTTCAGCCGTCTGATACTTTCCTTCGCAAGCTCACGTATTCTTCAGGCAGAGATACTGGCTTCGGTCTTTTCTAGGATATCCCTCGATTCGTGAAGCTCTACCAAATACGAGCCACTATGCCCTCGCCGCGCTTCAGTACACGTCTTTCATCCCTCGAATCATAACACAGGTCCGATATTCGTCATTCCGGTGTCCAGACTGAGCCCAGCTCACTATCCATAAGAATGTCGACGGCCTTCATCACAAAGCTTTGCAAATTTCTCCAAACATTCCCAACTCATTACACAAGTCGATTCTAGAACTGCATGGCACCTTGCACGTCAGTCCTTCTTGCCCTTTCGATCCTTGATTTTTGAATATTTTCAAGTATGTGAGGTGTAAACAAGGTCATGTTGTTCCAAGAGTGTTGTTCCAGGACTGGTTGGCCGCCGCCAATCCGAAATGGAAAGACTTTCTCGATGACAGCCAGAGAACAGGCATCAAGCCGCGTACGAATCCCGACGGAGACGCAAGTGTTGAATTCTAACCTTGCTATTTGGCTAACCTTTTATAGGTTGCCCTCGAAGGGGTCTCTTACGATGATTTCGTTGTTCCAGACTGCCCAGAATGTTTCACTGTTGATCATAAAAACTGCAATGTGAGTCAATCCGCCTCTGTCGCGTCTCAATTGACGTCCCAAAGCATAAACCTGAAGTGATTTTCTTTGGCGAATCTATTTCGGCGTCAGTCAAAGACCAATCGTACGTTCCAGTCGTGTTTCTATTCTCTGCTGAACCTGCCATAGATTCCTCGATGTTCAGACTTGCGACCGACTCCTCATTGTAGGGACCACATTGGCGACATATTCGGCATTTCGATTAGTGAAGCACGCTCTCGAGTTGAAGAAACCAGTTTTAATGATCAATATCGGTCCCTCTCGAGCAGATGCGCTCCCTGAGGTAGAGAAAATAGAAGTCACCACCGGCGAAATTTTGCGACCAGTGGTCAGAGCTGTTCTGTGCGTCTGGCTTTCTGTTTTTCCTGCTCGTCGCTCAAAAGTACAGTGGATCTTGCGCGAACGACCCAATCGTCGATTTGATGCTACGCAGCGGAATTGATCACCCTCCATAGCGCATGAGAGATAGATGACCCATATAGTCGGCTATATCCGAATAATAATTATAATATCACATCAATATTGTGGCACGATCACATGAGGAATCTCTCGAGGTCGAGTTCAACCCACCCCAGTTTCCAAATAGGGTATATGCAAAACCCAAAGCAAATGGAGGAAGATACTGATCTGTGCTCATGATTTCAAACTATCTTTGAAGCCATGAACAAATGCTTTAAAAGGCATCAAGAACCACCCCAAGGGCCCGGGGCTTTCTTGTTGGGGGGGTTGATAATTCTCAGTGCGAGGCCGATTCGTCGCTCGAGCATCTGGATCCTCTGGCGCTTCTTCGTCGTCTTCCAGCTTGCGCTTTAAGTTCTTCTTCGGTGACGAAGCGACTGCCGTAGTGTCAGACCCCGAAGCTGGGGCATTACTCGGTCTGGGGATATGAGATTGAGGACAAAAAGATAGGCGACCAACTTACTGTGGACACTGGGCCTTGTGTAGTTCCCAGTTCGTAAGGTCAAACTGGCCAGTGCCATCTAGGGCAACATCCAAATCGCAAAAAGCGCACTTGACATTGGTTTCGGTGAAAACCTTGGCCTGTTTGTCGTTGAGAATGCGAATCTGTCGTTCAGCAAAAGTAACACGACTACTGGGTCTGAAATGAAAATTCAGTGAACATCCTGGACAACTTGTGCAGGTACATACACAGCATCAGAGCACGATTGCTGATGTCTGTTCCAGTTGGTGAGTGCAAATCTGGTCTTGGAGGATAGTCGAATCCATTTCTGACATCGTTTACAAAATACTTGCTCAGCCTCGACTTTGAGCGCTCGTGGGTCGGCCTCAAGAATCGCCTTTCTTTCTTCCTCTGTTCTTCGAACAGTGGCTTCAGATTGTGCGACAGAGGGAGCTATTGATCCGACGTCGGATTCATTGTCTTGGTTGTCCTCCTCGCTGCAATAGCATAAGTATTTGTAAAGAATACGGGGAAACATCGCACAAATTGTAGACCTTTTGGTCACATCTCAGACGATGCGATTCCCAAGGCTTGACTGCATAAGTCGTCTTGGTCCCGAGACTGACATGCTTGCGACACCGTAAACACCTAACGCGGTGGGGCTCCAACTGAGGATCGCATTCGGGCTGATTCTTGAAATATTCGATACGTTCAGGTTCCGTTCGTCGAACTCTATTTGTGCTCATGAATGATTCGGCAACCGAGGCTGTGTCATCGAATTCGGTTTCCGGAGATGGTGGTCTACAAAAGGAGTTGAGTGAAGAGGTCCCGGACAGAACATTGACCCTACCTGGTCAGTCTTTTCTTACCAGGAGTTGAAGGAGAGGCTTTGGCGTTGGATTGCTTCAGTTGACTGAGAGAGCCAACAGAGGCTGATGAACGAATGTGTGAGGCGGGTTTCCTGCCGCTTGCAGACTGTGAAGATCCTCTAGCATGCTTGGATGGTGGATTCGGTGGTCTAGATGCGGTTAGCAAGAAAGAGTGGATAGTTCGTTTGACACGCACTTGAAGTCCATCTTTCGGACAATATCAGTGCTGTCGGGCGGCTAAAGCCAGTTAGAAATTAAGGGCAGAGTAGTTGAAGGACAAGCTTACCCTCATTGAGCCCTTCTTCTTCAGAGGTGGCTTTGGAGGTGAAGGTTCAGTAACTATTTCATCCTCCTTGTCCGAGCCCGAGTTGGCGTCACTGAGACAAGGTCAATAATGAGGGGAAATTTTGTGCTGTCTATTCCACTCACTCGGTGTCTGCAGCGGCCTCTTTCTTTGGAAAGTTAACCACGTAGATATTTAGATATGAAATTATACCTTTCTTCTCTTCAGATAGGTGGTTGTGACTGGGGACGCCATGGTCGAGCAAGAGCAAGAGCAAGAGACAACGCTGTTTAGCCGAGCGCACGTGAACAAAAAAGAGTACAAGTTTCATTGTTCAAATCGAATTGGTGCTTGGAAATTACAAGAGGTACTTTACTGAGCAGATACAATTGCTGGAACTATGGTTCGAGGCTGGGATCAATTACAGGATGATAGCCAGGATGTGGCTCAATTCTCATGGACGATGAAGGGATGCCAGACGCCGACTGCACAGGCTGGGCTTCAAGCTGAGCTACTAGAGGCGGAAGAGTCTGCTGATAGAATATTGAGCCATAGGGAATGGAACCATATGGAACTTGAAAAGGTGTTGGAAGCTGAGGCACTTGGCTGGTGGTGGCTACGGCTGCATACATCAATGACGCCCGTAAATCAAATAAAAGTCATACCATTGTCATTATTGTCATCGTCCTTGGCGGGACCTCCATCGCGATGGGTACAGACAGCTCCAGTGCGGTTGCAAGATTTACATGGACCCTGAACGCATTCGAGCTTCCTACGAGTGCAGTGTTGGCAGGGACTGGTTTCCCGATGAGTCTACGGCCGCAATGAAAGAGAAAATTTCTCACAATCCGATGCATCGTATCTTGTTTTGTCTACAGTTGGTGCATGCCTGTAATAAATCAGCAAGATATTGATCAATGGAAGATGAAATTACCATCTTGGCTCGCGTTTCTTCTCCCCTATTCTTTCTTTCAATATTAACACAATCTCTCCCATCTTCTGAACAAGGTCCACAAGGTCTGTTATCGTCACACCGCTTCTTGTGTTGTCGACAACCTTCGCAGCGAAGCTTGACGAGCTTGGGGGTTTGAACCGCGGCCTTGCATTCCTCAGAGCGAGAGACGCAGCGAGAGCATGGTTGAGTATTATCGCACTGAACGAATTGGCTGAGCATAAAAAATAAAAGGCTGGAAAGGCTAACCTTTTTGTTGTCTCTACGGCAATTGGTGCAAGCAAGCTTTAGATTTGATTCAAGACAATTGTCGTAAGCAAGGTTCAAAGGCTGACCTTTACGCGATCCACAGCAGCAGAACGAGGAGGTCGCGAAGAATCGGTGACACAGGGCACATTCTCGAGCTGGCATCGTTGACAAGGCTTAACTCCGTCGCAACCGGGAGCTTTCGCTATTCTACATGCCTCGCATGCATCGGTGCAGGCTGAAAGATCGTAGCCTTTTCTGATACAGCCCTGGCAAGGTCTGTGGGTCGTTTGATTAAGTAAATAACGAGGATAACTGGAGCCCACCTTGCGCCGTCGCACTTGATTAAAGTCGTTGAGCGAGCAGCAAAGTTTGCTTCAATTGAAATCTTACCTTGGTTTTGTCCCGCCTGCGTTAGGAGTACTATGTTGAGCGAGCAGCAAACATTCTTGCGGTTGGAATCTTACCTGCAACCAGGGCAAGCCTTGTTTCCGGATGAGCTATTTCGATCTTGTTAACGAAGATAACCTCACCTTGGAGGTTCGGGTGCTTGCAGGCGTCTGAGCGTCGGACATCGGCTTCGGTTCGGAGTCGTTCGAGATCCAAACAAGCACAGCACGTGATGCGCGTGGCTACTTATCATGCCCGCTACTTAAGTACGGGTTTGCAAATCAATGCCTCATAACTCGAATTACCTAACACCCGCAAACAACAACGTGACCTTAGTGGCTGTCCCTCAGGGCGTGCCATGTTTGTCTCTGGCTTCAAGGGCGACCCCGAGGGCCGAGACGGAGCCTAGTCGTCCCCTTTCAAAAGAATGCACTTGAGTTTGTGATTCTAGTTAGCTAGCGGTCGTTCGTTACCTGTTACCTGTAATGTAGTTCAATGTCAGACTGTTGAATGTGATGATAGCAGGGAGTGAGAATTTTATGCATTGATGACGGTCCATAGTGCTGGGGATTGAACTAATTCGGGCTGTCTCAAATGTATGGATGCTGAAGGCATCCGGTATCGTTGGTATTGATTGGTATGGAACGTATCAATCGGTAGACGGGCCGGTGCGCCGCAGGCGAAAATATTTCTGTATGGAACGTATGAAACATGTATTAAACATGTATTGAACTCGCTGGGACTTGAATGTTCAATACATCATCGTATTTTTTCCAGGTTTCCGCCTCAGGATTTCCCTGCTGCCCTGCATAAGGTCCGAAGACCGTTTCCATAACATTCTTCAGCTGAGGGGCACCAAATTTTTCATCAGTAATGAATTTAGCAGAGGCGCTTCATGCTCCGGCAGGGAGACGCCCATGCCGGACAGCGAGAGAAAAAAAAAGATGACAAATGTGACAGTGTGACCATGTGTATTGGGCAGATCTGTGACCTCCACCTCTTGGGTCTTCGCGGCTTACTCGTACTATGCCAGATTGCTGTGAAACTGACTATGATGTACTATGGACCTCCTGAATACATTTTTGAGGGATATTGGGTTCAATACAGGTTCAATACCTGACTTTCAGCCTGTCCATGTATTGAACGTATTAATACATGTTTGATACACGGTTGTATGATACACCCGAGTTCAATCCCCGGCACTAATGACGGAGCTCGGCGAAGCTTCAGTAGCGGGCCCTGCCGCTCGCCGGCCCTACAGCTTATTGATCATCGTGGCGTCATCGAGCCAATCGCAAAACATCATAATTTCAACACTACCAAAAAATAACAGAAATTGTAGGCCAAGGCCACGAGTGAATTCGAGTGAATTATATATCAGACAAAGATGGACAAGTACTGTGAAATTTCCTGAGCCACAGTCATAGGATTTTATATAGAGACTGACCACCTGTTGAATGGCCGCGCCAGAGTAGAATGCCGAGTAAGAAGCGGGGTTTGGAGTCGCGAGGACTTGGAAAAGTTCAACATTGCACCATAGAAGAAAGACAAGACATACGTCTACCGAAAGTGCTATCTTGAACGACGGGAAGAGCAGAGTGCACAGCTACTTTCCATCAATGCTGTGCGATAGTTAACTTGGGAAACAAAACTCACTGCTATTGGGATCCTCTATACAATAGAATGAATTAGATATGTCAAGGCTTGAAGGTTTGGAATACTTACTCCATTGAGGAAGGAGAACCGCACGTCCAACAGCAGTTCCTTGGGCAAAAGTCATCGGTTCACCTAATTTTAATGGTCAACAATTGGGGTCTGCTGAAGAAGACTGGAATTTACCGCAGAAAATATTCAAGCGGCCATAAGAGCCTTGTAAAGTGGTCCTTGTCGGTCCCGGCGTAGGGTAAACTCCGTCTGAATCACGGTCAAGAATGAAAATACGATGGAGAAGTAACAAACGAGGGAATCCGTCTGAGGCGGCAATAGCAGCCCAGGGAGCAGGGCCCGTAAAGGCAGCATCAGCACAGTTCGTCACTCCGGCGATCAACGACACATATCCCGCAGCGGGATCGACAGGGCTGAGGATCCTGTCAAGTAAATCAGTTAACGAGAAATTTGTGTACCTCATGGAGCTCACTGGATGAAGACAGGTCCGCCATCATTGCAAGCATTGGTGAAGGTGACGACGGACAGGTAATTGGAAGGACTGCCGCTCTTGTCGAGAGCTTCAACGGTTAACGATCAAGCTAGTTCCGCGATTTCGACACTTACTGAAAATTCCAGCGCCACCGAGAGTTCTGGACTAGAAGGGTTCAGGTTGGTCTTACAAACAGCCGATTGATGCTCACAACAGCTCCGACAAAGTTTCCAGTAGAGGCATCGAAAGCCCCGATATATCCAGCAGCCCTGTTCAACTATACGTGAGAAGTGGCAAGACGAACTGCGGTATCGACAAACTGTTGACACTGGGCATGGACGCTGACAAGCGAAGCAGAAGCAATAAGAGCAAGAGAAGTAAGGGTCTTGAGTGAGAACATTGTTGCTGGAGACAAGAGGGTTTCAACACTCGTCTTTTATGCTCCAGCAAGACGACTAGCAAGATTATCTCCATACTTGAGCAGGCTCCTTGTAATATCCGAGCAGATTCAGGTCCAAGCAACTGAATGTCCAGGGACAAAATCAGCCTTAAAGCCAAGAGCCAAGAAGGCATGGAGACATATGTAAGAGATGCTTTGACGCGTCTCAGGCGTTTTAACAGTTCCGAAAATGACTTCGAGGAACTTTATGCGTAACCTACCTATATGCCTGAGTGGTTAGTCCGGAGTCCAAGCCTGGTCTATAGAATGATAGAAATCTTGGTGGTTTGTGCTCCATCCAGCGGGCAACGGAGGAATCAGGTAAGCTGCCGTGGATGAGGGGCCAAGTCATAGAATTCCATAGGCAAAACATTGGACGAAAAAGCATGATTACAATTTCGTGTTCGTGGCGTCCTGCCCTTGCGTTTCTTCACCAAAGACAAGAGCAAACGAGTTGCCAATCTCGGACAGCATATCCTGCGTGATGACACCTCTACCTTGCTTGGCAAAAGCCAACCGACTAGCAGTTCGAGTGACCATGCTGCCACCTATCGCAGCAAGCATTGGCATCCTGTCTGCAGGGATAGTTTTGTCACTGTAGAATAATCTCAGTAAAAGTCGCGAAATCAGCGTCGTAAATCACCCAAAAGCACCATCTTCGTAGCATTTCCCCCAGGCAAGCATGGTACCAACGGCGCCGCTCAAGATATCACCCTGGCCGCCACATCGTTTCAGACCTCCTTCAGTGTCCACTTGTGTCGTCTCCTTCTGATCAGCAATGATGTCAATAGCGCCCTTTTGCAAGACCGTAACTCCTCCAAGTTCTCGTGATACGATGGCCGCTCGTTCGTTGGATGGTATGGATGGATCGACCCCGACTTGCTCGCTTAGTCGCTTGAATTCGACAACATTCGGGGTGACAACAGCGCGTCGATAACCTTTGACCACAGAAATATCTTGGCCAACCATCCAGAGGGCGTCGGCATCCAGGACAACGAACATATCCTTGGAACGAGCAATTGACAAGGCCAACTTGGCGTAGGAGATCATGTATGATTCTCGACCGAGGCCTGGACCGATGACGAGCACATGAAGTCGAGACAGCAGAGAATCTAGTTCTGGCCGAATATCCTCTGAGGACCTGTCTTCACGTAGAATCGGATGGACTATTAAATCTGGTGAATAGGTTTTTATAGCTCCCGAAGCTGTTGGAGAGCAAATAACATGAGATAGATCTGCTCCCTAACCAGACTCTTGAGATACAATCAATATCGCGCAGCCCAACAAAGCACGTACGAATCTCAGGGCAGTGAATGCAGCGAAAAAAGGAGCACCGGTGTAACTGATATTCAGTGAGCCAACCGAGACTTATCGTCAGTTCGCAGCTCACTCCAAAGCTCCACCAAGCACAGCAACACGACCTGCCAAGCGTTAGATGAATCAATGCGGGACCTTACAAAGCTGCTACGGACCTGACTGTCCTTTGTGAAGAGTGCCATTCAACGGCGGGATTATTTTCTTCAGGTCGAGGATATGTCGCTTCATGAAGCCAAAAGCGGATATGTTTACGTAAACAATGATCGCTTTGTGCTCTTTGTTCTCGGGCGCTATTGTGTTGGAGCAAGAATTCGTAGCCACCTCAAGCTTAATTCCTGTCCTGCAGAAGAGGAGGACTTGTCGATATCCATCGGTTTATCTTGTCAAATCATTTATTCTGTTGCACCACAACCACGAGGAACTGCAGTGAAACTGCACATGGAAACAGCGTTGAAGTTTTTCCGATTTGATAACAATGATCTCATCTCATTGTTCTCGGCCAGCCTGTTATAAAGGCCTTGGACCGTGTTATTTTTCCCATTTTCTCCCATCCCATCTCTCCTTGACCATGCTCTTCTCCACTTTCCTTAGGCTGGCCTCGATCATTTTGACGGCACAAGCCATTTCGTTCGCAGGGCAGCGCCGCCACCACGAGATAGCACGTTCAGCTCAGCTTGAGGCTCGAGCGACCAAGTACAAATTAGAAGACATGTACCAGGGTGAGAGCTTCATAAAGTAAGTTGTTTTGTCTCTGTCTTGGTTTAGCTGATCATCTGCTTCAGCGACTGGGATTTTTTCTCCAACGCGGATCCTACACACGGTCTCGTTGACTATGTCACCCGGGATGAAGCCAAGGCCAGCAAGCTAGCCTATGTGCAGGAGGATGGGACAACTGTATTGGCCGTCGACAATAGCACCTGGCTTGATATTAACAAACCAAGAAAATCGTGCGTCGCTCTACTCTTTCATTTGTTCTCGTGTTGATCGCACTCTTGGCAGTGTTCGTATAAGCTCCAAGAAAACGTACAATGGGGGATTGTTCATTGCAGACTTCTTTGCCATGGTATGTCTTTGATTCACTTCAACCGTGGTTCGGAGCTCAAGTTTTGGCCTCTCAGCCCCATGGATGTTCAACTTGGCCCGCTTACTGGCAAGTGTTGTCTCTTCGATAATCATCAGGACCTCATATTCTCTCAGGTCTGTTGGTCCCAACTGGCCGAAGGGTGGCGAGATAGATATCCTCGAAGGTAGTGGTCTCTTGATTCTTTTCCAGCTCGTCTAATGTCTTGTAGGTGTAAATGACCAGACAAGCAATCAGCTCACGCTGCACACCAGTACTGGCTGTCAAGCGACCAAGTCCGTTGGTCGTCTCACCAGCAAGTTACTCAACACCCAGTGTGCCACCATCGACGGGGATAACCTTGGATGCAGATTCTTGTCCAATGACACTCAGGTATTTCTTTATTTCTTCCCATTCTTGTTTCCTGCTAAAGCTACCGAAGACCTATGGCCATGGTTTCAACATGATCGCTGGCGGTGTCTATGCCCATTCTTGGACCGACGCGGGGATCAAGGTCTGGCATTTCCCTCGGACAGCGATACCAGCCGATATTACCGCCAAGAATCCCGACCCGTCCACCTGGGGAGCTCCCATCGCCTTCTGGAGCTCAGCCAGCTGCGATATTTCTGAACATTTCAAAGACCATTCATTAATCATTGACACGACACTTTGCGGCGACTTTGCTGGAGCAGTCTACGGATCGAGCGGTTGCCCCGGAACTTGCGCCGAAGCTGTCCAGAACCCGAAAAACTTTGCTGGTGAGTTTTAGTTTTACTTGCTTTCGATGGCCGTTAAACTGTTTCTCAGTCGCCCGGTGGATGCTCAATTATATTGCTGTTTATCAACAAAGTTGAGGCTAGCCTGGAAGCTGCTTCTCCTGCTGTATCACGATACTTATGACTAGCTCCCATATACGACTCTACCTTAGACTTTCCGATACTGTGTACTTTTACTCGCTGGACGCATATAGACGATGAATAAATACTCACTATTGTGAAAATAATACGAATTGGTGCTGTCGGCTTTTCGGCCTCGTGCCGGTGAAACAATTCCAATCATTTTTTCTTCTGCTCATCGTGTTCGGTTTTGGTTTTGCTCTGTACGACGGTTAGGGCCCTAATTGTATGTAAAATGAGCTCGCTGCTGGCAACTCTAACGTTGATTATCAGGTCTTCTTCTCCCATCGATACGACTTGTTCTGAGCAGTCATGTCCCTGTTATCCAGTAACAACAGACGAAGGAGGCACAGTCAAGCTGGCCTTACAGACGCTAATGTCAGCCATATTCGAGACCGAATCACTGGGAAAATGCGAGTCATCAAAGGTGAAAACGAGGACCCACCTCCAAGACCACAGTCGACACCCGGAGAGCGTCCAGCCCAGCGAAGAAGACACGAAGCCAATCCCAGTGGTGAAGTCGATTTTGTGGGAGACGGGGACGTAGACGTAGACATTGACGAGGAAGATGCTGCAGAGTTTGATGATTTGCATGGTCCAGATGCGGAGGACCAGCCAAAGGTCAAAGAGGAATCAAAACGACCAACTCGTCCACTTCCGCGGAAATCCGAACAGGTCCTTACGATCATCTCTCCAAATCCAATTCCTATTCCTCCGAACCCAGCCATGCTACCTGTACAGGCTCATGTCCCGGCGCGTGGTGCTGGAAGACGGCTCTATGTCATTCTTTCTCAAGCCTGCCTCGAATCTTATCGACTGTCCAGCTCTGCTGCTAAGACAGGTGGACCTAAAGGACGTGGCAAAGAGGTGTGATTATCCTATTGATCTGATCTACGATATTTATTCATCGGGAATATCAGGGCGAAGTCAAGTACACGCTGTTGAATTGCGACGATCACCAGGGTATCTTGGCCAAAACGGGGCGAGATATCGCAGACGCGCGACCAGATATCACTCATCAGTGTTTGCTGACTCTGTTGGATTCACCCTTGAACAAGGCTGGTTTGCTACAGGTTTTCATCCATACGACCAAAGGGGTCCTTATCGAGGTCAATCCAACTGTTCGCATACCTCGTACATTCAAAAGATTCAGTGGGCTCATGGGTATGTTCTACCCTTTCTACAGTCGCCATAGCTCATTCTCTCGATAGTCCAACTTTTGCATAAACTCTCTATCCGCGGCGTGAATGGACCAGAGAAGCTGCTCAAAGTCATAAAAGTAAACTTTCTCTTCTTCCGTTAGATGATTGCTCAATTGCGGTACAGAATCCTATCACTGACCACCTTCCGCCGAATACCATAAAATTGAGCATGTGGTTACTTCCTGGAACCTGATATGATTTTTACATTTCTTCTCAGCGCTTTCTGGTGATGCTCCGACTCAGCGCCTTTCGCGGTATTTGCCTACCCTGCCAGTCACTCACAACATAGCAGTATTCGTCGGCGCGATGGCTCGAGGCAAAGACGACTTTGCTGATGCCTATGTCGACGAGAAAATCAGTATCAGCGAATATTCTCTGAGCGCCAGTGTCGCTTGTGGCAAAGTGGGTCCTTCTCCTTCTGCACGTCTCTTTTATTCATGAATCGCAGTTCTGCTGTGCTACGGAGGAGATGTGGAACATCATTTGATGCTCAGTCCTTCCCTTGAATGTTTAACAACATTCATAAAACCTTGGTTCAACTCCAAGTTCAAAATATCGTTCTTTTCGTTAACGACATCTGCTATACTCGCTTTCCGACGTTCGCTACTGTATCCCTACCATCAACTGCCACGAGCTTTCATCATTGGTCCAATTAATTCAACATTAACAAAGACCGTGACCACACCTTGTACAATGTTCAATATGTATTATCGGAAGAGTTCTGCATGACCAGTTTCAGCCCTACCACAACTAGAAGACTCAATATATCGTCCCTTGTCGAGTTTTGCTACCGTTGTTTTAAATCAGAAATCTGCTGAGAAATTTCGGACCTGTACATACTATTCCTATCGCCTCTTTCATCATTACCACCTTGGTTCGACGCTGTAAGTTATCGAAACTCATCTCGTATGGTATGTGACTCACGGTCCAGTCTGTAGATGACGATTCATAACTATGACCGCAGTGCTTTCTCGTCTGAAGAAAGCGCTGTCTTGAAAGTCGCCGAGAACTTTCTGAATGGCATCGGAGAGCGTAACAAAGCCATGATGCTGGAACAGATCCTGCCAGACGGCGGCGCTGTTCTCATGCGGAATGGCGCCCCGCTATTCATGAAATTGACGGGGGTCGTTGACCGAATCCCGTTTGATTCACCAGACGAAATGGAAGAAAGAATCTCAGGACAGCCGCTTTTGCGCGTCGATCACGATATCGCAATGGCCTGGACACCTTACGAGTTTCTGATTAATGACAAACTGGACCATGTTGGGACAAATATATGGAGTTTTGCCAAGCTTGGAGGGAAGTGGTTCGTGAGTGGTGTTGCTGATACTGCGCGAAAATGAAATACATACCATATCGGCTTGATATCGGCGAACAGAACTTTGAGAGGCGCCTTGCAATGGAAAAACAGGTAAGAAAGTTAAACTCGACGCGTACTGGACCACCGACGTATTTGATCATCGGTCAGTTCATCTTCTGGAGCAGAGAATCGAATTCAAGGACCACCTTGACCACAAGGTGAAGTCAGGGCGCCTCCGTTCCGACCCGTTACTGCTCTGCGAACCAATCAGAGCCCCGTCCACTTTCTCCTTATTTCCTCATAACTCCTTTGCAATGTCTCAGTACTTTGCTCTTTCGCCTTCTTTTCAATAAATAGTTTGGCCATTATCTTGCGATCCCGCTCTCTGTTGGTAACACCGTCAAACCAAAGCCCATAGCATTCGCATGGACGATAACCAGGAATCACATCCATTGATAGAGAGAAGGAAAGATTCAGGCTATGACTTGGGTCCTTCAGAAATACGGCGAGTCCTATATGCTCCACTTATACCGCGACCCGGCCATTAAAACATCATGGCATACTAGGCCCTCCAAGGCTGCGCCCTCGCGCCAGCGATACTTCAGTTTCAGATATCTTGGCTTGGCTGTTGCTGCTATCCTCTACCTTCTAGCGACCACGAGCATGTTCATTTTCAGCGCGAATACCGCCATGACCCCGACATACAACTCTACTCTACTCAATTCATTCTGGCCAGCCGCTGAACCAAATCGAACGGACAGTTGGCGCACCGAAAACTCGAAAACCTTACAATCGCTGTTATCCTGTATGTCGCAAAATAACTGCGGTCAGAATCAGACGAGCATCGTGATTTTATCGTCTTTCCATTTTGCCTTGGTTCTCGAACGGTCCGTTTTGATTCCAACTCTGTTGCTCTTGTTTGATTCAGTTCGGACAGGACACACCTAAGTGGCGAACAGATTTGGCAAGTACTTTCAGCAGTGATTTGAGAGCGAAGGGCTGATTGTTTCGTCTGTAAACAGGGCTAGAAGTGTGGTAAGTAGTACTATATATCCTCGACATCGACTTACGCGTCAAGTATTAGATGATTGCTCTGGGTGAAATGGGCTATACTGCGCTATTTGCACCAGAGGCGAAAGACCTTTCTCGGATGTATCCTCTCTTCCCCGACCTCGTCAAGACAATTCTGACTGAGGACACTGAAGTCGACCTGTGCTGGAAGGATCCGGATTGTATCAAGAGTCCCGACAATTCACTTGGAGTCCCTGCCTGGAAAATATTGACATTTTCCTTCTGGCAAGGCTCTGACCATCCTCTAGGAGGCGCTTGGACTGTAGGACCCGAAAACTGGGCTCAACTTGCGCCATGGACCAGTGCAGAAAATGTTTATATGGGATACAGCGTCGAGCGAAGCTGTCTAAAGATCCCTGTCGTCGCATTCAATCAACGCCCTCGTCGAGTCTACATCCTGGCAAAACTCCTCTCTTTCTTCTACGACGCCGATTTTGCTTGGAAAAATATGGCATTCAACACTAGCGAATCTGCCTCTTTCGTCGGTGGCATCATCGAAAACACGGAGACGCATCCTATTCCAGCTGGTATCACCAATTTCGGGATTTTGCAGCAACATAGATTCTACAGCGAGCTTGGGAATAGTCGCGCAATGCTTGGAATTGGAAATCCCGCTCTCAGTCCCAGCCCTTATGACGCTTTATGTCTTGGAGTTCCATTCATCAATCCGATTCTGGACTGGAACAGGGCCGATCCCGAAAATCGACACCAATGGGGCACTCAGCATGATGGATTGCGCTATGAAAAACCACCATATGTCTATCACGTCAAAGCTGGCGATATCATTGGACTCTGGTCGGTCATCAATCAGGCCATGAACAACCCGATAGACAGGTAGGTGATTAGGCTCGAGCGATGAGTCTTACTGAATATTGACAAGATACATCCTTCCAACTATGACAATGGACGCCCTCAAGGCGAGAGTCGGGGAGATTATCGAACGAGATTGGAGAGGCAAAGCTGAGGCATTACTTGATACTCGAAAGAAGACTGGAGAAGGACAGGTGCGCAATTCCATTGCTTCATCATTCACGCCACCTTAATTCAACTGTCCAGGAGTTTGAACTTTGAAGTGTACTTGATTGCTGAAAATTAGAAAGATTGTCATGTATTAGATAGTGTCTCGATGATCTGTGGCGCAAGCTGATGCAGTCGCACTCAAGAGATTGTATACGTATTCATAGTAGGTGTACAATAGAGCATTCAAGTATGAATGCATTTAGCACTGGGTGACTCTGCATGATGATCAGTCAGTTGCAGATCGGAGACCAGATGAAATCAAGTTACGTTCCCGGGGAACAGAGGCAGTACTTCTCAGATCCAACAGCATTTCCCTGAAGGATAGCAGAAAACCCGAGTCCATTGTTACAGACCTGCATGATGGTGGAGGCCTTTGCCGCCAAATTGCCGCGGGTGGTGCTAGCTGTCTCTGTGGTCGGAATAACCAAGACGATAGAACATCCGCCTACGGTCAGGATGGCTCTTCGGCTGGCATCGGCCTGGACGACGGTGGGGCTATTCGCGAACAGACTGATCATTGAAGTGCAGTCGGCGTTGACTACAGAATTCCCAGCGACGTCGCAGTGCACGTCCTGTGCCGCAGAGGTGGAAGCAGAGACGGAGCTGACGGCAATAGCCATGAGAGCAAGAGAGGTATTGCTTGTAAATTGCACTGAAAGATATCATTGGACGATGAAACAATGCAATGACCTGGAGTCTCACTTTTATAGCTGTAAACAGAGGAATTCTGAGATGGTTCAAGTCCTGGAATGAAGAACTGTTTCTTGACCTGGCCTTTTATAGGGAATCTATATCACGAGAAGTTGAACGAAATTCTGACGATGGGCATTCGAGCTCAAGCCCCACCAGGGACATCAGACATTGTCCCTGGAGTCCAGGATGAACCATCCAATTGGCTGAGACCTCAACGAACATTTCCATCTTTCAAGAGCCGGCGACAGCAAGTACCTTTCGATTTTTCGAGTCAATTTAATGGAGATTGTGCCTCTCATCTTCCATATAAAAAGATCGAATACATTTGACAAGGTACGAGGACTACAAATATCACGTCTGGATGAACATTTACCTGAGCGGTAGACATACATATCCAGGGCCATCATGTAAAGGACTGTAAGAGCGAGATCCAGCAGATAGAGTATTCCTAGGGAAAAAACAATGCGATGATTTTTACAGTTGTTTAGAAGAGCGCATAGAAATTCCAGACTCGGAGTCAAGGACCTATTACTTAAGTAGTAGTATTAGAGCCTGTTCGGTAACCAAACCCCGTCGGATCTCGGAGTTTTGTAAACCCTAGGTTGCCTTATTAGGAAAAATAAAATTTTGTTGAGCGTATGGCAAACTTGTGGCAAACAACCACCAGGGACAGCTTCAGCAGCTCTTCCTGGCAGCTGCTGGTCTACATCATAGAGCTAACTGGTTTTCTTCTCAACAAATCCCAATTCTGACTTGACCCAATCAATTCTGAACTCTTCATCATTGTCTGAAAGTGAGATATGTGGTTGCAGCCAATGAATCAACCCGGAAGCGTGTGCGAGGGCCTTTCTTTATTTCCTATACAATATATGTGAAGATATGGGCTGAAGAATACCAAGATGACATACAGGCTTGACGATAATGATCTCATCCTCATCCTCACGGTTGCACGTAAGATTTAGGTCACGCTAACAGGTCTAGGAACATTTATGACAGGAGTTTCGAGAATAATATCTGATTTATGCTTTCCCTGGCTTCGTGTATGAGGTTTTGTAGCCATGAATGCGAAGGAGAGCTGGAAACTCGACAAAATTTTATTTTTCCTAATAAGGCAACCCACGGTTTACAAAACTCCGAGATCCGACGGGGTTTGGTTACCGAACGGGCTCTAAGTTATTTAATGTCAACCTGGTGACTACCAGTGACCCGTGACCGTGGTTCCGGAACAACTCGGCCCGCCGCTTAGACCAAAATGGCTGTCTTCTACCTGTTCACGCGTTGCCTGTTCTGCCGCCGGTGTACCAGCGGTGTAAATATTCACTTGCGTTATTCTTCTGCCTGAACTTTCTCTTTGGGCCGGCTCCATAAGCTTAGGCACTCCCCAACGCCAGGACCTATCATGGTTGTGCATTTTCTTTCTAATCCCACAGGTATGTCTTGCCATGGCCAGCTGAAGATGATTGACGGATCTAACTAGATGCCCAAATTGAGGAGGGCCTCTCCATTTTGATGACTGCATTCAAAGGCGGTAAGTACCGTCTTTCCAAAGCTCCGACAATGATTAAATCGCCTGCAGACGAGCTGGCCATGGCAATGACTGGAGGCGACCCTTTGCTTGATGCATCCCTGTTCAGAGCCATGATAAAAGCAGCATCTCTGGAGGGATTTGTCCTGGTTGTCACAAGCGAAGGTTCCGAGGCTTTTGAATCCATCGCACTCGGATTTGGTCCTGGGGTCACCTTGTATGGCTCGTAAGCCCTGAACTCTTCCGCTTCTGGTGGGCTTTCTCAAAATATTGTTTAGAGAGGCGCAGTGCTCAGTCGGCTGGAATCAGTTTTGGGAATCTCTGGCTCCGGAAAGAAAGACATGGTGGACAAGAGTACGTGAAGTCGGACTCGGAAAGCTCCGAGTCGTTTGACCGCGCTTCAGTTTCAAAATCAGGCCAGGGAGAATGGAGAGAAAGCCATGGGTGGTGATGTGCCAATATTCTTTATCCTTGAACGAACCATGGTTTATGCATCCCTCAGATCTATGTCAACTCGTGGTACATCGACATTCTGGGAACTTTGCCGGAATATCGAAGCAGAGGCAACGCCAGCGCTCTCGTGAAAGCCATCCAGGCCAAGGTGAATATACCTCATATCAATTCTACCTGTTATTGAACATCATTAGGCTGCTGAGGGCAAGGAACCTGTTACCCTCACGACCCATACTGAGCTCAACGTGAAATTGTACAAGAAAATGGGTTTTACGGTTAGCGGGACAGCTCAATTTGACCTTGACCTCCTTGAAGCGAAAACTCTTCCCGCTTTCTATATGATTTGGCGAACTGGGCAGCTAGACTGATCAGACTGAAGCAATAATCCGAAGCTGATCCAGGAAACGCGGTCATTCTAAAGCTATAGTACATTCCTTGTGTATTTCTTCCTTCTGTATTATTCAAAAATTACTGCAAAGACAGTTCAGCGAAAGTACAAGATTTCAGGAAAACACTGACCGTGATTACAGTGGGCTTTTCGCGACCCAGGAATTCCTTGAGATTGCTGATGACCAGGGCGACCTCGATTAAGCCCTTGAGCCCATCGGCGGCATCTCTTTTCAGCTCGGCATCTCCAGCATCAGCAGGGACATATCTCTCAACGTACATCCTGACCGTAGCACCTTGACTTCCGGTACCACTAAGCCTGAATACCACTCTCGAGCCGTCGCTGAAGGAAATGACATGTCCCTGGTTCGATGAAACAGAGTGGTCAATCGGGTCTTTGTACTCAAAGTTGTAGATCCCAGAGACAGTGAAAGTCGTCGAGGTGGTCTCGGAAGTATAAGATTTGTTAATGAGGGATTGCGAGTTCAGGAAGTTGTCGATATGGGCCACAAGTTTGTTGGCACCTTCCGAAGAAACTTCTTCATAGTCGTAGCGGCTGAAGAAAGAGCGACCGTAGATGGCATAATGTTTGTAAAGAATGTCGTTGATACCAAGCAGCTTGTCTGACGAAGCGTTTGCCGCTGCGATGATGTTTAGCCATGCTATGACTTGATCAGCATATGGAATTGAAGAAACTAAATCTGCTCACCGACCACAGCCCATAAGCCATCCTTCTCTCGGATGTGGTCGGAACCGGTCCCGAAGGATTCTTCGCCACAAATAGACAGCCGGCCAGCGTCCATCAAGTTCCCAAAGAATTTCCAGCCTGAAATGGATAGATGAGCCAAAATAAACCTACAGTTGAACGAGTCTCACCTGTCGGAACTTCAAAGTATTCTAGACCCTTCTTCTGGGCAACCAGGTCGATGGCTTTGCTGGTAGGCATGCTTCTTGCCAGCCCCTTGATACCGTTTTTGAAGTATGGAATGACTTCAGCCCAATCAGCGATGATAGCGACAGAGTCCGAAGGAGTCACGAAAGCGCCTTTGCCGTAGATCATGTTTCTGTCACCGTCTCCATCGCTGGCAGCACCAAACTCGATTCCATCCTTCTCCACGGCGTCGACCAGAGTGTGAGCATATGTGAGATTCGGGTCAGGGTGTCCTCCGCCAAAATCGGGAAGAGGGATGCAATTCTGGACAGAAGACTTGGGAAGACCCAATGTGTCGACAAGAAGTTTGTACGCGTAAGGGCCGGTGACACCGTTCAAGCCGTCAAACAGAACACGAAAGTCTGATTTGTGGGACGCAAGGAATGACTTGATAAGGGGAAAGTCGAAAATGGATTCCAGCAGAACAACATAGTCTGCGACAGAGTCTATGATCTGGACCTTGGTTGGACCATACGAGAAGTCTCCGATCTTGGACAGATCGACCTGAAAGGGAAAATCAATGCAATTTCCGCTATCGATGTAACTGGAAGCCTACTGCTGGTGCTTCGATGACTTTATACGTGCTGATTGTTTTGGTCTTCTCGTAGATTTTGTTGGTGACATTTTCAGGAGCAGGGCCACCATTTGACACGTTGTATTTAATGCCAAAGTCGTTGTCGGGCCCTCCTGGGTTGTGACTGGCAGTAAGAAGAATACCGCCGTATGCCTTGTACTTCCGGATAACATTGGAAGCAGCTGGTGTCGAGAGAATCGAGTCCTTTCCTACGATGAATTTGGCGACACCGTTCGCAGAGCCGATTTTGAGGATGAGCTGGACTGCTTCAGGAGAAAAGTATCTGCCGTCGCCGCCAATGACCAGAGTCGAATCTTTGGCATCGATAGAATCGAATATGGCTTGGATAAAGTTTTCTGTGTAATGCTACTTGCATGTGAGCTGATCGTTATCTGAACATTGTGAGATTCAGCAAACCTCTTGCTGGAATACTTTGACCCTAGTGGAATCTTATCATGAGTAATCCGACTTGGGAGGGGGCCTTCATACCTTTTCCTGAGTCCAGAAGTGCCCGGTTTCTGGCCTTCAAAGGGCTTTGTCGCGATTTCTTTGACCGGGAATGACATGGTTGTGGAGAGAAAGAATGTGACGCGCGTGACGATATTTATCGTGTTCTTGACATTCGTCATTCAATGAGCCAACCTCAGCTTTCGTCGCTCGATTTCACGCACGTTCTCTGTTCGTCTCTTTTAAACCTGTTTGAAATAATCTTATAATTGATTCTTGGGTTCCAGACGATGATTCCTCCCTCTTTTCGCTGGCGTTGGCGCTGATCACCCTCAGTCCAATTCTTTTGATGGTAAGAACTCTGCTGCGCGTATAACACTCAAAATGACGGCGTTAAAGGCGTCTTATGCTGCTCTGACTGTTCAGACGCGAGAATATATCATTATTGTAATGTGGGCCGGACAGTTGTTCGGTGAGGCTCTCAATTGGGTTCTCAAACATACCATCAAGCAGGACCGACCCTCCGGTACGCTTTCTTGCCCAATTCCTGTTATTGGAAGAGTCATGAACATACAGAACTTGCTGGAAACGGCTATGGCTTTCCATCGTCCCATAGTCAATATATGGGCTACTTTTCGGCTTTCCTAGTCTGCCATCTCTACTTCAGACACCGATTCTCAACAACTGGATACCCCGTTGTCGATGCAGCATGGAGGCTCATTGTCTATCTTGGGTTAATGACCTGGGCAGTCACGGTGGCATATTCAAGGTTCTGTCAATGTTTCTTGACCGCTCACTCGAGCTAACATTGTCAGATATCACCTTGAATATCACACTCCTCATCAAATTCTCTGGGGATTCGGCATAGGCGCTGTCTTGGGAATCGCTCTTTACACATTAGCGGAACTCATTCCTCAGCGAAGACCCAACTCCATCCTTGGCCAGGTGAAAGCCTTCCTTTTGGCCAATCCTTTGTCAACGTGGCTCCAGATTCGGGATGGTATGTCAACTGAACCTCTGATTGACGCTCCCTCATGTTCTCAGGTTGGGCGATATGGGCAGACGGCGGTCGCGAGACAGAATGGCAAAGATGGAGAGCTGAGTGGAACAAGTCTCGCTCAGTTGCAAGGACTAAACGGAGTCAATAAGCTCTGTACAATGAATATCTCTTTACCTATTTACATTTCAACAAATACACATTTATTCCATTCCAGCACTTCTCCACGGTCGATTACTCCCTGAACATAAAACCTGAGTCTATTGGAACCAATGGTGTCGGCACCAAAAGGCAAAGTGCCAGCGTCGAGGACAAATGTCTGCTTCAGTCCTGAATACCCGCTGGTGCCAATCCAGACAGCATCTTCAGGTTTGGCCACAACTCCCGGCGAAATTACCAGCACGTAAATGTTTGCATACATCACAACAGGAAACCATAAATCTGCTGGCTGAAGAGCCCAAGCAAGCTTTGGGTCATCTGGAGTCGTAATGTTGAGAGTACGCAAAACAGGAAACGAAGCCGCTGTTTCCCATGTGAGAATTCCGCTCGTCTTGGTACGATCTTTGGGTGCAAAGTCAGCCCAGAGCAAAATAGCAGAATCAACTGGCGAAGACTGAGGGCGAGACGGGTAAACATTGAGTTGTCCAACGAGAATCGGGATGGAAAGTGGCTCGGTGGCGTCTTCAGAGACAACAGCGATGACAAGGCCGACAGCAATCGATGTCGTTTTCGAGGTAGACAGTTGAACTGCCAACTTTGACCAGCCATTGGGAAGAGATGTGTCATTGAAGCTGGTCGGCGCAGCGGTGATATTGGTTGAGCCATCGAGCGACTTCATTGAAATACTGATATCCAGATTCTCATGCAAAACAGGGTCGACCTTGAAAACCACGACAGCCTCATACGGCCTGCCAGCTGTGACTGTGAGGGACTGAATTGGTATCCAGACACATCGTAACGCTGCATTGTCGGCTTGGGTACCTGGATCGAGGATTGTGAGCTCCAAAGAGCTACCACCGTTCCAGGCATCTTCCATACAAATCCTGGAAGCCACTTGAAGGAGCGGGACCCCTTCTGGTACATCTCCTTCCCAAGCGATGGCGGCCTTTGGCCAAACCAGGTCACCGACAGAGGTCTGTTTATCGATATCTGTCCAGCCAATTCTGCTCCTGTACTTTTCTTGACCGTTAACCCACCAAGCTCGGCCGACTCCAGGCGAGAAAGTAGTGTGAAAAGGTACATCATAAGGGTCTGGAGGCGATTGTCGAGGAAAGAATGAGCTGATGGGCTGGAATGGGCCGTGAGTACAGTCAGGTTCTCCTTCACGTTTTGGAGCTTCAGGGACATGGACCTCTCCACTAACAGGTCCAACCCATAATCTGCTCTCATATTCCCACCACGATTCCCAAGTCCAACCTGGTTTGTCCTGTTCGCTTTCCCAAGTCCAAGCCTGACCGAATAAAGCGACACTGAGGCCCAGCGACTCCGGAGCAATATGCGACAGGGCTTTGTAGGATCCGAATCCTCCGTTTCCGTGAGATCCACGACCCCAGACATCGATGCCCATATATATGTCCTGAAGGGATTTGCTAGCGACATGGGTGGACGACCCTTGGTTTCCTGTAATGGACGGATCCAGACTGAGAAAATATTCCGCCGTGAGAGCAGGGTAGTCATTGCGCCACTGAAACAGAGAATCAGCTATAATCTGCAATGTCAACGACCGACTTGCCGTGTAATTGGTGAACAATGACGAGGACGATAAGAAAAAGGGCAAATTGAGACTGTTTAGCCTATCCTGCCAACGCAGCCGGCCATCGACTATCACACTGTCATACCTAGAAGCAGAAATGAGGGCTGTTGAATCGAATCAATAGAATGAACATACCAGCTGACTTCTGCATATGATCCAACTCGTTCGCGAAGCTCGGTCTGCAGAATAGTGATCCAAGCAGCCAGCGCTCTGGTTTGTTCGACACCACCTTGCAATGGACACTCGAAATTCAAGAGATAGCCATCGAACCCACGCTGGCGCGCTAAATCGGCAAGGACACGGGCATAATGAGCAGAGAGAGGTAAAGCGGTCTGTACAGAAGGCTGAGCAGCTGGCCCTGTCGTGGATTTGGGAAGCTTGCCGACAAGGAGTCGTAGACAGTCGGCTTCAGCCCCTCCCTCGAATATTCTGGGGATTTTAATGTAAGTTTTCTTAACCAGCCTTCAGGAGCACTCACAAAGTTCCCAACATCTTTACGCCCTGCCGATGAGCAGCAGTAATCCATCCTGGCGGGGGGATCGTAACGCGACGATGTGAAAAGCTGGAGAAATATTGAGCATCTGACGAAACAAAAGACAAGGATCCTGACTAGACGAAGGTCTCACAATAAGACCAGAAATTGAACGTGTAGCAAAGCGAAAATGGGCTCTCGGTGTACCCGCCCTGTTCGACGTGTTATGTCTTCAGATGAAGCAAGCAGAGGAACTGACCTTATAGTCGTGGCAGACCTTGGGGAAACATATCGACAAGCTGCGTCCAGAGCAGTTTATCTGCTCACCAGCAACTTTCCGCAGGACTTTTGCTGCGTGACAGTTCGAGGCTTGAAGCTCAGAACATTCTCGAGCCTTGCTGAAGGTTTGGACGCCCAGTTGTCTAGTTCTTCCAAGGTATCAAAGTAGGCGCCAGTATTATCAAGTTGAGAATTTCCAGCGAGCGGCATGACTGGAGATGTTGAAGGTGGATGGTGCAACAAAAATCGCTAAAATTATTTTAGTCATACATCTAGAAGTCCAAGACTCGTCAACGAAACAGATCCATGGATCTGACCCCATCGAATACATCAAATATAGAAGAAGTGACGGACGCTATGAAAGAGGGTATAACTTGTAAATGAGTGGCTACTATATGTGATGTATCTGGCATGGATAAGGTCAAGTAACCACATGGGTTGAGCTCTATAGTTCGAACAGCAGGAGTGCACAGCAAAACGGAAAGACAAAAGGCACTTGGCACAGTCAAGGACCATTTTTTTATGAAGCGCCTTCTGGGGCAGGTCGTCCTCCACCTCCCACAGAGTCATACTTTGTGTGCTGGTAGCCGGGAGTACCATGATTGTTGGCATATGGCATGGAGACCATAGGTGAAGGACTGCCAAGCTTGTCGAGATGGAGGTTGGATCGAGATTTGTTGACGATGTCGTTTGCCACATCTGACCCATATTGCTCTGCCAGTTGACTAGAAAGCGTCATGAGAAAGATATCCAGGACGGGTGGAATTGTAACTCACTTTGCGTAATTATCCATAATGACGGCCATACTTCCCATGCTCAATCTGTAAGCCTTTGGCATCATTCCCTTTCCAAAGCGATATGTAACATGATTCGAACACAACAGTGCCGATATCATGACAAAGAGTTGAGCTGGAACAATGGCAAAGGCGACCTTGAACCAACGGCCCAAGACCAGTCTCTCGAATTGGAGGTAACGAAGCTTGCATCCAGGAAGGATGGAGCGAGCGTAACAAGTGGAAGAAATGGTAGCCTCGACAAAGGGAGAGAAGTAACCGCAGCAGCCGAGCTGATTTTGAATTCGAAGCCGACCCTCGGTGCCTAGGTCTCGACTCCATTCAGCATTAATTTTACCCTCGAGATTGAATGTGAGACGTCTGTAGGTGATGTAACCTGGAATAACCAGCATTGCGAAAGTGATCCAGGTGAATAATGTGTAGACGGCGAGAAATGCCCGATTGTTGAGCAAGAGGCCAGCCCAACCGAACAGAGAGGTGATGATGCCTACTACCGATGCAAGAGTAGAGACGATGAGCTCTGGACGATTGCCGACTCTGACGACGTCTGCATGAGTCCAGACGTTGAACCAAGTAAGGAGACAGAATATGAGCGCGGTTATCGAGTAAATCGTAAGCTGTAAGGGGCCAGTCAGCGAATAGGCTAGTAAAACAATACCAGACTCACCAGGATATTAGCCGCGAAAAGAATCCATTTGAATCTAGTCCATTTCATGTTTTTCTTGCCTTTGCTGAACCAGCCGCTGGCGTCGTCGTCTTCGTCATGTTTTCCTGGAATGCGGTTGGCTCCAGTACGGAAAGCGTCGACACCTCCGCCTCGTTTAGGGACGTCGAGACCCTTGCCCTTGCGCCTACGAGCGCCAGGCGAAAGCAACGATGTGGCAAACTTTGCTGGCAAATAATTGACGGTCAGGGAGAGATTGCTAGTGCTGTCTGCCCTGAGAGAGTCCTGGGACGAGCCTGATGCGGAATGGATAAAAGGTGCATTTGGTGGGTCGAGAGGACCGTTCATGCCTGCGAGCATATGTCTGGTGGAAGCCGCCTGGGAAAGAGTTGAATTTGCAACTGACGCCCGTCTTGACGGCCTCAAAACCCCATATTAGAAATCCCGTAGTCAAGGTAGCTGAATGGACGACTTACGAGTTGGGATCCATTTGCTGTTGCTGTAAGGGAGAGAATAAAGAGAGTTATTGAGTAAAAATGAAGGATTCAGTAATGGGTGAGAATTTCGGTACCAAATGCGGGCTTCCAGCAGCGGCCCTACGAGCATTCTCGTCCAGATATGTTGACCAGACCCGCTGCATTATTGAGGTATCGAAGTAGAGACAAGAAATACAGCGTTACAAGGTGAATGAATGTGATATAAAACAAACGATCTAAGCCGGGACTTTGATACCGAAAAGGAGCCCAAACGGTTCCCATCAGACATTTCAACTCCCTTTCAATTGTGACTTGGCCAATCTGTCAACCTGCTGGCAGACTCGAACGTGAACTTTTTCTGGCATCGCGCCCACTCGTTATGCCATACTTATCTTTCCATCTGAGGTCGCGACCCTTTCCAGGCGTTGTCATTGGCAACGGCCGACCCAATGAGCGAATGTGCAACGTCATCATTAAAAATCGCAGAAAATAAGTCCATAAATTGTCCAAGGAGAAAATCACAGCCAGTTCACCAGTGCTAACAAGATTCCAAAGCTCCATAGTTTATCGACTGCTGTGTTCGAAGCAGCATTTGAAATCGTCGAAGCGGATTCCGTCGTGGAAGTTGAACTGGTCAAAGTCTGAGAGACCGAACCCGATGCTGAAGCCGAAGTCGGAGTACTGGAGGTCGTATCTTTCGCTGCATTGTCTTTGAACGCGGCAGAGGTTTGATCAGCAGTAGGATTCATTGCCAAGACGCCTCCTTTGGCGCAATCACCTCCAGCTTGGTCAAAAAACCTGAATAAATCAGAACAAATAGCTATTGAAACAAAATAACGCAGACGGACCATAAAGGTTGAGTGTCATTGATTGTCAATGTCACTTCAGGCAAACCAGACGCGTCAACGAGCGTGCTAGACGAGACCTAAAAATATCAAAATTCAATTTGTTTCATCGGTAAAAATAACCTGGCTCACAGTCTGGACACCGCTGTCGAAATTCCCGCTTGGAGTACATGGATGCTCAAAGCTAGATTCTAAGTGGTCGGTTTAAGAAAAAGAATCGGAAAAATTGCGAAAATTGTACGCACGAACGACGCTATGCTCTCCACTTTGAAAAACGAATGTAACAGTGTCGCCTGAAATAGTCTCGCAAACCAGACTCAACGACAGATGAAGAAAGGTCGTTCACCTGCGTGTGGAACAATGACCGACGGGTCAAAACCTATACCCAGTTTGCCTGACCATCTGATTAGCTTGTGAGCGAGCAGGCTCAACGAGGCTACCTGTGGTTTCATCTTTTCCAACGCCAACAGTAAAGACAGATGCTGAAACGAGTGTGGAGGTCAAAAGCAGGACTGGGGCGAACGATTTCATGGCAAAGAATCTGGTCACTGTGGAGGCAGTGCAACCTGGTTAAGGGCTTGGCATCGGCCAAGGAAAAATCGTAGTTCGTTATCTTATCATACCGCTTTTGGATCGTTCGACTTGATTTATTTCATCATGATCCGTTGTTTTGCGGTACGCTCAATGTCGACCCAGCTACCCTCATCGTCCATTCCCATATTCACCTCAGTAAAAGCTTTTCGAGAATGGCGCCACCAAGCTTTTTCAGACAGAAAATCTGTCGGATTTGTACCAACAATGGGTGCTCTACATGCCGGCCACATCTCACTTGGCACGCATTCCTTTATTGTTAAATGAGAGTTCCATTTAACCAAGCAGTTCAGTTCAAGAAAGTCTGGCACAAAACGATCTAACGGTTCTGTCCATCTTTGTGAATCCAGCTCAATTTGCTCCTCATGAGGACTTGACCACATATCCACGAACTTTGGTCCACGATCTCGAGCTTCTCGAAGCCCAAAAAATTGCATCACGGAATGTTTCCGCAGTATTCTTGCCCACAGTGCAGGAGATGTATCCGTCCGGGATCAGTCAAGATGTGACAAGTCAGCTGGGGACATTCGTGGAGGTCAAGGGTTATGGAGATCAAATGGAAGGCAAGAGCAGACCGACGTTTTTCAGAGGCGTCGCCACTGTTGTCACGAAGCTCTTCAACGCGATACAGGCAAGTTGCACGACGCCAGCTATAACCACTTTTTGACCGGTCATCAGCCCACGAATGCCTACTTTGGCCAGAAAGATATTCAACAGGGTCTGTTATTACGACGAATGTCGAGAGACCTGTTGCTGTCCCATCCTGATGCTGACCATCTGCACATCGTCCAAACGGCACGAGATGAATCCGACAATCTCGCTTTATCGTCAAGAAACGCGTATTTGAGCAATACAGGCCGTGCTGTCGCCCCGACTTTATTCAAAGCATTAACAGCCGCTCAAAAGGCATGGAACAGTGGCCGAACAAAAGCAGAATGCGTCCAATGCGCCATGGACGTCGTCGAAGAGATGAGATTGCAGATTAAAGCACAAAACCTACCAGTCGTCATGAAAATGGACTACATCTCCTTCAACTACTCGTCCAGTTTCCAAGAGGTGGAGGACGAAACGAGTCGAAAAGCAGGCTCTGAACCTGTGATTCTCAGTGGCGCGCTATGGGTGGACAAAACGAGGCTTATAGATAATTTGATTCTTGGCCCCTCGGGTGAGATATTATGCTGAATATATGGCATGTATGTAGCAGTGCAATGCGAAAAATTGATTTACAACAGAATGTCCTAACTTTCGGTGCTCATCTCTAATAAGCCTTCTATACTCTTCCCTAAATCTCCAGCATTGGCCTCTAATACCCAACCAACAATCTCGGGATCGACATGAGGGAAAATTTGGAGCAATGTCTCCTTGGCCGCCGCCGCAGCTTTAATATGAGCATGATCAATCTCTTCCTGCATTCCTGCCAAATCCAGATTCGGCGTCGGTGTCCGTGATACATGAGCTGAATCTGACCCATCCCCCACTAAGGCACCAACTCTTTGTGGTGGCATGCTCTGGTGACCGTAAAATGGCTGGGATGCACCCAGTGCCAAAGGCTGATTTGTATAAGGACCAGATCGGGAAGGTGTATCCTCGGGTGAGAATCCAGGAGAGCCAGTATAAGAGGGAGAAGGAATTCTTCTGACCCGAGGTTTATAGGGCGTCTGTATCGGTGGAAGCAGAGATCCATCTCGTCCCATCGGTGTTTGTAATTGTAATGGCGCTGGAGTACCAGCACGACTACTGCTGTTACTGTGGGCTTGGATTTGATCTGGATGGGACCAATGAGACACGTTCGGTGGCTGATTCGCCCGGTTCTCTCGACCGAGTTCAAAGGGTGCAAATGGACCAGGTAAGTAAGTGAGTTTTTGCTCAGCGCCATCGAGAGCATCGTTGAATATTTTGCCTATGGCATTCAGCGGTTTAGATATCGTGTCACCGGTCTTCTGTAAAAGTCGTTTGGCGTCGTCTGAAAATGTTGCACTAGATGGTTCAGGCGTCGAAAGCGATAATGGCTGTGCAGATTCTTCGCCTGCATGAGGCGACGCCACTGGCCGGAATGGCGTCGAAGGGTCGCTCGGCGGGATGGAAGGAGAATTGCTTTCAGAGACAGGGAGGTACTGTATAGCCTCTTCCACATTACTGAAGTTCTGGGTCAGTAGGGAACTGGAAATGCAGAGAATACCGACTTTTCGAATTCTTCCTGGGTGATGTTCGATAATGAGGTATGGTCCATCGATTCTATAAACGAAACAGCTCCCATCTAAGAGCTTCAGCAATGGCTTGAGGCGCCAAGGTCAGACTCACAAGACTTGACAGATAGTAACCTGCTTCGCTTTGCAGCTTTTCCGGATTTCGGAACCTGTTGATGAATCTGAGAGCAATGTGAATCATCGAAGCGTCCGTGAAATGACTCGCTCACTCGACGTTTGATAGAAGATGTTCCGGATTTGCCTTGAGAACAACGAAAATGAGAATCGGAATGAATGAGTCTGCTCCTTCCTCGTGTTGTAGATGTCGTATTAAACCTGCGAAGGTCTGCTCAGGTTTCGACGCGAAGACAGAGGTATTGCAAACCGAAAATGACTTTGCAACAATTGAGGATGCAAATGAGTTTGTCGCGAGGAGCTTTGTAGTGATTTATCTTCAAAAGCTCTGAGATGAGTATCAGCTCAAGAGTAAGAGAAGCTTTGGCATCGCGGCTGACCTTGTTGAGCAAACATCATGAAACCATGACCGCCCTCGCCCTCGGGGATGTCCAGATGTCTCTCTTCGATCCACCCAAACAGGGCTATTCGTTGAGAGAGGACGCGATCCTTTTCCAAATCGTCCGCAGTGACTTGACGAGGAGGAATGGCCTTGACCACTTGTGGAGTGAAGGTGCTAACACAGGTCAGATGATATGAAGCGCCACCAAAAAGACTTTGGACTGACAATTGGTATAATTGGTTCATGACCAGTTTCTCCATGCCTTCCATGGCATTATCAAACTCGAGGTCCGATGCATTCTTCCATACATCACATTCTCTCATTTGTTTCGAGATGAACTGGCATTCGTTAAGTGCATGGTCAACATGCTAAGGAATATACCACGCACAGTGAGGAAATCATTGATAATCTTTATCTGGTCGTGGACTGTAAACGAGCGTTTGGCAAAGTTCCCCAGAAACCTGATGGATCATAAATCCAAGCAAGAATAAGATGAAAAATGACGCACGACTTGAGATATTTCGCCACTGGTTCAGCACTCCTCGATTTCATCTGATCCAGAAACTTTTGAAAGTCAAACTGGGATTCTCCTTTGGCTCTATCACCCGATCCGCTATCCTGACTGTCTGGTGTGTCTGTTCTGGGTGGTGTGCTCTCAGCAGGCTTTTGCTGCTGCGCAACAAAGGTAGAAAGAGAATTCGGGGTCGACGGGACGGCTTTTGCTCCTTCCATTGATAGAGGACGCGAGCGAGACAGCGATGGAATGGAAAATGAACGAGCAAATGCCGAAAGAGATGGAAAAGGTGAAGTAGATGCGCCAGACATGGGAGACGTCGGTGACAACAACATCAGGTCATCTTTCGATGGCGGTATAGGTGGTGGTAACTGTTCGCTAGCGCTGGTATCCGGTGGATGGCCTTCGGCACTAGCCCAAGCCTCTCTGGCCTCCTTCTCTTCTTGGTTCGCTAATGGATCGAATTCGCTGAGGACTTCCTCGGTGCTAGGAGGTTCAAAGTTATCCTCCTTCTCTGAGCCAAGACCAGCAACGATGGTTGGGTCCATTGCTGAGATATCTGGAGCATGATGAAGCTCAGTGGTTTCCGGAGCTTCAGCGAGGTCGGTGGCTGGTTTCTCCAAAGGCGTTGAATCGTTCCAGGGATTCGGAGACGATGCTGGCGGTGTCAGCTCAGCTGAAACATGAAGATCCTCGATGGCTGGTAGTTCCACTGCCGCCTTGGATTCTTGAGCCATTATGGCTGGAGAAGAACGCGTTGGTAGTCAGCATTTTGATGTCATCCTTTTGTTTGTCGAAATTACAAGTCCACACTACTCTACTTCGCCACTACGCCAAATCATATTAAAAGAGGGAAGAGTTTTCGTCCCAAGAGAACGAAACTGTGTTCGCTCTTCAATAACTGTGAAGCCCATTTTCTTGTACAATTTCAGGTTGATTTCGGTGTTGGTGGTGAGTGAAACAGACTTTTTCGTCTCAACGGCCTAGTGATCGTCAGTAACATGTAAAATTGATATAAAGTATATCCACCTTTGCCTGGACGACTTTCACAATAGCACTGGCGTTACCTCGGCCTCGACATTCAGACAAAGTTCCCAAGATGTCGATATGCCATGAGTTGAGAAGGATCTGAGGGATGGATAAACATTGGTTCAGGGTTGCGGGAGATGGAGAATGTCACATCACCGCCCTTGGCTTTCTCTTCGTCCGAGTGCCTGCCTTCAGTTTGGAACTATAGTAGAACAGGGTCAAACGAGCTCTCAGAGTCAGGGTTCACATACTCTTTTCCACCATGCCTGTCTTTCAGGAGACAGAGATTCCCAAAACTGATTCCAGCCGACTGAGCGCTGAGCCTCTCTAAACAATATCTTGAGGAAGCACTTTAGAAACAGCACGGAACACTTACGAGCCGTACATGGTGACCCCGGGAGGAAATCCTATTGCCATAGATTCGAATGCCTCAGAGCCTTCACTTGTGGCAACGAGAATGAACCCCTCGAGAGATGCTGCTTTTATCATGGCTCTGACCAAGGGGGGACCAACCAACGGATCGCCTCCGGTCATTGCGCCGAGCAGCTCGTCTGTAGGCGATTTATTCATTGATCTGAGAGCTTTGGGAAGACCGACCTTCTTTGAATGCACTGAGTAAAACGGAGACGCCCTCCTCAATCTGGGCATCTAGATAGATCCGTCAGCCGTCGTAGACTGGCCGCGACCAAAACACACCTGCAGGGTTGGAAAGAAAACGCACGACCATGATATATAAAGGTCCTGGCTTTGCTAGAGCCTGTGGGTGATTTCTCAAGTACTGTAGTTGAGACCTAGAGCTTCTTCAATGTGAAGAGGAACTTCAGGCGCAAGTGAAAAGTTCCGACAAGACAGCCAATGCGTGCTTAACACGCGTCCTGTTACCCTGGAATTGTTTTGAAACGGTTCCGGCCCATAAGAGGAGTCATTTTTTGTTGATGAAGGACTAGTCTCGAAACCAGCCGTGATCAGCGGTCGGGTTCGCCAAGGCTCGCGAGCGAGCTTCACTGCGACATTCGTCTGGATCCGAGACCAAATGAAAGCGAGGTCGTCGTAAAGAGCTCCGGTGCAAGCTGAGACTGAGCGGGCTGCCATGTCTCCAAAGAGCGGTAAGTAGCTCTTATCCACCGGGTCTCAGTGCTCTAGCGGTTGCTTGAAATATTATATTGACTATGCATAACAACACGTCTCAGGCGGGTACGCCAAATTCGAACATCGGGTGTCCCCCGGAGTAATATGGAATTTTCGAGAACCTTTCTCCTTCTCCTTCCACTGCGCTGGCGAGCCACCAGCACCTCGAGACTGAGTACAGAATGGAACATCGGTTAAGGCCTACGGTACTTTCGCGTCAGAAGAAGGACATGATCAACCTTTTGTCGGGTTCATGGACGAATCCAGATCGAGCTAAGGCCGCCGGGAGCTTTTCCCGGCGGCCAAAGAGGAAATAAAGGAAGTTCTCGAGGACCTCGTTGTGGGGGACGTGGCGGTTCTAGAGGCGGTCACAGAGGAGGTTTCTGAATACCCCAGCCCTCTGTCCCTTTCATCGCTAAATACGGCCGTCGGGCTCTTGCAAAGAATTCCGTGCTAGGAATATGGAACGGCGTCTTGGAAAATGACGCAAACCTCCCTACAGATTGGACAGGTGAGAACGAGGTTTTAGTTGGTAAGTCTGGCATTGTGGATCCAGAAATCGTATGGAGAGAAGGAGGCAGCTGAGGAAAGGAATCGGATGAGGGGCAGAGTTGTATGTTCTATGTTTTACGGTCAGTCTAGGTCAAAGAGGAGCATACGATCTATCGTTCACACCAGTCAGTCCCACACCCAGTGCGCAAAGCATTCCCTCCGGCTCGTGGTGGTCATTGACGAATGAGGTCACATGCCTCAAGTTTTCAAGCTGATCGGAGTCGACCTATGTTGATAGCTTAACTAGTAGCGTTCTGCTGACGATCAAATACAAGGCTTTCACCAAAAAAGAAGAGTCGTTTTTTGCTGATGAAGGATAGGTTCCTTCCAAGCCCAGTTCGGCGGACAGAGCTTTTACTGCAAATATTTGTATAATTCCCTTTTTGAGATGCTTTGTGCCTTCGCGAGCTTAGGCGAGCGTCGGGGCTTGCTCCGAACCCAAGTTGGCAGTATGTAGATGCTAGTGGATGAAGGACTTTTTTTTTGCAAGCTTGCCGTAAGAGTTTCAACTCCGACAAAACTCCGACACTAGGGATATGATAGAAGATCGCGGTCACGTGGCATACCGTCGCGACCCAGTTTGGATGGTTCAAGGCTTTCTGATACCTGTCATTGGCTTCGCATTGAGTGGCCATGGATACTCATTGATCGATCCAAGCATGATGTTGAAAGTACTTCCATTGCTGTAACGTATCAAGGACGATTGCGCGCGCCACAAATCGTGAAGTTACTCGTATGAACGGTTTATCCTTTGTATCTTATCAAATTGTCTACATATAATCGAATCTCATACAACTAAAACGGTTCAAAGTTCAAACACCTGCACAGATTAGATAACTCGGCGGAATATTCAAGTAAAGCAACTGCGCACCTTTCCTTCCCCAGTCTTCTTTCGAGTATCAAGTAATGTGTTTCCTTTGGCTCTCCAGTCTCGTTCGATGATCTCCCCGACTCTTGCCTTGAGGGCGTCCATAGTCATAGCTGGAAGGATGTATCTACTACTATTCAGTAACATTCGTGACTCGGATTGATCACTTGCCTGTCTATCGGGTTATTCATGGCCTCATTGATGGCTGACCAGAGCCCGGGAATATCGCCAGATTTGACGTGATAAACATATGGTGGCTTTTCGTGGCGCAAACCATCATGCTGCGTCAGCCAACCGTCGGGATTATCGGGATCATCTGCGTTCCAGTGAAGAACTGGGTTGATGAATGGAACTCCAAGACATAAAGCGTCATAAGGGCTGGGACTGAGAGCGGGATTTCCAATTCCAAGCAGCGCCCGACTGTTCCCTAGTTCGTGATAAAACTTGACCTGCTCCATCAGCCCAAAACTGGCGATTCCAGCTGGAACGACATGTTTCCCCTCCGTATTTTCGATGATGCCACCGACGAAGGAAACAGAGTCGCTCGTGTTGAATGTCATATTTTTCCAAGGGAAATCATTGTCGTAGAAGAAAGAGAGGAGTTTTGCCAATATGTAGACTCGACGTGGACGTTGATTGAATGCGACGACAGGGATCTTTCGACAGCTTCGCTCGACGCTATATCCCATATAAACATTTTCAGCGCTGCTCCAAGGCGCAAGTTGAGCCCAATTCTCGGGGCCTGCAGTCCAAGCGCTTCCCAGAGGATTGTCAGAGCCTTGCCAAAAGGAAAATGTCAACATTTTCCAGGCCGGGACTCCAAGAGGATTGTTAGGACTCTTGATACATTGTGCATCCTCCCAGCATCGGTCGACATCAAAGTCCTCGATCAAAATGGTCTTGACGAGGTCGGGAAAGAGAGGATATATCTGAGAAAGCTCATTTGCGTCTGGAGCAAATATTGTAGTGTAGCCCATTTCCCGCAGAGCAATCATCTCATCGGGTTTCAAGCAATGAGAAGAAGAGAATAAATAGAACTACTTACCACACTTCTAGCCCTGTTTCGGGAGTATTCAGGGCTTTGACTCGAACGCAAGATTTGACATCACTTACCAAATCTGTTCGCCACTTAGATGCGTCCTGGAAACGAATGATTCAAATGAAACAGGAGCAATAGATTCGAAGTTAAGACCTACCATTCAAGAACCCAGGCAAAATGACGAGCTGATAAAAGCACTATGCTTGTCTGGTTCTGAGCGCAGTTGTTCTGTGACATGCAGGATAGCAGTGAATGCAAGGACTTTGAATTTTCGGTACGCCAACTATCCGTTCGATTGGGTTCAGCTGCTGGCCAGAAGAGCTCGAGGAGAGTTGAGTTATACGTCTCCGCCGTGGTCAAGGTGGTTGTTTCTTCCGAAGTCCGAGTCGGAGCATTGTTCCTACTGAAAATGAAAATGGTCGTGGTCGCTAGAATGAGCAGGATAACAGTAACAGCTAGGCCAAGATATTTGAAGCTGAAGTATCGTCGGCGCCAGGCTGCCACCGTCACGCTGGATCTGGCACTGATTATTTTTAATGACCAGCAGCACACTAGATCGTGAGGACTCACCGTAATTCGGAAGGACTCAAGTCATATCCTGAATCCTTATGGCTCTCGATTAATGGATGTGATTCCTGGTCGTCGTCCATGAGAAGGCTAGGAGTTTCTGGATCTGCGGCGGCGAATGTCAAGCACAAGGTTTGACAGCGGCAACAATATGAATATTACCAAGGATGCGGCGCTGGGCCTGCCAAGATAAGGAGCTAGACTATCCTTAGCTGGATGAATCCAGGATGATGAAAGCACAAAAGAGAATATTGAGACAAAGGAGGCTCGGATTCAGGAACCATAGTTCATTGGATCGGCCACCTGAGTTACCACTTCCTCTCTTGGGATTATCCGACCCGGACAAGTTACCTAATAGCAGGTTAGAATTTTAGAGAATTTTATTATGTCACGACAGGTGAACGCGTCTATTTTTCTACTCGAGGTACAGGTCGTTCAGCTTATTCAGCAAACGGAATCGGGATAGCTCTATTAGTATTAATTAATGAGATTGACCTCGTCTATCTTCTACAAAGCAAGTACATTTCAAAGCTCAAACAACTGTACAGCGAGACTTAAAATTGCACAAATACTCAAGCAAAGGAATGGCGCACCTGTCCCTCTCCAGTCTTCTTTCGAGTGGCAAGCAAAGCCTCGGCTTTGCCTCTCCAATCTCGTTCGATGATCTCTCCGACTCTCGGCCTGAGCGCGTCCATTGTCATAGTTGGAAGGATGTATCTTTTCACTATTCAGTGATATTCATCGTTCGAGCTCGATCACTTGCCTGTCTATCGGGTTATTCATGGCCTCATTAATCGCTGACCAGAGCCCATCAACATCTCCAAATTTGACGTGGTAGACATATGGCGGCTTTTCATAACGCAATCCGTCGTGCTGGGTGCCCCAACCATCGCGATTATCGGGATCCTCTGTGTTCCAGTGAAGAATCGGGTTGATAAAAGGAACCCCCAGACACAAAGCATCATAAGGGCTGGGACTGATTGCAGGATTGCCTATTCCAAGCATTGCACGACTGTTCGCGACCTCGGCGTAGAACTGTTCCTGCTTTAGAAGCCCGTAGCTGGTGATTCCATCCGGAAGGATGTGCTTCCCCTCCGTGTTGTCGGTAATGCCACCGACGAAAGAAACAGAGTCACTGGCGTTGAATGTCATATTTTGCCAGGGAAACTCGGATTCGTAGAAGTAAGAGAGTTGCTTCGCCAAGATGTAGACTCGATGCGGCCGTTGATTGAATGCGACGACAGGGATCTTTCGACAGCTCCGCTCGACGCTATATCCCATATAAACATTTTCTGCACTGGTCCAAGGGTTGAGTTGCGCCCAATTCTCGGGGCCCACAGTCCAAGGGCTTCCCAGAGGATTGTCAGAGCCTTGCCAAAAGGAAAATGTCAACATTTTCCAGGCAGGGACCCCAAGAAGGTTGTCGGGGCTCTTGATACATTGTGAATCCTTCCAGCATTGATCGACTTGAAAGTCCTCAATCAGAACAGTCTTGACGAGGTCGGGAAAGAGAGGATATATTCGTGAAAGCTCGTTCACGTCCGGCGCAAAGATCATGGTATAACCCATTTCGCGCAGGACAATCATCTAATGAAGTCTGGTGAAATGTTGTGGATCAAAGACTGATCTACTTACCACACTTTTAGCCCTGCAGGAACCAGAATCAGCGCTCGACTTTCAATTGTACCACCGGCAGTACTTGCCAGATCTGTTCACCACTGAGCTGTGTCCTACAATGAAATCAAACAAGAGCAATACAAAGTTGGAATCAAGACTGACCATTCAAGAACCCAAGCAAAATGACGAGCCGTTACAAGAACAATGCTTGTCTGGTTTTGACCGCAATTATTTTGCGCCATACAAGATAGCAGTGAATGCAAAGATTTTGAGTTTGCAGTACGCCAACTGTCCATTCGATCAGGCTCAGCCGCTGGCCACAATGAATTCAGCAAAGTCGCGTTGTATATCTCTGTCGGAGTCGCGATTATTGGTTCGATTGGTTTTTCTGGCGGGGTCGCGGTCTGAGCACTTTGCCTGCTTAGAATGACAATACTGGTGGTCGCTAGAATGCATAGGACCACACCCAAAACCAGACGAAGATGTCTGAAACTGCAGCATCGCCGCCACGAGGCTGCATGCTTAGACCTATAGTGGTCACGTTTCAACGACTAGTTTCAGAGCGTCCTGGACTCACCATAATTCAGAGCGATCCAAGAAATAGCCTGAATCCTTACTGCCCTCGATCAATGGATATGATTCATGGTCGTCGTCCATGATAAACGAGGTTTTGCGGCAAGTATGAATCCCTGCGGTGCTAAAAAAGGTATCTTATACCCGAGTCCCCCCGAGTCTGAGACAGATGTCAGCGTTTGATACTATATGGGCGTCGGCGTTAGTGAATCCAGGGACAGATGTATACCGTCTCGATTTCTTCCCTCCTTACTTCACCAAGGTACCTGTCAGGCCTGGGGATAACAGCAAAGTGGCCAGATAAAAGGGCTAGAGAGAGAATGAGAGGGCTCGAGTCGACTGAACGGCAGCAAGCGCCGGCTAGTGGGGCTGAGCGAGAAGCGACATCACCGGAGACGGATGGGTCGTTCGAAATTCCGAAAGGTTCTGGTGTCTGAAACACGCTCACATGAGACCGATGACTTACCTGCGTCACGTTGGAAGATGTAGAGCCATATTCTAGTCAGACATTGGATGAAAATACTGTATGTCTCATAGACAGATGAGATGAAGGATGAAGCCAAGTGACATCTAGAGAGACGCCACTGCCTTGGGCTGTAGACGGACCAAGTAGAAATGGTATGAACCCAGCTCCTCGGGGACTCCCTTAGCGTCCATCACCCCGCAAACGGTGTTCTCGTCGACGTATCGGAAATAATCAATGATAGGAAGAACATCGTAAACCATTGCGGCAGAAACGACGCCACGAAACTTGATTTCGCGAATCTACATTGACGAGAATGAGCCATAATCACAAGCAAAGAAGAGTTGCCGTACCCGAGCTTTGCCATGGTCAGCAGACCACACACGGGAGCCCTTTTCGTCGTAGACCATGATTGGATCCACATCCTCCTCACTGTGAAAATCTTTCCCGGCCTAGAAAAGTCTGAGATGGAACTAGCAGAGAAACAACGCGAACTGACCCATCGAACCTGCTTCAACCTTTCTGACGTTGGATGTCCAGTGTCATGGTCATCACTAGTATCAGTATTACTAGCGAACCAGTGCAAACAAATTTCTTTGCTCGCCCTGTCCATTCTCCAATGAGAAAGCTAGGAGAAACCGCTTCCAGTCTGTCATAGACGGCGTCGAGGTCTTTGAAGTCCAATCTTCCTTTGGATTGCATCATTTCTAAATACTGGGCTTGTGGACTTGAGAGATATGTCAGTTTTGAACCGAGAATAGCAGGAGCCACGTACGACGACATTTCAGATGCTGGTCAATAGCAAACAGTGGATCCCGCGGTTGTTAACGATTGGACTACGATTGGTCGATATAGCGGAGTCGGGGATTGCGGCCGGGCCGGGCTACAAGTATATCACAGCCTCCGCGATCAGAATGGCGAGCTAAAAAAGGCTAAAAAGGTCAGGATAGGCTATAGCGCAAAAGAGAGAATGAAGCCTAATGAAGCAAGTGCTGCTCGTGGGGTTTGAATGAAGCAGTTCTGAGTTGACCAACAGCCAGAGAGAAGGTCACTTCTAGATTCATTCAAGTCTGGAAACGAGCATGACTAGACTCGACTGTCTACGCTGGCGGCTGTCCATTTTCGTTGAAGGCGCTGGCCAGACCGTTTCAATTTCCTTCTACTTTCGTTCTGGATCGACAATCTGAAGCAGAGAGCAGATTAGAGAGTCACTTGTATCGATGGTGAGTGAAATGAAGAATTGTGACGCCTTGTCTCTCTGCTGATATCCTCTGCGATTCGGCCGGGACCCCCAGACGACCTGATATTCTCGACGTCGACTTTCGCGCATATTTCCCAGTTGAAACCCATTTCAGCTAGCGTTAGGAAGACACCTTTCCAAAGCAGTGACGCATTCGGCTTCAAGGGCTCCTAACGTGCTAATCCCCACAGCCAATTTCCGAACATGAATAGTGGATAACTTTGTCCACTGTGGATATACCCGGCTGTGCATTTCTGAGATAAACTCGGTCTAGAGGCCAATCAGTCCACGATTGGAATGAATAAGTCATACTCACGATTTCCAGTGCCGTCGAGCGCCAAACACCCCGAGGAAGCAAATTTGGAACAGCGAACCTCATGGTGATATCCAAATACTGGAGATGTGGTAAATGTTTCGCTAGAATATCGATGAGCTGAGGGCAGAGAATCACGGTCCCCAGTGTCAAACGGTGAAGTCCACCAGCATCCCGAACCATAGTTTCAATGTCGTCAAGAAGAATATTGACTTGGCCGACAAATTCCAGAGATGTCAAGGTCGGTTGCAAAAGCTGCTTGATACAGGATATTCCCAATTTGACATTGGCAGCATTGTTCTCTACCGACAGAGAAGTGAGATAAGGGAGAGAGATGCCGGAGAAAAGGGGACGAGCCGAAGGAAGTTGATCGAGCCGGAAGTAGGCTACGGGTGTAGGGAAATTGGAGCATCCGGTTCGGTCGACATGACACGCTTTCAGGCAAAATGAGGTGATTGTTTCATGATGATGATTGAGAAAACTCTGTAGTCCGAGCTGCTGCCCAAGATGTGGTGGGTATATTGGGATAGATATCGCGATAGCAGATAGAGAGGGAAATTGTGTAAGAGCTAGAAAGAATTCAGAGCTCTCGATCGGTGCACAACTTTTCAATGAAAGTCTAGTTAAATTCGGGGAAAAATTGTTGATAAACTGGGCAATGGAAATCGGTATCGTCAAGACCTTTGGTTGACGGTTGGATCGAATACAGATTTCGAGATGCTCGAGATCCTGAAGAACCGTCTCCGGGTGCAGTAATACTGTGAGGTCGTCCAATGAGAGCTCTAGCGTGAGTTTCCGAAGACTGGGCGTCTTGTTAAGAGGCGCTGCGAGAAGGGCTCTCGGAAATTGAAAAAGTGCTGGGAATTCGGACCACAAAATGTGGTATTCACGCAGGTTGGAAGGTAAACTGAGAAGAGCAGTCAAATGAGCCATGGCCTCTTCGGAACTGGTCTCTGGAAGAGCGCTCAATATTCCATGGATAAAAGATGGCCGAATCCGAAGGACACGTAGACGACGCGATATTTGGGGATACCTGAAGAATTATAAGTACAATGGATAAGAGGAATGGAAGGGACTGACCGATGGCAGCGGAACAGTTTGCTGGCCATTGCATCGGTGAACTGAGCCAGGTCGAGTTCACGGTGCCTGAGGTTCATACTCAGGTCGAATAAGACAGCGTTGACGCTGTAGAGAGTAGCTAGAAAGTCTGGCGTAAGAAAACCAGCAATGCAACGCCAAATATCGTCGGGAATGACCATGCTGGTCATAGTCGCGTTGAGGAGAAAATGGACATGTGATTTGAATTTCTGTGCCGGCAGCCCACCGTCTCATTCGCAAGTTTCAAGGTCTCCGAGCTAACCACTGCCAAGAACTATTATCCTATTTTATAATATACAACTCTCTATGAGAATTCTTCTATATATCTCGTCTATTTGGAAAGATCACGACTTCCATAGCAAACAATTACGCCAAAGGAGCCTTGAGGTACTTGCGCCTATATTTCGAATCGACACTGTCAAGGTAGTATGCACCAGGCCAGATGTTGTCTATTGAGCCCTGAGGTGTGTACCCGACAGCATTGTGGTTCTTTTCCCGGAGCTGAAAGGGTTTTATGAGTATGAGATATTGACAAACTATATGTTCACTTACTGCAAGGGCTTCAATGAAATCTTGGCATGGTACGACTTTCATCTGGGCCAAGCGGTTAACCAGGTCCATCTTCTGCCGAATCTCAGACGTGTCTCCTTTTACACGAAGAGTGAAGAAGCTGGCGGCGCAACCACTTCCAAAAGCGAACAAGCTGACTCGTTTGCCTTTAAGCTGGGCTGGCTCGACAGTGGACAAAAGCGACGCGAGACAACCGTAAAGCGAAGCAGTGTACATGTTACCTAATCGTCTCGAGCAGGCCATCGAAGGGTCGACTTTTTGCGCAAAAGACGGTTTCGCGGCGGTGATGAATGTCTTTTCAATGTTCTTGTCGGAGAGAGACGCGGCATGAGTGACAGAAAGCAGGGATTCCGCATTGGGGATATCGGCGAAACGTGAAGCTTCGGGAGTAGTCAGGAAATCGTTGTAGATCATACGAGCATGGCCTTTGACTGCCTGTTTGCCGTACGGACTGTGGAAGATGGCGTAATCAACATTATCGATGGAGAATGGAGGCGCAGGCTCATTGGGCTGGAGTTTTTGGGAAAATTTGGCAAACTTGTCCTTGAAAGTAGAATATGCTGCATCAAGAGCAGCAATGTATGTCACGACAGACACAGGTCCGTCAACCTCGGGGTACTCTGAGGAAAGGTTTGGCTTGTAAAAGTCGTATGTATTGGCCATATAGTTGCCGTGTACCGCTAAGGAAAAGTAAATCTCCGATAATAAAAAAAGAACAAGGATAACTGACGTTCAAACACGACCGGTGCATCGGGTCCAATGAGAATAGCGACAGCGCCAGCACCACCAGCGGGACGGGCAGGTCCTTCGGCGTAAACGGCGATGTCTCCAGCGACGACGATGGCATTTCTGCCGTCCCAAGAGCTCGACTCGATCCAGTTGACTGCATTGAAGAGAGCAGCAGTAGATCCATAGCAAGCATTCTTCGAGTCGATGCCTTCAATGTCAAAGTTGCCAGACTCCGCAAAGAGGTCCATAAGAGTAGTCTTGACAGATTTCGACTTGTCAATAATAGTCTCTGTGCCAACGTCGATACGCCCAACGGACTTGGGGTCGATGTTAAACTTTTCAAGGAGACCAGCGACCGCTATGAGACTTGTAAGTGAATGTTATGGAATTTGGAGCCGAGCTCACCGTTGAGGGCGAACGAATTTATGTCTTCTCTGTCGTCTGGCCAAGCCATGTATTCCTGACCGAGTCCAATGGTGTATTTGCCCTTAGACACACCGTCAAAGACCTCTAGGTCAGCCTCGGAAATGCACTGCAACGTCGAACAGGTCAACAAGGAAAATTGGTGGAAAAGAACAAATACTTACCCGACGCGGAAAATAGGTGTCCATGGCGAGGATACCGACATTCTGAGGGCGAGTGGTAGAGGTAGACATGATTGAAGGAAGATGAAATGAAGAGGACAATAATGTCTTAGGTTGAGCTATATATATGGGTCTGATCCGGACTCCGTGGTACGATTTGTTTATTTCAAAAAAAAAGTTTGGCACCATTTTTTTTTTACTTCTACATTCCCACAAACCCGCTAGCTACCTCGAGCCATACCGTTGACACTCAAGTTCCCTTTCGTCCAATGATCATTTCCCGAAATGAAGTCTCCCCGAACAACCTTTCCCCGCGAAACAACCTTTCCATCTCGCTCAACCTTGACATATATTCCTTCGACTCTTCCGTCCCAGAAGCTTGACTTGGTCTGGATCATTGCCATCAGCTCAGCGTCTGACAGCATGTTTCCCTCATGCAGAACAGGAACAACATGAATCGATGTCAACCGGAGCAAACTAACAAGGGTCTGCCGGTCGACATATGTTGCCGTGCTGCGATCATACAACTGAACGTTGATGAGCAAAAGATCAAGTCGGAGAGCAGAAACGACCTACATCAAAGGCCATGAAGCGGTCCGGAAGATGAGAGTACGGAATAGAATGTGTCGCGTACAACCATTCACCAAAAAGAATATACCTTTCCGCAAAGTATGGATCTCGATCTAGGACCTTGAAGAGATCCGCATGATGGCTTTCGACCCATAGCCCCAGCTTTTTGAACTGTTCGTGCGTCGACGGGTTGACAAAGTGAGACCGATTCTGGATAACAATTGACCGATCTGCGGAAAGTTGGAATCCCATATTGGCACCATCGACTTTTTCAGTGATAATGACCTGACCCTGAGATATCGAGGATGGCGCTACGATATCGTCCGATGTGGCGGCGCCCAAATCAATCAAGTGTGGAGTACGAGGGAACTTGTGGAGAGTGATGGGTCGAGAAAGTCGAAGTACCAATTCTTGAGCTGCCTCGAATGACCGTATGATCACCACTGCCTTGAAGCCCTCTTCAACACTTGGCCGAACGAACATCTTCTCCATCTGATCCACTGCGTTGATCACTCGTCTACCAGGAGGTAACGTCGGGTGCCCAATCCTGCTTTGAGCTCTGGAAGTACAGAGTTCCAGCGAATAGTCGAACCAAATTGCGACAGGTGAAACGGCCCAGTTTGCTGCCAGGTTCAACCATGATTTACGGTCTGAAGCTGCAGTATTACATCTGTCCAAAATGACACGACCACGATGGTTACGTCCAATTTCCGTTTCACAAGAAGATCTACTTCCGCTTTCATCTTGAGAAATACGGGTCCAAGTGCGATCTCGAGCGAGCAAGGCGTGTGAAACCCATGACTTTCCTGATCCAGGGAGCCCAACGAACACGAAGAGGTCGGCATCATTCGCGAGGGTGCCTTCGATCTCCAAAGAACAAGGTGATGGCTCTGAAGGAAGATCTGGATATATGGACCTGCGCTTCCAAATGATCGAACACCATTTCGAGACAAATGCCTCTTGTTGGGATGTCTCGAGACTGCCTGGTCGAAGACTTCTCAATGCCAATATTGCATCGTTGGCACTCATTTCTGGATGATCTTGGGAAGGATTAGACTTTCTGAAGCCATAGGCAGCGAGATAGCATGCTGCAACGGTACCAGCCCGACCTTTTCCGCCGCCACAGTGGACGAGGATCGGGAGCTTGGCTGGATCATCGAAAAGGCGAATAATGATGTCCATTTGCTCAACCGAAGGCGGGCAATAGTTTGGAACTGGCAGGAAAGTATTGGTGATAGGTTTGCCTGAAAACCAAGCACGGTCGAGCGGTTCTTCCTCAGTGAGGGTCAAGACATGGCGAATTCCTAATGCAGGAGAACAGAGCGCAGCGATATCGTCACGGCTTTTTGGGGTCGACATGACGGCGAAATGATATGGTATCAGCCACCTGAAGAATCGAGGGAGTTTATGGAATTGTTTCGTTGGCAAAGGGACCAGGAAGGGAAGCCTGGGCTCCAGACAGAGTGAGGGCTCCAAGCTTAACTCACTGATGGCCTGGCACAAATAGGTGGACCACGGTGACATTAGGACCTGAAAGAGCTCTGGTGGTAATTGAGGAAGCTCCGAGTCGAGAATTATGGGACCCCATTCGGTATGAATAGAGCACTCTACCAGCCTTTTCACACAATAGTCTTTGACTTTGCTCTCCTCGGCACGATCAAAAGCGCATGCGTAGGCCAACATCGCAGCCTTGTGTCGATCTAGAGCGAATGTCGTGTCGGCGAGCCTCAAGAATCCCTTGTGGGAATCAGGCAGAGCTCGACAAAGGTCGACGCAGAAAGGTTGTGCTTGTTGATAAAGTCCTGATATGTGACAAGTGAATGCGACGTGGTCGAGCAGTTCCGAGGTTGGTTGAGCAGGAAACTGTCCGGGGAATAATGAATCGAGACCTTTGTCGAGCTCGAGGTCATCGTTTTCGGTGAGAAGGGCGTAAAACTGCTTCGGTGGCAGCTTGAATCGTTTACGAAGTTGTTGAGCGGCCGCCCAGATTATCACAATGAAATAGACGGTATCATTTCCTCCAATTCCGACCGAAAAGATATTGCTGGTGTCAAGCTGCAGAGTGTTTGCTGCTGAAATTCGTCTCGTCTCATCTTTTGTGAAGACGGTGATATGGTAGGCATCGAAAGAACTCTTTTGGAGATGAGCAGGCGCTGATTCGAGAGCTTTCTGAACAAGCTCATCGATCCCTTGAACCGGTCAACCAAGCTACTAGAGGGAAGCAGGCGGCTTTACCTGTAACGATAATAGAACCTGAGATATTTTGTATTTTGGCCATCATTTACTGGAGGAGTTTCTGGATTTGCTGCCACCATTGCGCTGCCTGAAATATATGGGCTTGACGCTGTCGGAGTCACATCTAGTCACGGCTTTTCGGAATGGATCAATGATGGCCTGGACTCTGCTCGCAAGTGGTTCCAACGCCCAAGGCCAGCTTGCCAGTGGTTCTACCGACGATTTTCATTCCTTCCATCCGTGCATTTTCTCTCCAGAGTTCTCTACGTCCGACTATGAGCTTTTGGCCATCGTCTGTGGTGCAAATCACTCATTAGCACTGCTCAAGAATATCGGGACCGATACGAACGAGATCTGGGGATGCGGGGACGGAACTGAAGGACAACTGGGCCCGAATGACTCTTCAGCGACATTCCGACCGATCCATGTCGCACCGCACCGAGATTATTCACCCAAGCTCATCGGGGCTTGCTGGCAGACCACTTATATCGTCTTCTCCCGCACCGGAAAGACCGATATACTGGTATCAATGGGGCTGGACGACTTTGGGGACCTGGGAATAGGTGGTGTCAGGGGAGCTGAGCGAGTTCACATCGTCAAGTTTGATCATCTATTCAAGGGCGACTTTACAATAAATTCGATTTCTTCCGGACCACATCATGCAGTCCTCTTCGTGGACGCCGAAGGAAGGTCTCTGGTCGTTGGCTGGGGTACCTGTCGCCATGGGCAGTTGGGCAGTCAATCAAGTGCATTCATATCCCTTCCAACAATAATCGACGCGCCTTTGGCCGAAGCTGCTGCACTCGGAAGCCAGCATACAATCTTCTTGAACAGCTCACGACGGATTTTCGGGTGCGGAACCAATAAAAAAGGTCAAGTTCAAGGTCTTGACACGCTGGAGAATGTTGGATCCATCGGTTGTACATGGAATGGAACCTATGCTGTTGTAGATGGGATGCTCTATGCAGTTGGAAGTAATACAAAAGGTCAACTGGGCCGTCTCTTGCCGTCGTCCGAGCCAGCTCCCGTCGATTTTCCTTTTACATCTTCAACTCACCACTTGCTCCAGCTAGCATGTGGAAGCGAGCATGTCTTGTCGCGTTTCTCACTAAATTCGTCGAATGAAACAGAGGTCTGGGGCTGGGGCTGGAACGAGCATGGAAATTTGGGAATAGGCTCGGTAGACGATGCGTTGGTTCCGGTGAAGATATGGCCAACAAAGCAGTCGCAAGGCACTGCAATCGGAATCTGGGCAGGAGCAGGAACCAGTTGGATTCAGATACAATGTTGATATAATTTCTTCTTCTTCACTCGCCGTCGGGCAAATCGAGGTCTTTATGAATTTCTCTTACGGTGGTTTCCTTCAACACGGCTAGCTGCAAAATGTATCAGTAGCGAATTGGGATTATGAGAATCTAACTGGCCTTTCCTATGAGAATCTGAGAGGTCAAGATCAGCGAACGGCGTTGCCAAACGATTGGAGACAGTACTTGAGCCGCGTCTTTCGCTTCATTGTAGCGATGTAAAAGTTTGATATGAGCCTTGACAATCTTGTCTGCATCTTCTCCAGCACTATAAAGGGATATCAACGTGCATAGATGACAATAGTAAACCTTGAAGCTTGCCCCAATTCTTCCTGGAGACGATCGACCTCCTCTTGCAGAGCAGCCACACGAGATTCTTGTTTCTGGATTTTCGGTGAGAAAACGGTGGAACAACGATAGTAAAAAGACCTTGATGGAAATAGCAGCGTGCATGGTGATGGCAATATTCGAAGAGCGCGTTGATTGTTGACATCTGTGGACGCGGCCTGACAAAGTGCACGTGGACGCATGAGCTCCCAATTGCAAGTCAAGGACCGCACTGGCTATTCCATGAACAGATTCTCGTACATACATTTATTCTAAATACACTTGAAATAAAGATAATAAATGTAAAGAAATTCACTTCTCATCATCGGATATTACAATGACCTCGCGGCTCTGGTTCGCCTTGGAGCCTAGGAAACTTTCAGCGAGGATATGGCGCGGTGCGACGGTCTTCTCACCAGATCCAGAAGCACCTAACATTCGAGGTCTCGGCGTCCTGGCAGCGGGAGTAGGGCTTGGTGCTCTATTATCGGTACGATGAGGAGTCATATGGGTTTTTGATCTGCGAGGCGACTTTTTGGGAGATTTACCGCTGAAGCCAAGCAAAACCTCGTCATCCTCTGAAGATTCTTCTGATACAGGTCGCTTTGTCGGTCCCCGTTTAACTGGACTAGGCGTCGAGGGAGGAAGTTGATATTTGGACGGTGAATTATTGGTGTCCTCATCTTCGTCTTCCTCGCTGATACTAATCGCTCTTGATTTACCCTTTCCTTTTGACCCAGATGCGACCCGGTCGTCGCTCAGCGGGCTTAACCTAGGAAATGGTTTGACGGTTGGGAGTGAGGGCTTCTTGCTCGGGCTATTCATGAACTTTTCATCATCGGATGACATCGCCCATTCGTTGTCTTTATCTCGTTTTGTGATCAGTGGTGCAATTGGGGTCTTGGTGGTCTTTTTCTTCCCGGGACTGTCCTTATTCTTCTTCTCCGGACTGTCTTTCTTCTTCTTTTCAGGGCTGGCCTTCTTCCTTTGGGGACTGGTCCCCTTCTGAAGCCTCTTCTCTGCTGCCTCCGCCTTTCGCGGGGCCTTTGCCTCCTCTTTGTCAGCTTTCTCTCGTTGAGCCTGGTGCCAAGTCTTCACGAGCGACGGTTCAGCTTTCTCTAGAATAGAAGCTGGCATCCACAACCGCAATGGTGTATTCGGCTCGCTAATCTTCGGCTCCTTCTTCTTGGGCGATCTTGCCGTCTCGTCGTCGTCGTCGTCGTACTGGGCCTCGTCGAGGTAGAGTTCTGATCGACCGGCCTCAGCGTTAGCGAGACGCTGGTGCAGGAGAAACTCGGCTTCACTCTCAGCCGATCCTGTACCAGCGAGACCAAGCTTCGCGAGGGACTCGAGCACATTTGGACGTATCTCGACTCGATACTCGTAGACATTTTCTGTGCTGGAATGTCGTCGAGTAGAATGGATTTTCATAAAGAGAAGAGGTGGATGAGCTCTAGGTATAGATCCTTGACGACGCCCGAAATGCGACTGAATCATCCTTCCTCCTTGGCCAACATGATCGTGACTTTCTCCAGCCAGTGAATCAATTTGACCCAAAGAAATTGCAAGCTGAAGAATGCGCATTGTAGCGGCGGGCCACACCAATGTCCTAAAGCGGTGGATTATCTTGTCAAGATAGCCCCACTCGAAATACTTTTCGCAGATGCTGGCAATTTCTGGAATAGACATCATCCGATTGAAACCAATCAATGGAAGACGGTTTCTCGACCTCGATGTCACAGGATAGACATAGTAATGGAGGGTAGGAATATCGGGAAATGTGTCGGGGATAGACTTGGCTAGCACTTTGAGCTTTCGGCCAACGAAACCTTGGGAATTGGTGCACAGCTCTGTCGCGATATCTGCACGCCAGCATGGTAGAAAGTGATACTGGAATTCTCGAGGCTCCATGGATTTGTAGGCGTCTACGAGCTTTTTTCCAAAGCCACACTTTGTTAAAGCCACTGAGACTTGGACTCCACATTGTTTGACACCAGCCGGAATATAGTCTCCACCTATCACCATGAATGAGCTGAAGAATGGAAAAGATAGATGTAGCTTTACCACTCATCAAGGCAATTAAAATCATGTCGCTCTGCTGAAGGGGTAATTTCTCGGCTTTATAGATTCGAACATAGTTCTTCTCGAGGGGATTGGCCCGATTAGCGGTCAACGTGTTTGAAGGGTTTCGCAGCACCGTCCGAGCACCAAAGAGAAAATTGTCGACATCGTCGGACAAAACGCCGTCAATGAGCCCTTCTGAGTTGAGTACAGCCAACTCTGCCTCTGCTTCTCCAGGTGCATCTATCCATGGAATTCCAAGCGCGTCAAGAAGTTCTTTGGTCTGTATAGCCAGCTCTGTTGGCACGCCAGAGCCACCTCGCTGATTGCGTTTGAAGACAGGACGCTCTGGTCCGTCAAAGACGAAAACGGGGAGAAAAGGGCCAGACCTAGTGTGCCAAGTCAGCCTCTAGTAATGTTATAACGGGCCCAGTTCGCGCACCTGAGATACACGAAAGTACGGAAAAATATGGTTCGCAATTCTGGGCTTTTGCCATCTTTATTACCACCCTCGGCGTGAAAAAGCCAGAGTGAAGCATCGATGCCCAGCCGAAAGCCTCTGTGAGGTTCTGTTTTGTTGAATGCGTCCAGAGAGAGTTTCGTAAGAGAAACTGTGATTGCTCCTTGGTGTAGCTCTTCCCATAATCCAGGGACACCCATGGTAGCCCGAAGATGGTGGCCTTTGCCTGAGTGCCTTACGTTGCTTCGTCTATCCAGCAGTATGGGTGAAAACCGTTAGGTTTCCCAGGGTTTCCCGGGCCAAACTGGTGGATGGTCACGGTGTGACGCGACGCTCGTGATTTCGCTGATGCCCGCTACCTAACTTGTTAGGTGGGCAATCCTTACAGCGCTCGCGGCTGATTAGTCAGCGCACAGCCACTCAAATTTCGGCGAGTGATCTTGGTTGTTCTTTCCTTGCTTCCACAACTTCTCTACTTCACTGTGCTTGGTGGAAAATGTCCATAACATGCCAGGATATGATTGGAGTACATATAATCTGCTAGAATTGCACAATGGTAAGACCCGGCACATGGGCAGCTTGTGCTGATAAGGAGATGACCGGTTGTCTGCACTGACACAAGGTCTATGGTATTTTTTAAGTAAAACCAATGAAGAAAGATCTTTGGGGGCTCTGAGAACGAGGAAGATGAAGCGAGTCGCGAGCTGTCACGCGAGCGTCACAAACAGTGACACCGCTAATTGCCATCAATTTTGCAAACACGATTCCGCATTCGCATCTCATACTATGCCTCAACATTATTAGAGAAAAGTGGTCAGAAATTGCTTGACTCAGACTTGACATTTCATTTTTTGCACATAAAAATCCCTTGCTTTTGTTACTGGACGCGAAAGACCTTTCCCGATCAAGATTTGGACTTTCGGTCTGAACGATTCCCGCACATCCCTTTTTAAGCCTTTTTCGGCAGTGGATCCCGGTCAAAATCGGCCTCGGTGATCCTAAATATTGCACGCAAGTTTTTTTATTCCAGCACAGCCACATCAACAAAACCAAACAATATTTTCCCACCCGCCTATTGCCCACCCCCATAGGTACGGGTCTTATACCGCCCTCCTCATAATCGATCGTGGGAGTCAAAACGTGATCACAGTGGCTGTGGGATTGTGCGTGCCATATTTGCGCAGTCACATGCGCCCCTAAAGAAAATTTTGCTCACACTTCAGTACAGCTATCGCTCTGAGCTCTCGCAGTTTCAGCATCATCCAAACAACGATGAATGACAAATTCTATCTCAACTGTGCTTCGGTGCCTGCTCGAATCAGCTCTGACTCCTCTTGTTCCTGGCATTCCGATGGCCATCGCCAAACGTTCCAAGCAAATGTCGCTTAGGTTGACATTTCGGGTCACCGCTTCTCAGCTCAAGTGGACCTCCTTTACTCTTCAACCGCCTCGCGTTTAGTCCTCGGTCAAGATTGGCTGCGAAGGTGTATAGCAACTCCTGCAGGTGAGAGAGAGAGAGAAATAGCCTGACTTCTGTCGCCAAGCTCAACCCCGCCCAGAAGCCGTTCCGTCCACAGCTCCGACGCCGTCAATCTCCAAATCCCCTTCGTACAGCTCGGTTCACCTGGATGGTCTTCCCATCGTCGCTGAAAACATCAACCTTTGCTCACACTCTTACCACTGCCAACCACATAATCGCGTAATCCGAGGCTTGCTGACTGGTCCTGACGAAATGGAGGATGGGGAGATGGTGAAGTTGGCGTAAACGGTGAGCCCTTGGTTTTTCGCGGCCTCGAGACGTTCAGGGAAGTCTCTTGCTGTCAAAACTGGTCCTGCTTTGTTCACTTGCTATACTGTTCACCTGTGTCGCTCTGATATCTGTTTTGCACGAAGTTCTGAATTTATTTGAATTTACATTGGGGATTCTCGAGTGTCAGTTTATATCATAATAATATAAGTATGAGCTTTTGTGATTACGGTCTAAAGAATGGATGAGTCAAGGATCGGCGCTCGGGAGCTCGGTAGCGGGCCCTGCCGCTCGACGGCCTTACAGCTTATCTTTAGTCTCTGGCCATCGTCCTGTGATCGTTGTTCTTGTCTCTCGTGTATAGCACAAGGAGTCAAGGACCTTCACAATGGAGGTCGAACAATGGGACATGCCAACAGGTGCTATTGTTTTAGCAGAAGCCTGCCTGGTACTTATAAGGACCTCTTGTTGTTTGGTCAACATTTCCCTCACGTTGAACCCCGGCCCTCTATCGTTCTACGAACAAGTGAGTCATCTCGCCTATCGTTCAGTCTGATACTGACAAATTCTAGTTCTTTGACATCGCTTCTCGCAAACCTTCCTGCTCATACTTCCTCTTGCCGAATAACTTGGTACAAAGACTTCACACTCCGAGCTCTCTCAGATTCAACGTTCATCCTTCAGAGATTACCTTCCTTTTTCAATCCAAAACCCCTTTATTAGACAATAGGGGCACTTGCGTGAGTATTTAAAGCAAGGTCCAGTCCCTTTCTTTCCCCCACTCTCTTCCAATTGGCACCATCATCTTCAACAACTATGTCAGGATATCAACCCACCGACTTCGATTTTTCTGGCTCCACGCTGGACTCTAACAGATACAAGTTGCTGAACGTCATTGCTTCTGGCGGATTTGGAAGGGTTTACAAAGCTGTCGATACGTCCTTGCCAGGCTCTCCTGTTCACGTGGCTATCAAATGCATTGCAGTACCTGAACCTGGTTCTCTGCGGGAGGAATTCCTGCTACGTGAGATGATGCTTCACCAGGACGTCAGCTCGCATCCTAACATCGTCACTTTTCGTTGTCGCTTCAAGACCGTGGTTGGCGTTCAGCCTTAGATCTGGATGGTCCTGGATTTCTGCGACGGAGGGGATCTCATTACACCGATGGCCGCAGGGCGCTTCTATAACAATGAAGTTCTAGTCAAGCGAACTATCGATGCTTTACGTTACTGCCACAAGAAGAATGTGCAACATCAAGATTTAACAATAGCCAATGTGCTTCTGGGTTCCGACGATCATGTCTATCTCGCCGACTTTAGTCTTGCCAGCGAAACTGCGATATTGGCTGTGGCTCTACCGAATACCTTAGCCCAGGTCAGTGATGCCTCCTGAATATGACACTCTTACTGACTTTTCTTATCCAGAAGCCCTAGGTACAGAGACCAAGTCACGTCCATTCTCCACCGTTCATTCCGACATCTGGTCTGTGGGGATAATTCTCGTGAATCTGCTCACAGGCCACAGCCCCTGGCGTATGGCTACAAGGACCGATGTTCAATTTGCCAGTTTCATCAAAGACCCCGACTTCCTGTACAAGACACTTTCGATTTCAGAAGGTGTCTCTGATATCTTACGTCCGGTGTTGGCAATGAATCCCTTGGCGCGAACATCCCTTTCCGAGCTTCGCAGACAAATTCTCGCTGTCGACACCTTCTGGAAAACCGACGTGGACCCTCGAACTATACGACCTTATTCACCGGCTCCTGGTCAACCTCGTATCAACCTCGACTCGACAACCATCACTCCGACAAAGGAAATCCAAGTACCAGATATGTCCGCAGGCCAGGACATTCTTCTCAAGTCTAGAGAACCCCGTAAAATCTCTTCACGCCGTGCTCGTTTTCTGAAGCGGACAGTCAAGACCATTACTCACTTGTCGATATTCTGAGTGCGCGGGCTGGGAGGCAGCCAACTTTGAAGATCATCTCCCCTGTATCGATAGCTTTCTCCTGTATCATTATTACTTCATCAACGAAAGAACTCTTATTTTCCAGCAGCTATTTAAGCACAACTCTCCTCGTCGACATGATCAACTGCCGAATCAATTGAAGTTGTCGATGATGGTGCTGAGTCATGATTTTTTCGGATGCTGCTTGCAAATCATCTCCGAAACAGTTCTTTCCATACCGTATCACCACCTGCACAAAAGATGAGACGGAACAGATTCCAGCGGCAAACACCTTGATACCAGCAGTATCTTCTCGGTTGGCATCGGATCGCCTTCATTTTCGATTTCTCAAAGCTCTTGATGATCTATTTTCAGCAAAACCACCGCCACAATTAAATGCGCAGTCGCCGAGGGCGGCATAGCGGAGTTTCAAAGTCAGTTAAGGCTCACCTATTCTGTTCCTTACCACCACCTTACAGTATTGTCCGTTGTTCTGCCTTTTTCTTGCTTCTTCTCCTAATCTAATTTGAATCAGACAATATGAAGCTATCCATTTTGCCATGTCTGGTGGCGACCGCTACCCTTGGTGAGCCTGCCCCTCGCTATATTGCGACATGCTAATCATTGACTCAAGTCGCTGCCGAACCACTGCGAGTAATTATGGTTTCTGAAAGTCAAGGCATGCAACCAAACCATGACGATCCTGTTGCCCGCATCAAGTTTAGCTCTGGGCCTTTCCCTTCCAGAGCTCGCAAAGGATGTGCTCTTCGCTTGAAAGAGAAAGCGTTGAGCCTCTCGAATGCATTCCGCCAAGCTCTTGGTCTCCCCACCATCGAAACTGCCGAAGGAGTTCCAATCTCTGGAACAGTGAGCTTCCTGCCTGTTGGCGGTCCAACCTTTGTCAGCCTTGGGCCAAACGGCATGGGCAAGACCAAGGGCGGTGACGACGTCAAGATTGTCAGCCTTGGACCAGGTCCTCATCATCATCATGCTCAGCACCACCCTCATCACGGCGCTCATAGTCTGGGTCGCATCAGGAAAGAGCGATTCATGACTCGTGTTCATTATGCCCTCATGGCTCTCGGTCCTTGGGAAGGTAGAGCTGTCGCATTTGTTCTCGGTATGTCTTTTGCATATTATTTCCGATTATTTTGATCAGATTGTTTCTAGGATGCGGTCTGGGTGTTCTCCTGAGGATGATTTGGGTCCTTGTTGTCATCTCTTATCGCACGATCCGAGGCACCGAAGAAGAACCTGAATATGAACATGTCCTGTTCGACCAATACGACGCCGAAGCCATTGCTGTCCCTGCCCCCAACTACGTCGTCTACGCTGATGAGAAAGAGGCTCAAGAAGCCAAGTAGTTTGCTGAAGTCAGCAGTGTCGCTCTTTACCCAGTTTTTTCCTCCTCTAAATATCCACTGTTGGACTACAATAGTTACTCGTTGTATATTTGACTCGACCAATTGATGGTGTTCTATGACTCTAAAAGTTCAAATAGGTCCTTTATCTTTACAAGGTTTTTTACAAAGTGTATCTGTATCCACTCCATTTATCTCCTTTCTCCCGTTTCGCATCTGCCACGGTTGCATAGATCCCGTTTGCTGCATTTCCTGTCCCGTCGGCCGACTTTTCGTCTCCAATGATTTCATCCCGCTCTCCTCTATCACGTTTCGCATTCTCCCGCTTCAACCCAATCTAGCGAAGTAGATGAGACTCCGGTTTCTGTTCTCGATAGACTGAAACAAGCTCACCAGGTAGATGAAGGAAAACACAATGCCGAACAAAATATACATTAGCACGAGACCTGTGGCGTCACTGTGAGATATTTGGAACTTTTCACGAAAGCCGTGACTTGCCATGACCTGTTTTTGGAAAGGACTAGTCAACGAGAATCCATGAAGGAGAAAAAGGGTCTCACCTAGTGGATACCATGGTTTATCTGTTGCTCTATACTGCAGGCTGTGAGTTCACAGCAGATTGGATCCGCTGAATTTACATACAACATTCGAGCTGACGGCTCCATTGATATTTCCACTGAAAAAGATGTGATGTTCAGCCTCCCGAGATGAAGTCCAATTCAGTTGAGCTTACAAGCCGATGATCATGGCAATCGATACACTTCGTTTATACGAACCCTCAACATTATTTGACATCCAGGCGCTGTTAGCAGTTTGTTAGTTCAGCCAGTGGATCCAGAAGAAGCACGTACATCGTGTTGGCTGATCATTGGCCAGTCAGACGATAATCAAGTTGCAGGGCACAATTCACATACGAATTATAGGATAAATCCCGCTGCGATGCAAAATGAGGCAATTCATCAGTAAGGACAGGAAGAGACGAACCAGGTAGCCAGATAGACAGCAAAGTAGGACAAGGCTGCGTTTCTTGAAGCCACCAAGATGATATAGCCGATTCCACCCAGGGAAAGGAATATAATGTTGAACATTCCACGTCGGCCCATCTTGTCAGCCAGGTAACCCACAAGGCAAGTTATGCTACAGGCGAATGCATAAACAGGAACAGTGAGCAAGTTGGCGGGAGTCGCCTTGAAACCTAGAAGAAATTAAGTGAAGGCACTCGAGGGTTAAATGAAGATTTACCGAGCTATATAGATAAGTTTAGAGATAAACGACTTACAGTCCTCGAGACATACCTGATTGATCTATGAAACATATGGCTTCAAGTTTGATCGACAACAACTAGAAAGCACTCACAATTGAAGGAAGAAACAAAGAAAAGGCATATAAAGGCATATCCGCTCCAACATAGACCATCACTTGAAGTTGTCAGCAAGAGTCGGAGGATGACACGACAAGTACGACATACTTCCGACCCAAGACTTCCAGTCGAGTAGACTTGCCCAAATGTACTATGAATGAATGTATCAGCTTAGTTTCTTCAACAGTAATTAAAAGACAAACCTTCATGCGTAGTTTTTCACCAGCAGCACTGAATTGATCATCGCCTTGCAATCGTCTAATAACAACAGTTCTCTCTGCTTCAGAAAGGAATTTCGCGGTGTCTGGGAAATCTTGAATGATCCAGAAGGAAGCTACTCCAGCCAATACGGTCGCCAGTCCCTCGAGAATGCTTTTGAGAAGATTCAGGGGGCTAATCCTTTTCAGGAAAGCAAACTCACAAGATCCATGCCCAGCCTGGTTTGCCACCGACACCGTCCATGTTCGCTATGGCAGCGGCTAGTAAACCACCAAAGGCTCCGCTCACGGATGCGGCGGAAAAGAATACAGCAGCTCGAATACCAAACTCTGAGCGTTTATACCAGCTGGAAAGAGTATGAGTCAAATCGCAGCTATGAGAAAGCACTTTTACTTGCCAGGACAGATAGAAATTGACTCCAGGGAAGAGCCCAGCCTCAAATGTTCCAAGCATGAACCTCATCCCTGTGGAACAATCAGCATTGCCGAATATCCCGGACGTTGTGTCAGATACTTGCCAACGAGACCACCGAAGTTGTGTACCAGTCCTTGGACGGTCTAGAGAATGTCAGCGGCTCAAGCGACTGGAAGACAACGACGAGCTCACCATCATAACTCCCCAAAGCAGCATAAGGCCCGACAGCCAGAGGGACGGACGCAGTCTCTTCAGAAAGACATTTGACGGGACCTGGTTACTCAAGGTTCAAAAGAGTCGACGCATTGCTCCGTTGTACTTGCCTCGAAAATGGCGTAGCTGGAGAGAAAAAGTCAGATTACACCCACAACTAAGTCACCACCAACATACCTGAAGAAGAAAACGGTCAAGGCAATGAGATACTGAGGATCTGAAATGTGAAGATCTTGCTCGAGGTTGTACAGCTTCGAGACCAAAGTCAGGCCGACAATGTTAGGATTTCAGCGAAAAGCTCCACCTTTGCACTAGAAAAACGCGCTTCAACGCGAGGAATGGGAGGAATACGCATCAGCTTACTTTCCAATACTGGTACGATCAAGGAAACTGAAGAATCCGTCAGTTAGAATTCTAGGATGGAGTTTGAGATGCTCACCTTAAAAGATACAAAAGAGAGAGCCAAGGAACTAGAGCAATATCTATCTTCCGCATGAGCTTCTTCTCGTCGACCCCACTGATATCGACATCGGCATTGTAAAGCGGTACAGCTTCAACGACGGAAACTGCCTCCTTGTCAGAGCCTTGAGAGTCTTTTGACGGTGCCATGATTGAAGTCGGGCAGTCAATTGGGCGATGCTTTATAGACCCGAGGACTAATATTTATATCTGAAAGCCGTCATTTGTCACAATGGGTCCCATGTCATGCAGCGTGAGATATCTATGCCCAGGAGAGACAAGCCGTTAAAAGGAGATTATCGGCAAGGACTAGCACCAAAAGGTTGGCGGAACGGAGAGATGAGTATCATCACCTGTTCAAAAACATGTCCAGAAAAACAAATGAAGAAAGCTCAAGGCGCCAAATCCACGTAGCGTGGAAACAAAGCGACTTTGGTAAATCCAACGTTAGTTTCAGCTTGGCAGAGTCTCTTTCCCACAGTTTCAAGTTGTATTGACCTGCCACGTCTGTGAAAAGGAACCAGGCACCAACAAGGGTCAATGATGGATGCGATTAAAAAAAGGATATCAAAAATTGACGACAACTAGACTAATTGCACTATGCACGGTCCAAAATGACAAGGCGAGATAACATACTGAGAAATGCCACAAAAATGGAGTGTAAGAAAACGAATTCAAATTCCAGGCTCACCATTCCACAACCCAAGAAAAGCGCCAGCAGTGGACACTATGCCTACAGCTCGGCCGACAATGTTGGCTTCAGGTTGTGATCTGGTAGGTGAAGGAACAAGGAATTTCGAAAGCGCTGGTGAAGACGATACAGAGGTCGACGGCCCTCGAGGAGATGTCAATACGGTAGGGCTTGGTGGTTTCGATTCCAGTTTCGAGACCACTTTGGCCGTGGTAGAGCTGAAACCGATATTGGGAGAATTGGAGGGAGTGGTCGACTGGCGCTTGGCTTCATCCTCTAGATCTGCACCCGGAACCGCAGTATTGGAAGAAGAAGAAGAAACGGACGAGGAACTATCAACCTTGCTGTCGGCCCTAGTCGCCGCAGTAGGAGATGCCACGAGTGCTGTTTCTGGACTTGGACTCTGACCAACTCTTCTAGAAGTTCTGTCGCGCCCACGTTCACCTTCCTTGCCAGCTCTTCCGTTCGCGTATATCCCATAAGCCCCACTGGCGATACTCAAAGAAGTACCTTCGGGAGACAAGCTGCCAATGGGAGAGCTGCGAGTCGACCCCTCACGATCTGAAAGTGAAGAAGAAGTCCTTGTTGAAGATCTTCCTCTTGCGACAGGCTCCTGTGGAAGAACCAGGCTTCTTCCTCTTAGCGGTGGTGAAAGAAGAGCTGAAGATGAGATTTGTTCGAAAGACGATGAAGTCTGAAGAGATGCAGGTCGAGCTACAGGAATAGATGATGATGATGACGATGATGCGGCGATGAGTGCTGGAGAAGGTGTTCGTGATCTGGATCTTGACGGTCGCTCATCGTCTATTGAGCTTTGACCCAGACGTTCAGCTATAGCTGAATCTGGCATCTTTCCCGTCAACTTCTTCCTCCCGCTGTATGAAGGGCGCCGTATGAAATCTTCTCCCAGATCCGGTCCAGCAAAATAATCATAGGCATCCTCTTCAGCTTCATCACCGGCACTACTCTCTCGGTCAATCACAGGAGGTGTGTGAACGACAATCGGGACAGGATAAGCTTTCGCAATCGGAATGTGACTTTGGTCAGGATCCATCGTGAAATATGCTTCCTGATGATGGTACACCTGCTCGCTGGGTTCATGTAGCATCACTTCATCTGCTTCAAGCTCTTCTGTCTGTCTCCGAGACCTTCGTTTGCCACTGTGTTTCCGATTAACGGTCCCACCATATCGCCCAATCGGGGGCAAGTAAACCAGTTCGACAGGTGTCCCAGCATCACTGCTCTCGCTCCGCTGGGTTGTCTTCCCTTTACCATAGAACCACTTTGCCGCTCCACCGTCATCGCTGTAGCCTTCATCACCGAATCCGTCAACCCAGGCTCCAGAGCCTGCATGATGCTGATAGCCAGCAACACCGAAACTATCCCATGCATTACCGACACCAGTGGTCTTCAGCATCGTAGGAGCAATCGGGGCAATCGTGACATGGCTATTATGTGTCTGATGCGAATTACTGCGCGAAGACTTTTTCCGTCGGTCCAGTTTGGATGCAAAAGCTGAAGAAGTGAAAGATTTCCTCCGAGGCATGATCGTAGAATTCGAGGATTGTGACGAGGTAGACAACCGATGATGAAGATGTGGTTGGGAATCACCAGGAGCAGATTTACGACCATGACTTCGGCGTCTCTGGGGCAAGGTATCCTTGACCTCGCCTTTCGGCGACGGAGAAGGACTTGTCTCTGTCGTTGAAATGCCTGAATTGCTGGTGGAAGTACTGGAAGACGAAGAGTCGGAGGCTTTGGACTGCGAGCGAACCGAGGAAGATGAATTGTTGTTGAGCTGGTTCCGTGAGGCACGCGTCTCGGTTGAAACATCCTCTTTATGAGTGCTCCGAGTATAATCGAGATCGTCTTCATCGTCTTCGAAGACATTCTCGTCATAAACCAAACCGGTCTCGTCGCTGTCGCTGCCAATGGCACAGTCATCGACTTCATACCAAAGCTGCTGCTGCGGCGTGTAGGGGTACATACGTGAAGCAGGTTCCTCGTCTTCAGAAAGGGATTCAGAGGAAGAGTCGGAAGAGAATCTATGGTTGTTCAAGTCAATGGCTGAACATTGATTTTCTTCAAGAAAAAACAAACATACCCGTTTGCCGGGTCTCCACTCCCACTTTCTTCATCCTCATCATCGTCTTCGATTCCATTCCACCTCATACCCTTGGTTTTACCATTCCAATTGCCGCTCCTTTCATAACCCAGACCGGGTCTACTATTTGACGGACCAGACTTGGACGACTTGGGCTTCTCGATAGCGATACATTGCTCGACAAAGGTGTTGAAAGCGATGTGCTTTGCTTTCTTCTTCGGTCGACTGTACGCTAGTGCTGCAGTGCCATTCTCACGTAACTGCGGCTCTGGAGACGTTGATCCGGAAGGGGTCGATTCTGGGGCAAGATCCGAAGAGTCTTCGCTAGAGGTGGCGGGATGTGACGATGTCGGACGGGTCCTGGGCGGTGAACTCCTTCGAAGTCCGAGAGCAGCCAAAGCATGATGCCCAGAGGATCTCGAAATATGGGATTCGGATTTGGTTTGGAAGAGTGGCGATCGTTTGGGATACGGGACTAGAGATTTATTTAGATTCGGATGGAACTTGCGTGAGCTAGTGGAATGAATTACCAGACTGTTCGTCAACGTCGTCGTCTTCGTCGTCGCTTTCTCTCGGGCTCATGCCTGACCGAGGACTGACGCCCATGATGCTTGGCGGAAGGTCGCTGGTAAGAAGCTCACTGATGCTTCGATACTTGAGAATTGATTTGTGCCGTGTCTGAATGTTGCTGACTGGGTCTGAATTGTTCTTCCTCGAGATCTTGAGTGCAGAACCTGGAGTTGATAAATCCAAACGATCCAGTGCTGAGTTGGGAATCTCTTTCTCGACTGAAGTTGGATCAGATTTCGGTTTAGGTGGTGGACTCCAGTCGACTGCAGTGTGCAGAGGTCCATAGAGCCAAGTGACGTCTGAATCCTTGAGCCTGTACAAATACTTGTGAGCTTGTTCTTCGTAGAGACGACAACAACGACGAACCAGTTCAAGGTTTCAGGAGTGACGGTCTTGAGCTTATTCCTCTGCTTCCACCAGGTTCTCCAGCTGGCATTCTCGAGCCTCATACCGTTGGCAATCTCGTTCTTCTGCCTTGTCATGTTTCGCCATGATCTCCAGACATCTTCTTCTTCCCAATCATGACTGAGATAGTCCACTTGGCCACGTGGAACTGTTTCGAGCGACAAGTCGTCGGAAACTGGAGTGAACGAGTGATTTGTGGTTACAGACACGAGCAAAACTGGGAGATAGTTTGCCATGGTGGCTTCTCAGGTCGTTTGGAACGGGCCTGACGAAACGTCGGCCTCGTTGACCTTGATGAAGAGCAGATATTGGAGGTTGTGGTGGTTGAAGACGATGTAACGTGCAGCGCTCTCCGGTTCAGCGTCATTCGGTGGGCCAGGGTCACCAAATTCGGCAAATAGACGGAGCGGCAGTCCGATTATTATTGGATTTATTTATTTTTCACCAGTTCAAAGTTCTTTCTAAAAATTCTCTTGTCTGTCTTGCGCGCTGCGGTCTAGTCAATATGCCGCTTAGAATCAAATCAGTTATTTAGCGCCAGTCTCATGCTGTGTCGGGTGGCGACCGGAGGAAACCGGACAGAAAAATAACGGCAAAAAGAGAATCCGCCTGTCGCTCCGTCAATATATTCAGGCAGAGGGACACTGAGATCGCGACAGGACCGTCTTCAGGAGCTCTTTTCAAATAATTGGCCTCAAGTCAACCTCAAGTGCATACTTTTTCAAGTGGCGAGCGGATGGCGGACCGGGAAGTCCGACGTCAAACAGTTTCATTCCGACGGCCGTGCCATGGCGAGCGATGTCGACTCTTCCAGTGAAACTTTCAGCCTCACAACCCAAAATACTGAAAGCTCTACAGATACTGTTTGGGGTATAGGTGCCTTTCTAGCTGGCAGAATCTATCAGGTGCTGATACGCAACAGGCACACTTTCTGGGCGCGCGATTAAAAGTCTGGGCGAAGCCAGTTTACGCAGTCTCGAGCGCCTCACCATCCGTTTCAGGCTTTCCTCTTTGCAGAAGAAAGTAGCCAGCGGTCCTTCTTCGACGTTGAATGTTGAAAGCATCTACGATGATCTACTCGAGCTGTCACGGTATTTCTCGATCATTAAGTATGTCTAGAACGCGCTCTTAAGTCACCTAAAGGCTGGATTATTACGACGACAAGGTTCGACTTAAAGCCCTCCGAATGTTGATGATGCAGATAGGCAGCCGTGAAACATCTCAACTAATCACCTGCATCACAAAATGGCCTCGCGAAGAAATACGAATATTCTTGACGGAGCTGATGCCTTGTATGTTGCTGATCTGGTACTATGTCGTTTCGCAGCATCTCTACGCGTCTAATCATAACAGGCAGAAGAATGTCACTCCTACGACTCCAGGCGTCGTCAAGTCGCAGCTAGAACTTCTCACATACTATTCAAGCCAAGCTTCAACAGAACCTCACGAGATCATTCCTTTCCTCGACTTTATATCCCAACTTTCCGAAGCGACTCACAGTGCATGCAGAGCTGTCGTGGAAGCCAAATTTCTCGAAGTTTTGGTCGAAACGTGCAAGCATTGCAACTTTGACACAATGCCAGAGGTTATCTCTCCCTGCAAGTCTGCTTTGGCCATACTCCTGCGTAATCCCAACAGATTACACGTCGTTTGCAACCTTTATCGCATGGATCTAGTCTGGCCAAGACTGGATTCACGAATTCCCTTGACACAGAATTCCCTTTTACTGGCAGAATATACTCCCCGCCAACGCAAGAAAAGGCTACGTGCTTCTTCCACATTGTTAACCAGAGAGAGACTGTGCGAGATACAGGTCATTCTGAGTATTCCTGCATATCATGATGCAGAAAAAGACCTTTTTGACTTGTGTTTTGACCTGCTCGAGCTATCGTAAGTTCGCTTTTTGGGCATTTGCCCATGTCTCTGACTCTCTGTTAGCTCTCAGCATCACGAACAAACGATAGTAGATGATTCATTCAACTGTCTGCTACAATGTATCGCATATGGAGAGCCTTTGTGGACCTCTTTGAGAACAGTCCTCACCAATGCTTCTTATAACGAAAATCTTGATTTTTTCTACCGTCTGATATACCCACTGCTGTAGGTCTTCTCCACCTTTCGATAGTAGTCTGACTGGCCTGCAGACGTCTCAAGACTGAGGTCTTGCCGACATCTGGGAAATTTTACCAGTTCATCAAAGCAAAACATCCGGATGTCAATCCTGTTGAATACTTTATGGATTTTGTCGTCGAGGTTGCCGAGCTGAGTCGAGACAGTGCACAAGCATTACAGGACGCAAAGGTCGTTTCCCTCTTCGGTTATATCAGGTCAGTAAATCTTGCACGCCTTCAACGTGCATTCAACGCAAATCATATGGAAACGGAAGCAGAGGTGATCGATATCTAGTGCTTGGTACGCTTGGACCCACTGATAAGCTTATAGAAACAGAGATCTCAAACAAGAGGACGATCTGAATCCAATGCCACCGTCCGGAAGTAAATGTGGCAAATTATTGACGATTAAACCCTCCTCCAGGCCATAATTACAGTGCAAATTCTTGTATTATGCAGTATCCGAGCTCCATTAAAGATAGGGTGAAAACACTGATGGTAACACGCTCCTGAAACCACATGTTCTGTTTGCCTTGAAACCCAGTCATCAGACGATTTGATGATTTGATGGGTCGCGTTCCGTCACGGTTCACTTCTTTACCTCCAATATGCCGCAGGCTGAAAAGTATTATCCATTTACTATTCATTTACCATTGCTTACCTGCCTTCCATGTAGCAATCTTCATCCAGATGTTATCAACTGGCGGTCCAGTTACCAATCCAACCCGGAGATCGAGAAAATGAGGACGGCACCTCCGATACCGGCAATTCTCAGGCGTTCTAAACCTGTTTCTCCTTTGACGCGACTAAAACCACCTCTGAACGTCGATTTTATCCAAAAGGTGTCTTCCGACGAAGACGAGTCGCGGTCAATAGTATTTAACGTCTCTTGGACCGCAAGAGATATTAGTGTTAACATGGCTATTTTAAAGTTGGTGAGTGATCTTTTTTTGCCTTTTCACACAATTCTGACAGTTTATTTCTCAGTTCTTCACAATTGAGGGCTTTCTCAAAGAATATGTGGCGTACGGATCCGCAGTCAGGGGCGTCATGCCTCGATGCCTCGGATGCCATACTTTCACGCTTTCGGAACTCAAGGCCTTATTCTGTCCTGTATCATCCAATCCAAATCTCGTCGGCATGGTTCCAGCGCTACTTCTCGAGTACGTAGAGGGCGTCTCCCCGTCACCGAATAACATCACTCCAGAGTTGGCCCTAAAAGGCATACAAGCAGTAGAGAAACTGCATCGAGGTGGTATACTTCATGGAGATGTTGATTTAAACAATATGATCATCTCGAAAGACCGGAGCAGAGTTCTACTGGTATGGTTCCGTACTCAATTTCTGCAGATTTGCTGACTTTTTTCAAGATCAACTTTGAGTACTCGGAGGTATTCGACAATGCCGAACAGTATGACTGCAGGCCGTTTATTCAAGAGCGCGTCAACACTTGGACAATATTTTACCGTTGTCTGGTATGTCCTTTTGCAGACGGTCTCAATGTTATCACTGACTTCGGGCAGCTTCCCGACAGTAGAAAAGCTGGCGATCGAAGAGCAAGACCAGGTTAATCCCATACTCTCGGAATCTATAACTTATATTCCTAATATCTGCCTTCACATCTATACCTCTACTTCCATGCAACATGTATAAATCAATGCACCACCAGCGACACTGCAGCTCCTTCAATGAATGTGGTTTCCATGATGCCCGGTGTCAGTGGCTCTGTTTCTGTGGCGTCAGACAAGCGATGAATTACGTGCAGGGTCGGCCTTTGCTCAAGCGGCCACTGAGGATAACATATCCTGAGCTTCTTCTCTACTCTGTCCACCAAGACTTCGTATTCAACGGGAGTTGGGACGGCAACACAATAGATGTTGGTCTCGTAATGAACTTTTACCAATGTATTAGGTTTCTCGGCATGAGGGGTGTAAGGAGGGGGTGAAGTCGCAAAAAAAGTCGGATCTGAGCGCTGAAGTGGACTGAGGTACTGCTGACGACCGCGATTGGTTTGTCTCAATCGGTCTATCTCCGTCTTCCAGCGTCTCAACTGGTCTGGTGTTTCGCAAACCATGGTCACAGAATCCGCTTCTGAATCCAGGGTGAGCTCGCAAACTTGGGGAGCTGAAGGATCTGCAGTTCAGGTGAGCGATCCAGAAAAACAAGGAAGTCGGGATTAGGTATACCTCCAGATTCCTCGGAAAGATAAACACCAGTTATTTCAGCGATCAGTGTGATCCTGTCAAGTCGCAGTGTCGCATCCCGAGCCGGTGAAAGCGGTCTATATTTCTTTCGTCCGACCTTGGGGCTGCTGGGCTGTCGAATAGTCTCTTCGCAGCAGAGGAGAAGCTTTTCGAAGAGATAAAAACGACGTTGATGTTGCTTAACGTTCTGTCTGCGGCTCCAGAACGAACCCGACAAGATGTAAAACCCAGATGCATCAAGATCCAGACCTTTGGTATCGTCCCCGATGCGTTTCAGCAGAGTCTCTATGACGAATTTGGAGAGCGCAAACTTTCTGGCTTCATCTACCTTCTCCAGCATTTTCTTCATCGCATCATAGCCTGTTTGGAGCTCTGTCAGATGAGGATGCTCTGCAGCAGACGCCACAGACAGTATCGACTGTCATTTCGTCAGTCGACCAGTGTCCGAAAAGTGATTCAGCTGCATACCTCGAGAAAAGACGCGTATTTTTGCAATCTTTGGTAGGGCTTGTCGATGAAGAAGGAATCCCAACTGAGGTTGGACGAGAGCTTTGCAAACGCCAGTTGAGTATTGACACAAAATATCTGATAAGTTATGGAAAGATCGGCTTCCTGAAGACTGTCAGCTGAAAGAAATGAGAATATTGGAAGTTGGACTGACATTCTCGATAAAGTGCCGACCCCAGCGCTGCTCTTGCCAACCAACCACTGCTATATATTCTAGGTGGATTCGATGCTTCCGTTGGAAGGTAAAGAATTTTCTTGGGAAGGCCTGCTGAATGGTTTCGGCGTCCATTGTCTGACTGTCCATCAGGTCATTAGAATAATCCTGCATGTAAGAATCAACAAGGCTACTCCTTGCAGAGCTAGACAAAAAACTTACTTGTATCATTTCAAGGTCACTGATGTACTGTCGCTCTGTCTGAAGGAGCTGTGCCACATGGGTGTTCCATGTGTGCTCGAAAGGATTGGTCAAATTTCTGCTCATACGGGCACTAGATCGTCTTTTGGATGAAGGTTTAGGTAGAGATGTTTCTTCCAAGGCTGTTGAAAGCGAGTTAAGAATGAGATTAACAGCTTTGACAGTCTTGGGCGCCAATGGACTATGAGTGACTCGAAACACTAACAAGGTGGCTGGAGCTCACCTTGGACAGCCCGTCGGTAGTTGTGCGGTCAAGTAATTCGTCAAAAGTGAAGCTTTCGAATTCTCGGAAGCTCTCCTTCATCAGTACCACGAACCGAGAGATAGCAAATTTGGCCAAGTATCCGTGATCATCGTGGTCATGCTGTGATGGAAGCTCGATTCGAGGGAAGTTTCCGGTGTCTGAAAGGCAGTTGAACAGAAAACAAAGCGGGGCTCCAAGGGAGAATATGTCCCAAAGCTGTGTCACTGGGTGACTGGCAGCTTCAGATGTCCCCGCTCTTTCGAAAAAAGGTCTGAAACCATGGATTGCTAAAAGCCGAGACTGAAGAGAGGAGCAGAGATAGTAGAGCGGGCTGGATTGAGACAGAACTTTCAATGGTCGAGGTTGTCGGCTGTTAACAGACATCGTGCCTACACAGCTGCCGGACGTCGCGTAACACGTGTAGCATGGGCGCTTAAGTTGTCAGAAATGATGCCAGATTCGAGGATACTATGTAGTACAATGAACTTGGAAATGCAAAAAACAAAGGGCGGTAAATTGCGTAATGGGTCGTGAAACATGAAGAATCATCACAGCGCGTCGTGAAGAGAATGAAGCGTCGTGAATGAATGAATGTGATCAAGGAAGATTTTGCTACAAAAGGTGATGCAAAGCGATTCGAGAGCATAGTGAAGTGCGTGATGATGTGATATGATGATAGAACAATGGGAAGAATGGTTCGTGAGATGATAGACTGTTACAAAAATGCAGAAGGAAGAAGGAAATGAAGCTCCGGGCTCAAAGACAAGGACTCGTGGCAAGGGGCGAGCCAGCACGCCTCATGCCACTGTCAACATAGGTGCGAGGACGTGTCCGAAGCCCCGAGCGACTCTTGTGTTTCATGATGAGAGCAGCTACCAAGTGAGATCTTGAAGGCGTAACCGGAACTAGTCCAGTAGAATCGTCAAAGTTGTCAATGGAAATATGGCCATCGACGGCATTATTGTGAAGGGCGAGACCGGTCGTTCTGGTGGGAGAAAGCAATATCGAGGACCTGAAAGGTTCACCGTGGAGGAAAAGATCGCGATACCCGCGCTCTAGGAGATACTTTTCTAATCTTTCGACCAAAAGTGCATCCTGTCTCCGGATTCCGTCGCCACTCGTGTCCATAGCTTCGGATTGTCCAGAATCTGAAACGATCGTCAGCTGACAGCGGCATTTATGAGGTGGCTCATCACATACCACAAAGAATAGACCTTCTGATCATAGCAAGGAACCGGAGCTCGGACGTTTCTCGCAGACCCAGGCGCTTTACATAGCTGAAAGACGAGCTTCGTGGACGTGAGGAAGCACACGTGGATGCAGCTGGTGAGAGCAAATTATGGGGTGAAAGCGTCCGTAAAGATGTCGGCCGACGACGCTGACTGCTTTTCCGAGAAACGACTGTCCTGTTTCGCCGCATGAGCTCGACTTCAAGCTCGTCCGTGTCATCAGAAGGAAATGGAACGACATTGAGCTCGACAATGGGTGCAGCAGTGAACGGTGGCGGCTCTACCATCTCGACATTGGACGAACCAGTGGTCAGACAAACTGTTGGAAGCGACTTTGTCGAGCCTGCCGACGAGGACGAGAAGAGCTGGAAGCGGGGGAAGCGCTTGGATTTTAGATTGGTGATATCGCTAAACATTTTCAACCAAAAACCCAAGGCCTCGTGGAAGGAAGGAAAAGAGAGAGAACAAGAAGGGTCAAGGCGCCAAGTCTGGCACGTGACCGCTACCGACAAGAGTAAACAAATTCACTTGCCAAACGCGAGAACATGTCCGACAAACGAAGAGCAGAGATCGAGGCCAAGCGCCAAAAGCTAGCAGAGC